>CM042013.1:73741993-74239493 GCA_023525715.1 Cichorium intybus
AAGTACCTTGTTATTATTGTGCTAAACCTCCCAACCTAAAAGTATTGGAAATTGAACACTGTGGGCTTGTAGTGTATTTTAGCGACCTAATTTCACTTCTTCAGAGGCGTATGGTTCGGCGGTGGTGTTGTCTTTAGCAAACCTAGATCTAGATATTACTATATTGATGCATGCCATTCTATGGTTGGCATTTATAAACATGAAATAAAGTGGGATGAGTATACCTGAACAAAAAAACCCACATCCTCTTTGGTGCTAGTAACACTTGGGGTGTGAACTTTATAAAACAAATCTCAGTTTGTGGCTTGTGTGCTTATATTAAAATTAATTATGTTACAATTTATTTACATGTAGTTCAACCCACTGTCCACAACCCTGATTTTATTAAATCTTTAAAGCTTTCTGCTAAACCATGTTTAATTTCATTATAAAAGGAGGGATAAAAGTGGAAAATCGGTCCAAAACGTGGTCAGCCCGCGATCCGGATGGAGTCCGGGGTCAGCCCGCGAGCCTAGCGGATCGGAGTTACTCTGAGAACCATTATGTAGTATGGTAAATTTGTAATGGGACATGTAGTATTTTGGGGATTGAGCCAAATGTAAAAGATAAGTGGGTAACAAATTTATCATAATGAGAAAAAGTAATAGGAAAGATCTTTAAAATTAGAAACAGTGAGACAGGTTCATACCAAAGCCCAGCAGAGTTCAACAAATTAAAATGCATGGTAATGAGAAGTTCAATGAGCATAATCCTGAACAACAATAATAAATTTAAAGAAAATGATTAACTTTAATAATTTAAAACAAAAGAAACAATTGACCGCCTTTGACCAAGATCTATGTTTCTCCTGTGAAAGAAATCCTAAACTTGCCAGTAGAAAATGTGAGAAATTTTAGTCGATCAGTTTCACCGTCTACCAATAGAATGAGCATGGCCAAAGCAATCAAAACAGACTGAAACACTTAGGGTGCGTTTAGTTGCGGAAAACTGTTTTCCGTTTTCCATTTTTCATTTTCAGAAAAATGAAATGAGTTTTCATTTTCAGTTTTCTATTGAAAATTTAGAAAACGCGTTTAGATAAAACCGATTCCGTTTTCATTATCTATTTTAGAAAAACAGAAAACATGTTTAGATATCTATTTTCTATTAATTTTCATTTTCCAATTTTTGATTTGGGGTTGTGGGGGTGGGGTGCGGGTAAGTGGTAGTGGGGTGGGGGTGGGGTGCGGGTAAGTGGGTAGGGGTGGGTGTTTGGGGGTGGGGGTGGGGTGGGGTGGGGTGCGGGTAAGTGGTAGTGGGGTGGGGGTGGGGTGCGGGTAACTGGGTAGAGGTGGGTGTTTGGGGGTGGGGGTGGGGTGGGGGTGGGTGGTGGTGGGTGAGGGTTGGGTGGGGTGTGTGGTGGGTGGGGGTAGGTGGGGTGGGGTGGGGGTGGTGGTGGTGGGTGGGGGTGGTGGGTGGCGAGTGGGGTGGGGGTGGGTGGTGGTGGGTGAGGGTTTGGTGGAGGGTGGGGGTAGATGGAGGTGGGGTGTGGGTAGGGTGGTGGGGGCGGGTGGGGTAGGGGTAGGTGGGTGGTGGTGGGTGAGGGTTGGGGTGGGGTGTTGGGGGTAGGTGGGGTGGGGTGGTGGTGGTGGTAGGTGGGGGTAGGTGGAGGTGTGGGGTGGAGTGGGGTGGTGGGTGGGGTGGGGTGGGTAGAGGGTAGGGTGGGTGTAGGTGTAATTGTAGGGTGTAGGTGAAAATGAGTGTGTGTGTTTGTTTTTGTATGTTTTAGAAAAATTTTGGAAATAGAAAAATTTAGAAAACAATAATTTTGGGTTTTCCAAAATTTTCCAATTCTTTGTAATTTTGGAAAAATGAAAAATTTTCATTTTCTTGGAAAACTTTGGAAAAATTGACGAACTAAACGCGTTTTCAAAATTCTCATTTTTCTTGGAAAATTTTTCCGGAAAACAGAGCAGTTTTCCGTAACTAAACGCACCCTTAGGATTCATGTTTTATTAGGTTTTACATTCATATGAGAGATACTTGAATGCAAGAAATAACTTCATACTTTCATTTATTTGTATATTATAGCAACCTACTTATGTATATTCCTATGCGACTTTAATTGTACCAATTTTTTTCTTTCGGAAGTATTGTAGTGAAAATTGCTTTGTAGTTGGATTACATTGCTATAAGTGGTAATTCTTTTTCAAACTAGAGTGTTGTAAGAGGATGAAATAAAAGAAGGATGTCATAATAAGTATCAATGAAAGTATATTGCTATATCTTCCACAAATTGTTGTTCCATCCTCCTTGTTGGTGCACACTGAGTAATAACTGTTCGGTGTTAAACCTGCAAATTTGATGTCTTCTCTACTGCTTAACTTAGATTTTCACAGTAAACATCAACATGATCTCAAAATTGTTGATTGTTTTGACAATGACACTTACAAAGTTGTTAATTCCAAATACTCGAAAAAGAGGGAAAAAAACATATCATAGGAGATAGAAATACAAACTAAGGATATCTATTAGAACTTCATTTCTCTGACTATACATATTCACCATCATCAGCAAGACAAATAGAAGCTGTCAAAAGGGATTTTTTTAAGAACATTGAACAAAAAAGGGGATAAGAAAGTAGCCAGATCACCGGTCGCAGGTAGCTGATACTTCAAAAATCGCAGTACACACTTTGACATAATTGTACTGAAGAAGATTTTGCAATGTGTTCTTTCAATGAGGGCACAACCTATACTTCAAATTCCACCTCTAATAGACTAAAACATCAGTCCCTGGTATTTTCAATTTTGCAGCCATTAAGCTATTGTAGAGTAGAACAATTTGAGATCGACAATGTCCTAAGTGGGTTGGGGTTGGAGAAGGAAAAATTGAAGAAGAATTTTAACTTGTAATAAGTTCTAGTTACTTATAGAAGTCCGAACTTGTGTGTCTCTTCTTATTGTGATTGGCCTATTGGAAAATATAACAATAAACAAGCGATTAGGCCAAAATTGATGGGGAAAAGGTTTAGAATGCCAAAAATAGATTAAACATCGAAGAAATCAAGTAAGAAACATACCTGGTTAGGGTTTGGCTCGTTCGAGCTCGGGCAGATATGAGGAAAATCGATCGAATCGAAAAAGAAGATGATCGTCATATATCATCATATTCACTTTGCGTCTACTTTTTACATTGTACTGAATTGAAGACTACAGGGAGATACTTTTATGTGTTCCAAGTTAGAAAGCAGGGGTTGTTCAGGTATAGTTTTGGGTTGCGGGTAGTTCGGATTGAGGTTATTCAGGTTTTTTGTTATAAATACCCAATTCGAGTATTAGTTAAACGGGTATAATTTCAGGTCGGGTATGTTAGCGAAATACCCGAATTTGGCATAGCTACACTCATGGGTTAGATTATTGTTTGAGCAAATTTTGGGTTTGTCATTTTCTTTTTACCAACAACATATAAGTGTGATCCACTGGAAAGAAAAAGAAAATTAAATGTAGATATATTTGAAACAACAAGCATCTCGTATTACACAGGTTAACAAAAAGCATTTCTAAGTTTTTGAGTTTGATGATACCCTTAGGTTTTGATCTCCGGTCATCTTTCTTGTTGTCCAAGTTTCCTACCTTGCTCGACAATTCAGTGATGGCCTTCAACAGATCACCGATCTATTGGGCATTTTCTTTCATTGACGATTTAGACTCTTCATGGAATTTGGCAAACTCTGTCTCCAAGTTTATGATCTTCATAGTGTTGTTAGTCATGTTAGCACCAGAACTCTACCAATTTGAGCAGGACCAGTTATTCGAGAAACAGGGATTCTCCAAGTTTATGATCTTCATAATGGTGGTATATCCAGGTATGGGTGTTCGTTATATTTCTAATTATGATCACTGGCAGATATTGGAATTCAACATCCATTGGCATTTGCACATAGCAGAAATTCAATCCAGTGAGGTTGTTAGAAGATGATGGGATGGTAAATGTAATTGACGGCCCTGTGCTTCTATCGGTAATGCAATTTGGAATCTCTTCACCTCCATAAATGGTGCTAAATATTCCGAATTCATAATACATCTGCAAAATACAACCACGTTAAAGAATCAACATAAATTATATATAAATATTCAGACAAAGTCGGATAGTTGACTAGAGCAAACCTGGATCTCAGATTCCACATATCCTCCATCCCATGAAGAAGTACGCATGCCCCTTGCATTAAGGAAGTCTAGCTTAGTCCAGGCCAAACTATGTAATACCTTTTCCTCAACACCTGCCATTGGTTGGATTTTGACCAAGCCTTCAAATTCAAATGAGGAAGGTAATAGCATACTTTCTTCTACATGGACATCGAGTGGGGACATTTTTGTGTCAAACACAAGTTTCCGTATCAAAGATTTATGCTCAGAATAAAGGTTCAAATATGTTAGTGTTTGTGGAGGATGCTCTACTGACGTCAACATTTTACAGTCTTGCATACTAAGCATTTCAAGCCTAGGAAGGTTTCTCACACAATTGGGCAGGAAAACAATAGGATTTTTATCTAAATATAATTCCCTTAACATGGATAGGCAACCGAACTCTATGGGAAAGGATTCAACGGACAAATTAGTATTTGCAAGTGACAACCTTACTAAAGATCTTGGAAAAGAAATCACAAAGAACTTCGAATCACTAGGCACGGCCTCGAGAATGGGCATGCGAGTAGCACATGTGCTCATACCAGTGTTACTCGTCTTGAATAACACTCGTCTTGAACAATTCAGGTGAATCCATATCCCTAATCTTGATTTGGGATTCACCGAGATTACAACCCTCTAGCAATAGTGTTTCGACTTTGTTTAACCTAACTATGATTCTTGGAAGTTCTTCAAGCTTGTTGCAATAGCTTAGATCAACAAGGACAAGTTTAAGACATTGCTCAATTGATAGAGAAACCTTAAGCAAACCAATGCAATTTCTAACTATTAACCTCTCAAGTGCAAGGAGTTGGTCAAAGCCACCCACACTACAAAGTCGTTCACAAAAACCTAAATTAAGAATCTTCAATGATCTAGGCAACCTTTGGTCTTCTAAGCAAGATCCAGTTATCTGCTTAAGCGGAGATAAGTTAGAATAGTAGTGAATTTTATCAAGTGAACATGGAAGAACAATAAATGGAGATAAATTACCTTTTTGGTCTTCCAAGGTCGTTGTGGAATGCCAAAAGATTCAATATTGCTATTTGACATGTCAAGAGAAACCAAATTCTCCATCAATAAGTGTGAGGGTATCGAATCTAAAGGAAATCCATGCATACACAACCATCTTAATTGTTCTGGAAAGTTCTTGTAAGAACCATCGATTTGCACATAATTGAGTTGTAGCAGCATTAGCCTATCCATCTTACACAATGCATCTGTTTTCAACTCAAGTGATCCATGTAACTTCTCTTTCTCAAGCATTCTCATGTCAAGAGTGAGGCCTAGAACATTATCCGTACCCTATGAAAGGGGATGCAAATACATTTTCAATTGTTATAAACAAATATATAGAAATACTTTAACCAAGTATATATCGTCTTTTACCTTTTTCTGTTTCAACACTTTGAACGACTCATGGCCCCATAATCGACTTCGTTCCCATGGCGTGTAATGTGATTCTTCATGCACCACAAATCTTCCCATTTCTTGAACCAACTGATGCATCCTCAATTCGTTATCCCATCCAATACTAAGAAAGCATTTGTCGATGAGATTCGTGATCCCGGTATTTGTTTCTATATCACAGGCCTCTAATATTGTTACAATAACATCTTTATCCATTCCAACAAAAAAACAAGCAATATGCTTGAACAAGTCCTTATTTTGTATGGATGGCAATAAATCAAAGCTTGTTTTTAATATGTTATTTACAGGGGAACGATTTTCTTTCTTTAGCCTGTCTATATACCCTTCCCAATAAGCTACTTCTCGATCATGTAGTGAACTGCCTGAAACTTTAAGAGCCATTGGATGTCCTTCACAATACTTTACAAGTGTTTGTGTCACCTCTTCATAACCTACTTTGGGATCATTGCACGTGAATGCATGAAAACAAAAAAGCTTTTGTGATTCAATCTTAGATAAACCTTTAAGCTTGTGCATTACATGCTTGGGTTCAAAGCTCGTCTTGAATAGTGCACAGCTCTCTATCAACCATGCGTTTTTTGTTGTTACGATTATTTTGCTTCCTGAATGAAAACCTTTTCTTCCGAGCAATGCATCTAACTGCTCTAGACTATCAATATCATCAAGAACTAGAAACACCTTTTCACTAGCTACTGCCTTCTCTATCATTGAGGTATACATAGAAACAAAACGAACTTGAACTGAACTTGGTTTTGAAATGTCATCATAAAGTTCTTTTTGTACATCAAGCAACCCATTAGACTTTTCAACACATCTCGTACTGATATTCTCAATGAAGGTGCTTGTGTCAAATTCATGAGAATGTAAAGCATAGACATATTTGGCTAAAGATGTCTTCCCAATCCCACCCATACCCAAAATAGTGAGTGCATCTGCAGTATGTGAGGTGCATCTTTCAACCATGAAGTGACGAACTGAATGGAATCGTCCATCCCAAAAAGTCGAGGCAATGGAAACCTTGAGGATATGCGTAATCTACGATAGATGTACTTAACCGTTTCGTCAAGGACCACTGTCTCCCGCCTGAAATTTGATTAAGTAAGAACCACAAAACACAGCCCAAAAAACTAACATGCCATATTGGAGATCTAACTTTCCTAAAGATCCAAATACAATAAGCTATTTTTAATCAAGTTAACTGCATCATAACTATCAGCATATTCTCACTTCTAACCATATAAGCATTTATTTTGCAAGGTCATAATTTTAGACTAGGCCACCAAATTTCATTGTGTTACTACAAAATCATCTAACTCAAATATATCGACATGATTTCTCATGAATCTGGACAAAACGCCAGTGAATTGTTATAAGTTGACTTTTTACACCAAATAAGTAAGAGTATTTATTTATCATGCCAACACAAGGTAGAATGATTTAAAAGAAAATTAAAAAAATTACAACCATTGAAAATTTGGTTCATTCACTAAAAGCATATAAAATGGGTTATCCAAATGAATTTGTTATGATAAATAAATAAATGCATAGTAAAAGCATTAAAGCTAGTTACATGGTTAACCTACCTATATGAATTAATTTATGAAGTCACATATAGATTCAACTATATGCATTTTTTATGATTTATCCAAATTTAAATGCATAAAGAATATGGCTATTTGAATATCATGAAGAAACGTATTGAAATGCATAAGGAGAAGATGATATTGACTTTTCATGTGTATTCATACGTAGAGAAATATGGGTAAGAAAGTGAATACCTGCCATTTGCATTTATCCCTTTTAAATCAGCAACTTCTGTAAGTGCTTTATTCCAATGGTCCATCTTTTGAGCCAACTCACTTCTCTTGTCTGCATCAGTCTCCGCCTCCATTCTCTGTCTATGCTTAGTCATTGCCTGTCTAAAGCTACTTTGTTGCTTCCTCACATCGGTGGGCTCAATATTATAAAATATGGGAATAATAATATGGTTGGATGCCTTGCTTTGCTCAAGGATCAACACCATTTCATCAAGACACCATGTGGAAGTAGCATAGTTCTTGGACAACACAATAACAGAAGCCCTAGATGCTTTAATCGCACTCTTCAATTCTGGTTTCAGGTCTTCCCCGATTTCGACCTCCTCTTCATCCAAGAAGGTAGTGATATTGGCATGCATAAGGACACTATAAAGGTGATCAGTGAAAGTTAAACGAGTGTCACAGCCTCTAAAACTTATAAATACGTCATAAGCATGACGATAAGTAAATATTGTGTTCTAAAGCTTTTGAACCCACACTTTCCTCAGTTGTGCCTCAACATCAGGATCCCATACATAATGTCTGTACAGAAAATTCAAATTATTAATAACTATGCAACCTAATTCTAATAAAGAATTTGAACCTCAACAATGATACCTTATATTTTACAAAATAAAAACTTGAAGTGTTTAGATAACAATACGTATGCACCTCCAATTTTTTCCATGTAAATTTAATATGCTTCAGAAATTACCAACATATACACAACTACATATTGATATAGGATCACCATAACATTGAGATGGGAATCATTTAAAAATTGGTTACTCAAATTACTTAGATTGGTTAACCTGTTTAACGATCCACGGAAAAAGCAAGAACAAATCTTCTGAAATCTGAATTTTGTTATCACTAGATTTTTTTTTTTTTTTTTTTGGAAACGGCAATTTTAACACCTTGAGGGTACTCGGCCTTGCACCCAGGGCGGTTTGCGATTACCTATGATGCAAAGCCTTTCCCCTCCGCCTGTTTATTCGCCGCCCAAGGAAAATCCCCCACATGGGGTTAGTTATCACTAGATTTAGTATGGAATATTGATGGGCTTGCTCCATATGATAAATTTTTGAAAGTAACAAGTCCCACCATTTCTAAGCTTTTAATTACAAGGTCTATACTATATGAAACTTCAAAGGTAAACTCACTTTATATACAAAGCATATATACATCATCATCAATTTTGAGTGGCATCTATTTTTGAAAGCTATGTGAAGGTAATGGTTTGTACTTTGTACTCCCCCTAGAATATGACTTTGATTCAACCGAATCCTACCTGTTATTACAACATTTACGTGAAAAGACTAACGAGCAAAAGTAATAGAATCTGGAAGCAGATGTTGACCAATGTTGTAGGTGTCAAATCTAAAAAAAAATCCCTTGTCAAAGTTGAAGCTCAACGAAAACCCAATTTAGCCTATTTGCAAATATATGGAGCATTATTTGATTGATATAGGATGTCTGCCCTAGCGAAATCCTAATTTCCATTCAAAGAATATAACACCTGAAAATACTTAACAAGAACCGAGATGTCTTATATTGTGGCTTAAATAGATCAGCAAGTTTTAGCAAAGGGGAACATCACTAGGCAATTTAGCATTATTATGATGAAATATTAAAGCTTTTCCCTTATGAGTGTTAAGGTTACCATTCAGGTTCGAAGAGATTCATATGTCGAAAATGGGAAAGTTTAGGGGAATTCAGAAAGTATGATGTTGGACTCTGTAGTATCCTAATTGAAATACGAAACTGAAAAAAAGTGATTGAGATAATCGAATCGTCAATCACCTGTTAATGAACAAACAAATGATTATTATGTGATTTATAATTGATATGATAAATCATCTAACAACATGTGAAACTAACTTGTAAAATTACCTGCCTACAGAGCTACAGCGACACCTGAAACGGAGAGAATGGCGGACAAACCAACGGCGACGCGACCGAGAAGGATGAGGAGTAAAACTACAGGGCGAACGGCGGGAAGTCGGTCGGTAAATGTCGAGTCAACGAGGAAGGAAGGTAAAGGCGAGAGAGATGAAAGAGAAAGAATGTTAGTTGGAGGACTTCACTGTATTTCTTCTTTTGATTATTCTTTTCCATTTTCCAGTAGATTTTTATTTTTTTATTTATTATTTTTTAAAACAGCAATTTCCATGATATTATATTTTGATCTTTTCTAAGTAAGGTTTTTTTTTATAATTATCCTTGCACTAATGACATGATCAATGATATATTTATTGATATTATTATTTGGAATAAATTTCCTGGATAATTAAAAATACGAAATTGCAGTTTGGTCTATATGGTTTGACATTTTTATTTGGATTTGGTATAACAAGTTTTAAAATTATAGATTTTGTCCCTATCAGTAAATCTTATAACGGGTTTGGTTTATTCCAAAATTGAAAAGACTATGATACTTTTTTCTAATCGTTATTCTATTTTTTATTTTGTTTTGTTAATTATCATCATCATATTTCGAAATATCATGCAATATGAGGATCTAAACCCTTTTCTCTAACATATAAGGTTTTTTGGTTGATTTGTTAAACCATTAGTATTATTTTTGTTAACCCCACAAAAAAATCTCAAACCAAAAAAGAATATACTGTGAAACTATTATGAAAGTGCTTTAAAATATATATATATATATATATATATATATATATATATATATATATATATATATATATATATATATATATATATATATATATATATATTAAAATTGTTCTTATGATGACGGTAAAAAAATTTAGTATTTTCAAAATGCCTCCGTCATGATATATTTTTTGCAAGCTACAAATGTGAGACTAAAAAAATTGGTCCAATGATAATTAGACAATTATGTATGTCACATGTGCCAAAATTTAAGGATTTCGCTAAAGCTCATATTTCTTATTGTATCATACATCCTTGATTTTTATTTTTGTATATTAGAAATGCTTAACCATTTGTCGTAATTTATTTATTCCTCATGGACGTTCAAATTGAACAAATTGGATAAGGCTGCAAATTTTTCATAAAAGCGTTCGTAAAATCTCACCATGCATGTGAGAATTTAACAATTTTTACCATTTTAGTACAATTACAAGTATGTTACACTTCATAATACTATTTACATCATCAAATATGGTACAAACACTACAAGAAATGTTCGATATACTGGCGACACCATTAGCGGCGACATGAGGCATTAACGGCGACATGTAAAACACGCGTTTTTGGAACCGACTAATGCCTCGTGTGTTGTGTTGTCGCTAATGGTGTCGCTGATATAGCCAACTTAGTGATTCGTGTCAACACTCATCTCGACCGTCCATAAATTATTTCATCCGACAACTAGGAAAAAAGCGGGAAAAATTCCCTCTCCTCGGGTATATATATTTACAAATATACCTGGGAGCTAAGGGGAAATGTTGCTGAATTTTTCTTAAACAAACAATCATTTAATACACATTCTTATATAAGATGAAGTATTCAAAAAGTAGGTGTAGAAGCCTACCCTTGCAAATACTCTATTCGCGTTGTCCGATTATATATTCCCCTTTCGAGGAGAGTTTTTGAATTATCCTTTTTGCGATCCAATTATATATCATATTTGTTTCCCATACAAATACTTCATCCATTTTAAACCCTAAATTATGTTTCAGTTGCATAATGTCTATCCATAAAACCTGGACTACTAATCCAAAACGTAACTCACCTAAGTTCCAGCAAGGGCTCGATTCTTTTGTCAAGATGTGTAAGTCGATAGTAGAGGTTAGATTAGATGTGCATGTCAATAATGTTAAAACATTGTCTTAGTACCTAAGTTACAAACGAAACATCATATATGATGTGGCACTAAAAAGTGGAGCAATCACGGTGAAAATTCAATTCCTCCCGTTGTGGGCGATGTGGCGCCAATAAACGATATGATTGATGTTATCGAAGACGTTATGGAGGAGTTGATGGAAGAGGATACCAACATCGACGTAGCGAACTTGGATATAGAGAGTCTCGATGCCGGTGATGATTTTGAAAACCTATTCAAGGAAGCTCAGTCGGAATTATGTCCTGGTTGTACTAAGTTTTATTCCCTCGACTTCTTAGCAAAGCTTATGGATATCAAGGTGAATAAAAAATGGACTAATGGTTCATTTGATGAACTCTCTGAGTTGTTGCAATCTTCATATCCGGAAGGAAACAAGATCCCTTCCTCACATTACGTAGCAAAAAGGACACTAAAAAAAGATAGGTTTGGGGTATGAGTCGATACACATGTGAAAAAAGATTGTGCTCTCTTTTGGAAAGAACATAGCTCATTACAGAATTGTCCTGTTTGTAAAGAGAGTCGATGGATCGATGAAAACACAAATGGTAAGAAAATAGCTCACTAGGTGTTACGTTACTTTCTTGTTACCCCCAGAGAACGATGTTTGTATTGTTCAAGGCACACGACAAAAGATATGATTTGACACAATACCTGGCTATCAGAAGAGGGTATGATGTGTCATCTTGTTAATGTGTCTTTGTGGAAAGAATTCCATATAAAGTAACCTAACTTCTCGAGGGACCTCCGAAATGTTTGCCTAGGGATTGTAGTTGACGGGTTTAATCCATATGGCAACATGAGTTCAGTTCATAGCACGTGGCTGATAATACTCACCACATACAAACTGCCTCTGCGGCTATGCATGAAAGAGACCTCTTTCATGTTATCCTTGTTGATTGATGTGGCCCTAAATCACCCGGGAAGGACATGGATTTTTTTCTTAGGCCGCTGGTGTAAGGGATTAAGCATTTATGGCAGTCAGGCGTACGTACAAAAAATGCAGCGACAAACACGTTCTTCATAATGAAGGCGACATTCTTATGCTTAGAGCGAACAAGGCTACAAAGCATGTCCGACTTGCAATGAATACATTTTGTCATATCGTGTAACAAAGAAAGTTGTATATGTTGGTCATCATCGATTCTTAGCTGCTAACCATCCGTGGAGAAAGATTTTGAACTACGGGAAACACGAGATAAGTCCCCCCAGACAATTTAGTAGTGCAGATATAGAAGCTCAACTAGATCCTCCACTTTTTCGTCAACCAGGCAAACATCCTGAGTTTGGAGGTAATCCTCCAGAACAGGAGGACTTCAAGTTAAATTGGTCCAAACGAAGCATATTTTTTGAACTTGAGTATTGGTCTTCTCTACAGTTGGAGCACGACTTAGATGTAATGCATGTTAAAAAAATGTGTGTTGTAGTTTGTTGAGTACTCTTCTAATGAGCGATAAGACTAAAGACACCTCAAATGCGTGGTTGGACTTGGAAAATCTAAATATTCCGAGGACGCAATGGTTGCAAAAAGGGTAAGAAGTTCTTTAGACCGCCAAAAAAATACTCATTCACAAAAACCAATCGAAAGCTTTTTTGTCAATTTATTAAAGACATTAAACTACCATATGGGTTTAGATCTAATATTAGTAGTGATAGTAAAGTGACAGATAACAATACAAACATGAAAGCATTGAAATCTCATGGTTGTCATATTCTTATGCAACGTTTGATACCCATTGGAGTGCGGGGGTTTTTAAACAAATATACTTATACACCAATATTATACCTTTATATGTATTTTAAGCAACTTTGTTGCATAACGCTATTGGTGAAGGATATAAAGAAAGCCAAGGATGACATTCTTACAATCTTGTGCAAGTTAGAGTTGATCTATCCTCTAGCTTTTTTGACATTATGATTCATTTAGTTTTGCATTTACCTGATGAACCGCTTTGTGAAGGTCTGGTATATATGAGATGGATGTATCCGTTTGAAACATATATGAAAAAATTAAGCAACTTTGCTCATTATTTGGATCTAATATCAGTAGTAAAGTGACAGATAACAATACAAACATGACGACATTGAAATCTCATGATTTTCATATTCTTATGCAACGTTTGATACCCATTCACATATGGGGGTTTTTGAACAAAGATACTTATACACCAATATTATACATTTATATGTATTTTAAGCAACTTTGCTCCAAAACGCTATTGGTAAAGGATATGAAGAAGCCAAGGATGACATTCTTACAATCTTGTGCAAGTTAGAGTTGATGTATCCTGCAGCTTTTTTGACATTGTGATTCATTTAGTTTTGAATTTACCTAATGAAGCGCTTTGTGAAGGTCCAGTATATATGAGATGGATGTATCCGTTTGAAAGGTATATGAAAAAGTTAAAAAAAAAACTATGTCAGAAATAAGGCATGGCTGGAAGGTTGTATAGCTGAAGGTTATGTTGCTGAAGAAGCTCTAACATTTTGTTCAATGTACCTTCGAGATGTACAGACTCAATTTAATCACCCCAATAGAAACGAGGATGTTGTTGTTGAAAAAAGAAAGTTCTGGGGGTTTGAGTATAAATGTCGTTCTATTATCGCAAGGCGAAACAAACATCTTGATCCAAACGAAAAACTAAACATTGAATGGGTTGTACTCGATAACTATGAAGAAGACAGAAAGTATATGAAGTAAGTGTTCATATCTTTAACTTTTTATTATATGTTAACTATTTTTCCTTCCTTTCCTTCTTATATATTTTTCTCATCAATGTAGAGAATTCAAATCCAAACATCCTAAAAGTGATGTTTAAACCAAATTTCCTAAGTGGTTTCTTGAGAAGGTCTATTCGATGAAAACACAAAATTCCCCAGAATTCCACAAAGAGTTGTCGACTCTTTCAATGGGTTCGAAATAAAGGCCTCTACTTACACTGCTTGTATAGTTAACACTGTTAAGTTTATGGTACTTGACCGTGACCTAGAACGCACCACGCAAAACTCAGGGGTGCTAGCGGTGGGAGAGAAAAATGAAAATATTATGGCCAACTAGAATAGATTATTGAGGCACAGTATAAGTATGTGTATTCGACTGTACTATTTTGGTGCAAGTGGTTTGATTCTCGAACAAAAAATAATATCACCAGCATCAACACAAAATGTGAAATGTACAAAAACAATCAAGTCATATTTGCATCCCAAGCCAAACAAGTGTTCTTCATCCGAGAACCTTCTTGAAGAAACTAAAGAAATAATCCTTAGTGGGTGGTCAAGGATGTCAATTGTAACACCGTGTTCCAATTGGTAAGTACTCTAACTTTATATTTTTAAGTGGTTAGGGTTAGTTGAGATGACTAATTGCCTCTTAGGGGTATTTTGGTCTATTTCATAATATGGAGTGAATGAAAGTAGAAAATGGTGGTTATGAGGCTAGAAATGTATTTGGAAACCTGGTGATGTTAGTGTATATGTGTTTTGTGTTTTAAGAAGAAAAATTGGACAAGAAAATTATCCCAAACCAGTTAGCACGCTAACAAGTAAGGTTAGCACGCTAATGTGAAAGTAGGTTGCTATTTTGGAAACCGGCATGAGATGGTATCACGTGAGAAGGGATTAGCGACGTGAGTGATTAGTGATGCTAACCCTTAGGTTAGCGAAACTAACCACTAAACCGACATAAGGTCGTTTTAAGCCGCATTTGAGGTCATTTTTCAGTACTAAAGGCTAGAAAAACAGGGGGTTTCGAAGCAGGGAAAGGTTTAGGATGATCTGGAGCATTGGGAGAGGGAGCTTGTAAGACCCGTTCCGCCGAGTCGCGGCCCGGACGAATCCGCGGCGCGGCTTTAGAAAGAATTTGGAATCGCGAAGGACTTGTATGCGCGGCGCGGCTCGGAAGGATCCGCGGCGCGGTGCGCCGCTAATGTGAAAAACCCTAATTCGGATTTAAACGCCTATATAAAGGGTCCCAGCCCTAGGGTTCGTGTTTTTGGAAGTTTTCTGGAGTGGAGTCGACTGGTTTCAGCAGAGGCTCTTCAGTTCCAAGGCTTTGAAGGTTTGAAGGAAGAGATACAACGTGGGGAAGGGCTTGTAGTCGATCGGGTGCATTCCTCCGTTTTCCAGAAGCAAGGTAAGAGGATCTACCTTCTGATATTTTATTTTATCTCGTGTTAAGGTGTTATCCCTTGGTTAGTAGTCTTAGATGACCTGTAACACTTAGGGTTTGGACCAAGGACATGCATGGACTTTCATGTCCACAAGGAAGTGATCTTAGGGTAGGTTCTGATCCCAGGAAGGGTATGGAATGAAACCCTAGCCGATGACTGAACTGATTTAGGGCTTGGAAGACTTTGGAATAATACGAGTCCGCGGCGCGGACATGTTATGTCAGCGACGCGGGTTCGGCTAAGCCCAAAATCTATGCGGAGATAGCCGCGACGCGTAGGGTGGGAAGCCACGCTGCGGCGAGCGGCTGTTTGACCCAAAAGCTTAGTTTCGACCAGTGTTGGTTACCAAACGTGGGGTCTGACCTTTAGGCAAATCTATAGAAGTTTAGTCAGTGCTTGACATGTTGTGTATGTGGGATATAGGTGTGTGGACGAGCTAAGTGGAGATATTAAAGTATATCTGTGCGGTTTCGAATCAGGTGAGTATCCTCACCTTACTATATGATGTTGCATGTTAGGCATCTTGAATGTTATTTACAGTTATATGATTTGCTCTATATCTGTGGTTATTTGTTGTTGGGCTCAGTACTGATGCGTGTCCCCTCGTAGCTGTTGTATGACGAGTTGGACTATTGCCCTGTCCCATAGCTGTTGTATGATGGGCTGGGCCATAACCGGGAACCCATAGCTGTTGTATGATGGGTAGAACCTTCCCGTGTCCATAGCTGTTGTATGATGGACGCCCGCAGCTGTTGTATGGCGGGTAGGGTCGTGTCGTTCTCGAGGACGGGTTGTTTAATGTGTGGGCATGTATGGTAATTTGTGGACTCACTAATCTTTGTGATTACCCGTTGATTTTAAAACATTTCAGGTACTTCAACTGACAAAGGGAAGGGCAAGGCTTGACGGCAGCGCATCGCATACAAGAGATTTATTTTAATGAACCATGTTATGATTTTCAAATGTTTCCGCTGTTGGTTTAATAAATATGTCGAATCGTTTTACTTTTTGGAATAAATATTTTGGAACCTTGGTAATAAATGAAATTTTATAATTTTTGAAATTGGGGCGTTACAGAGCTTGAAGGTGTAAATCAAGATTTTAGTTATAATCATCATCTTCTACATCAACCAAGGTAAGAAATTCAGTTGGGTGCTTCTGATTTCAAGTTATATTGTTGAGAATGTGTTTGTACAGATGGTATACCATGTGTACTTGTGATTAGTGGTCTTGTGAAATTCTCATGAAATTAGCTTGAAAAGAGTTTAAATCCAAACCTTAATGCATCTAGACTGTTATATTAGTCTCAATGATGATAATTTGTGTGTATACACTGTGTTGGGACCCTAGAATGAGGTCTGAATGAATTAAGTCGGACTAAAAATGGAAGTTGGGCTATGCAGGCCAGTTAGCGCCACTGACTGTGGCCAGAAGTGGTACATGTGTTTTCCAAGAAAAAATTAGGAAATTTGGCACCTTATTCCCTAGTGGTTTAACTGAATCAATGTAGAGAGGTTATAAGTGTTATATATAGGATATTGTAGGTGTAATTGGGAGCTAATAGAGCAGGAGCACATTACCTAATAGTCCACTCCTTTTTAGAGTTACAGCAGAACAGCGAATCAGGTGAGTAATCAATGCCTTACCTCTGTGTTGTATAATTGTGAAGCCTTTGTGGCTTAGTGTTAGTTGTTACAGCCTTTGTGGCTTAAAGTTGATTTAGGCCTTAGTGGTCGAGGGGTTGGGCTCGATAGCCTACATATATGTTGTGATGGCCCTAATGGCTGGCAGTTCTATCACACATACAGTTAGGGGATCTGGCGAGTCTTCATGACTCGAGAACGCAAGGGTTGAGGAGAGGACAGATATAGTTGGTTGGTGGTGTAATGAAGGATCAAGGGGCTGTGATGTGATGTGTTGTGCGGGATTGTGGCTGTATACTTTATAGGTTTCCTTATGATGTTGCATGTTGTGGTATATATTGATTATTCATTGAGCTTTTGTAGCTCACCCCTATTGATACTAACCTTGCAGGTACTAGGGACCCCGCCAAGGGGAAGGACGCAGTTCAGGGATAAGACCAGATGATAGGGATAGAGAGGACCGTAGCAGCCCAACTTTGGGGAGATTTTATTGTGCTTTTGCATCCCCATATATCTCTTTTGTACCTCTTACTTGTAACATGCACACTTGTACTATGTCTTAATGTAATAAATATGTTTTTTGAAGTGAAGTTTTCTGGGTGTATTTGTTATTGTAAATCGGGTGTTACAAGTTGGTATCAGAGCCGTGGTTTAAATGAACTAGGTCTTTATATAGTACATACCTAGACGTGAACATTAACAGATAGTGGAATTGAGGATAGGGAGAGGATGATATATATATATATATATATATATATATATATATATATATATATATATATATATATATATATATATATATATATATATATATATATATATATATATATCAAGGTTGTAGAAGTCGCTAGGCGGTAGGTGGGCGGTTGACTGGGGCCTAGGACTAGTCGGTCTAGGCGAGGACTAGTCGGCGCCTAGGCGGGGAGTATTAATTGTAATAAAATTTATTTTTTAAAATTTAAATATTACTTATATCCCTACAAAATTAATAAATAAACATAAAAAATTGACAAATCTAAGTGTTTAAATATGTAAGTTATCAAACATCAGAATGTTTAGACTAATTAATATTATTTTTGACAATTTTAATCATCAATAATCGTAAGTTAGCCACTGATTTTCATAATTTATATATATATATATATATATATATATATATATATATATATATATATATATATATATATATATATATAATAAAAATTGAAATTATTAATAAAATAAAAGAAATATTATTAATATAATAAAATATATAATATATATTATTGTTCTGAAAATTTGAAGTTTTCTAAATTTAAATTAAAAAATCTAAAAATTGAATTTTTTTTTTGAAAATTTGAAAATTTTTGAATTTTGAAAATTTTTGAAAATTTGAAATTTTTTGAAAAATTCAAAATTTAAAATTTTGAAAATTTGAAATTCTGGCCGCCTAGACCCGCCCAGACCCGCCTAGACCCGCCTAAACCCGATTTTGACCGCCGTTGACCAAATCCGCCTAACTTGACCGCCTACCACAATTCGTAGGCAGAACCCGTCCGCCTAGCGCCTAGGCGCCGCCTAGACCGACTTTTACAACACTGATATATATATATATATATATATATATATATATATATATATATATATATATATATATATATATATATATATATATATATATATATATATATATATATATATATATATATATATATATATATATATATATATATATATATATATATATATATATATATATATATATTATATATATTATATGTATATTATCTAATTATGTGACTAATCTTTCTGTAGGATCTTGAAGATGGTAAACACTTGGAGTGATCAGAGCCGAGGGAGTGCTAGGGAAGCGGTCCTAGGGCTCGGTGCATAGGGCATAGGGAGGCGGGAGAGGAGGCAAGGAACCCACATGATTTCCAAGCTATCATTTCCGATTTTATATGTGAGTTATTACTAATAGGATTAAGGCAAAACAAATAAACTTAACTCTTAAGTTCACATGCAACCTAAAGGATCTATGTTTTCACTATTTGAATCTATAACTAAAACCTAAAAGGAAATTTCGAAATTACTAAAATGATAAAAGAAAAATTACTAACCTTTGTTGAATCTTTTGGAAGCGAGCACCACAAGCGTCGTGCCTCAAATGGTTCACACCCAAAGCAAGCAACAAGAAAAAACTAGAGAAAGGGAGGAGAGCAGGAATAATGGCGCAGAAATAGGGAGCCAGGGACTCGTATTTATAGTTTCCAAGGGATAAGCAGATAAGCCTTAGAGATAAACCTTATTTGAATTCAAACGAGATAAACCTTTTATCTTTAATTCAAATCCCTATTTATCTCATATATATATTTTCGAAATCAAGGATAAACCCATCCTAAATTTCGACAACTATAATACCTGCCAAAACTGTTCACTACTCAACTATTGAATAATTACAATTCAGCCCCTGCACTATTAATTAATCCCAAAATTAATTCCAATTAATTTCTGATTAATTATTAATTAAATGATACTATTTCTAATTAATATATTATCCTCATAATATATTAACAAATTATTTATATTGATTTATTAATCACATAATAAATCAATATCTCTCTTTCTAAAAGTTATTCAGGGCAACCCAAAAGGAATTTGCTTCTAAAAATCAAGTATATACCAATATGGCTTAGACACCTAATCCAACAGTCTCTCACTTGGATAAGTCTATGACTATAACTGCCAGTATAACTTCTAAATCGATCAGCAAATTGTAGCTTCCAAAAGCCGCTGCCGAACTCTGACCCAGTCAGTTACGCGTCCTAAGATAAGTGATCATATGATCATTCATTCTACAAGATATCGTTCGGACTAGAGACATGGATTAAGATCAATCTCAGTCCGATACTTTGTTTCCCGATTTCTGATTTGCAATGACATAAGACTTCCAATTGAACACATTAATTCAGTCCTGGCTAGCCAGCAGTTTAGTCAATACCAAATCACCGATGCGCCCAAAGATATCGCTTTTCCTGTCAGGGCAAAAGGAACAAATAAACTTTGACTCATATGTTTGTATCTTTTACTCGTCAAATCACGCACAACAATACGTTTTATAAGATCGAGTTACCGATGCGTTTATGTACTGTCAATGTACAACCGACTTGTAAATTACAACTCATTTGTCTCCGTTTCAAGACCATAATATATTATCGTCTCAGAATTACTCGTGATATAATCCATGAAGTAATTCTCTAAGCGTGGGTTTATCCAATACTCAAATCCCTATTTCTAAGTACTCATGAATGTTGCAGCAATTCTATTGCTATGCCTAACTCCTTAGACAATCTACAATCTAATTCATGACAGTCTTGATTCACTACTTACCTCCAAAAGTATGAATGACTGTGGATATTTAAATAATGATATTACTCAGGAAGTAAAACATGCAAAATTGAAACACAATAGTAAACAATTGACAAACAGTAGTAAGCAATACTCATCAATAATTCTCTATTATTAAATCACCAAAAGTCAATTACATTTACATTGTTACAAGTTTCAAATAACTATCTAAACTACTAAAACTAATATCATCTTTTAGACCTATGCTCCTAGCATGCTGATTGTGCTTGACCCTACTCAGAGCCTTCGTCAAAGGATCTGCAGGGTTCTCCTCAGATGATACCCTCTTCACGATGAGGTGACATTCTTCTACTCTATGCCTGATGTAATGGTACTTTCTGTCGATGTGTCTAGACTTTCCATGATCTCTTGGTTCCTTAGTCAAGGCAACCGCTCCTTCATTATCGCAGAATAGTTCCATTGGCTCCTAAATAGTCGGGACGACTCCGAGGTCACCGATGAAGTTCTTTAGCCAAGCCGCTTCTTTTGACGCTTCACTTGCAGCTATGTACTCTGATTCACAAGTTCAATAAGCCACTGTCTCTTGCTTGGAAATCTTCCAAGTAACCGCTCCACCATTTAGAAGAAAAACACAGCCCGACTGAGACCGACCATTGTCTCTATCTGTCTGGAAGCTGGCGTCAGTATACCCACTAACTCTCAATGTATCACTACCACCAAGGACTATAATCATATCCTTAGTCCTCCGCAAATACTTGAGAATGTTCTTAAAAGCTATCCAATGAGCTCTGCCAGGATTTCCCTGATAGCGACTGACCATGCTCAAAGCAAAGGACACGTCAGGGCGAGTACATGTCATAGCGTACATGATCGACCCCACACCCAAAGCATAAGGTACCCGACTCATATTAGCTATCTCTTCATCCGTACTCAGGCTTTGAGTCTTACTTAATTTTGCATTGCTCTGGATAGGCAGCTCTCATTTCTTGGAATTTTCCATATTAAACCTCTTTAGTACCTTATCCAAGTATGTACTTTGACTAAGTCCTATTAATCTCTTCTTTCTATCTCTCAATATCCTTATCCCGAGAATATAGGCTGCTTCTCCAAGGTCTTTCATGGCGAAACACTTTCCAAGCCAAGATTTAACTTCTTGCAAGGTTGGAATGTCGTTTCCCATGAGCAATATTTCATCGACATACAACACCATAAAAGTAACTATACTCCCACTAGCCTTGATATATACATAGGACTCATCTTCTCTCCTAGAGAAACCAAACTCTTTAACTTTCTCATGAAAGTAGAGATTCTAGCTGCGAGAAGCTTGTTTCAATCTGTAGATTGATTTCTCAAGCTTACACAGTCTATTGAGATACTTTTCATCTACAAAACCCTCTGGCTGATTCATGTAAACATCCTCAGCCAACTTCCCGTTAAGGAAAGTGGTTTTGACATCCATCTACCAAATTTCATAATCATGAAATGCAGCTATGGCGAGCATTATCCTAATAGACTTTATCTTAGCCATTGGTGAGAAGGTCTCATCATAGTCAACCCTAGGGGTTTGAGTAAAGCCATTCGCAACCGGTCGAGCCTTGAAGGTGTGTACCTTTCCATCCATGTCGGTCTTCTTCTTGAAGATCTATTTGCACCCGACTGTCTTTCGACCTAGTACATTATCAACCAAATTCCAAACTTGGTTGTCATACATGGACTTGATCTCGTTGTCCATTGCCTCTTTCCATTTAGCAGCCTTAGTGCATAGCACTGCTTTCTTGTAGTTAGCTGGCTCATCCAAATTTACCAGTGTCATATCACTAACAAACGTGTCACCGTCCGTAGTTATATGGAAACCATAAAACTCGGGTGGCATGCTAACTCTACTAGAGCGCCTAAGAGGTAACGAATTGTTTATCGGCTCAACAGGAACCTCTTCCACTGGTTGAGTGCTAGTATCTTCTACGGTTCCTTCATTGGTTGACTCTTGAATTTCTTCAAGGTCAATGGTACTCGCACTGGTCTCTTTGAATATGAGCTCTCTCTCACGAAAGACTCCTCGTCGTGCTACAAAGACCACGTTTCCGTTCGGTCTGTAGAACAAATATCCAAAAGACTATTTTGGGTAACCAATGAAAATACACATCTCACTTCTAGCTGCTAGTTTATCGTGAGTCTCTCGTCTTACGAAAGCCTCACAACCCCAGACTTTGATATGTGCTAACGATGGAACTTTCCCTGTCCATATTTCGTGAGGCGTTTTGGCAACCTTTTTAGTAAGGACAAGATTGAGGATGTGGGTGGCAGTCTCTAAGGCATACCCCCAGAAGTGAATAGGAAGAGAAGCTCGACTCATCATGGAACAGACCATGTCTAACAATGTCCGGTTACGTCTCTGAGCTACACCATTCAATTGTGGTGTCCTAGGAGGAGTCAACTGTGAAACTATTCCATATTCCTTAAAATAGTTGTGGAACTCGATACTAAGATACTCACCGCCACTATCGGATCTAAGCATCTTTATTTCCCTGCCTAATTGATTCTTGACTTCATTCTTAAACTCTTTGAACTTTTCAAAGGTTTCTGACTTATACTTGATTAAGTAGATATACCCATATCTGCTATAATCATCCGTAAAAGTCACATAGAATCGATTAGCATCCCTTGTGGATGATTTGAAGGGTCCACACACATCTGTGTGTATGAGATCCAGTAGACCTTCACCTCTTTCAAAAGATCCCATAAAAGGTGATTTTGTCATCTTTCCCAACAGACAAGATTCGCATACATCGTCCGACCTAAGGTTGAATGATTCCAACACTCCATCCTTTTGGAGTTGGACGATGCATTTCTTGTTGATGTGTCCAAGACGACAATGCCACAAGCATGCATTTTCTATACCATTAGATGAATCAATTTGAAATACACTATTGCCTAAATTATCGACACAAGTTACAGTTTCATACACACCATTACAAGGTAAAGCTTCGAAAATAAAAACACCATTTTTATAAGCAGAAATAGATCCATTCAAATTATCAAAAGAATATCTATAACCTTATTTGAACAATGCATGAAAATAAATAATATTCTGAGCCATTTCTGGCAAGTAACAACAATTCAATAAATCTAAACTAACATCATTTCTAAGCACTAGACTATAAAATCCATTCTTGGTAACAGGAGACGATCGCCTATTTCCCATGATCAGGTTCATCCTTTCGTGCTCCACCTCCTCACTTTCTTTTAGGCCCTGCAAATCAGAACAAATGTGAAAAACGCATCCTATATCAAGGACCCAAGAACGAGAAGATGATGAGTTATTAGAGATAGTGCATATACCTGCTGACGATGGCTTCACTTTGTCATCCTTGATGTCCTGCAGGTACTTTGGGCAGCTTCGTTTCCAATGCCCCTTCTCATTGCAGTAAAAACAGTCGGCCTCTTTGGGGTTCGAGATGTGGGGAGTGTCAGAATTGGGCCTAGCCCTTGGGCGATTACTAGATGACCCGATATGGGCCTTGGCCTTCCAATTCTGCTTAAAAGAGATTGCCACACTAGTCCCTCGTTAGTGTCTTGTTATAAGAGTGGGAAGCCGGGGCATTATACTCACGAGTGTAGACTGACGGAGCGGGTGTGTTATCAGTATGGTGCCAAAGACCTCCTTTGAGCAGATTGCCCACAGTTGAAGACCGGGGAGTCCCGAGATCGGCCATAGGAGGAGTAGGGGAATCAGAAGAAGGAGACACGAGGCCGAGGCGAACCAGTAGCCTCTCGAGCTTTCCAGATGACAGTTGGGGAGGCTCGAGAGAAGACCGATGTCGTTATAGGTGTTTTTAACTTGAATTCGATTCTTGCATATGTGTTCTTTGATCCCGGAGCCACAGACTCCTTTATATCCACATCATTCATGCCCCAAATTTCTATACCTTTAACCCCGTTGTTGGAGGAGTTGGAGGTGGCAGTGGTAGGTGGGAGATATGTGTATGTTTCTGAGCAGATTCGAGGGTGTCAGCTTGAGATCAACGGGACCAGTTTCCCTATTGATCTGAAGCCTATCACCACCAGAGAGTTTGAAGTAATTGTAGGGATGGACTGGTTAGCAACCAATCATGCTCAAGTCGATTGTAGAAGGAAAAGTATTGTGGTTATAGCACTAAACGGGTCCCGAGTGGTGATTTAAGGTGAGTGGCCGCGTACGAGGATGCTTGTGATTTCCTTTGCTAAAGCTCGTAGCAGTGTTAGCAAAGGATGAATACTTTTCATGGCGTGTGTGGTCCCGGCAGAGCTCAGCAAACTATCCGTTGGAGATGTAGCAGTTATGAAAGAGTTTCGTGACGTTTTTCCCGATGAGCTCATGGGACTACCACTGATTGGCAGATCGAGTTTACCAAAGATTTGGTTCCAAGAGCAGCTCCTATTGCCTGTGCTCCCTACCTATTAGCACGATCAGAAATGGAAGAGTTGAGGAAGCAGTTACAAGAGTTTTAAGATGGGGGATTCATCCAACCGAGTACGTCACCCTGGGGAGCACCTATCTTGTTTGTGAGGAAGAAGGACAGGTCAACACGTATGTGCATAGACTACAGGGAGCTGAACAAGATCACCATAAAGAATAAATATCCCCTGCCAGGATTAATGATTTATTTGACCAACTTCAGGGAGAATCTTATTTCTCTAAAATAGATCTGACATCGGGATATCATCAGCTGAAAATTCGAGAGTCGGATATCCCGAAGACTGCTTTCAGTACCCAATACAGACATTATGAGTTCTTGGTGATGCCGTTTAGGCTAACCAATGCCCCTACAGCTTTCATGGACTTGATGAACAGAGTGTGTCGTCCATTCCTTAACACCTCTGTTATCATGTTTATTGATGATATATTGATTTATTCCCGAAGCCAAGAGGAGCATTAGACGCATCTACACCAAGTTTTGGAATTACTTTGTTGAGAGAAGTTGTATGCCAAATTCTCAAAATACGGATTTTGACTTCGAGAGGTCTAGTTTTTGGGACATGTCATTAGCAGCGAGGGTGTCAAAGTTGATCTTGCAACGATCGAGGCTGTAATGATGTGGGAGCCGTCGTGGAATCCATCGGAAATACGCAGCTTTCTTGGACTAGATGGATATTATAGGAGATTTGTGGAGAACTTCTCTTCCATTGCAGATCCTTTAACTAAATTAACAAAGAAGGGTGAGAAGTTTGAGTGGACTGAGGAGCAGCAAACTGTGTTCTAGAAACTGAAGCAGGCACTATGTGAGGCCCTAGTGTTGGCATTACCGCAAGACGGGGAGGACTTTGTGGTCGACAGTGATGCTTCTAGGGTGGACCTTGGATGTGTTTTAATGCAGAGAGATCAGGTGATTGCATACGCATCCAGGCAGTTGAAAGAAGCTGAGAAAAGATACAAGCACATGATCTTGAACTAGCTGCAGTGGTGTTAGCATTGAAGCTATGGAGGCATTAGGTATATGGGGTGAAGTGCAAGATCTACACAGACCATAAAAGTCTTAAATATTTGTTTGACCAAAAGGAGTTGAACATGAGGCAGCAGAGATGGATGGACTTACTTAAAGATTATGATTGCGAGATTTTTTACCATCTAGGGAAGACGAATGTGGTTGCAGATGCTCTTAGTAGAAAAGAGAGGCCCATTAGAGTTGTATATGCCTGTATGAGTGTGGCCAGTCGGCTACCTGAGCTAATTCGGGCAGCCTAGGAGGAAGCAGGGAAGGCAGAGCATGTCAAAAGTGAATGTATGGTTAGCTATATTAGCCAACTTGAGGAGAAATCCCAGCAACTAAAGACCTTTAGAGGTCGAGTGTGGGTGCCAAAGCAGGGTGAGGCACAGAAGTTACTCATTGAGGATGCTCATTGCTCTCGATATGTTATACACCCGGGTAGTACAAAAATTTATCGGACACTAAAACCGCTGTATTGGTGGCCGGGAATGAAGCGGGACATATGGAGGTATGTGGAGCGGTGCCAAACATGTATGCAAGTAAAGTCAAATCATCAAAAGCTGTATGGAGAAATCCAACCTTTACCTATCCCAATGAAAAACTGGGACGAAGTCACTATGGACTTTGTGATAAAACTTCCTCGATCGCCAGGTGGACACGATGCCATATGGGTAATTGTTGACCGGTTGACTAAATCCGCTCAGTTTGTATTTCTCGGTTTTGGCTGAGTCTTCAGGAGCAGTTCGGGTAAAAAAATTTGATGAGTACTGCCTATCATCCTCACACTGATGGTCAGAGAGAGGACTATACAAACATTGGAGAATATGCTTCGTGCATATGTTATAGATTTTGACGGGAGTTGGGAGGACCACTTACCTTTGGTAGAGTTTGCGTATAATAACATTTACCACTCTAACATCCAGATAGCGCCATACAAGGCATTGTATGGAGCACCATGCCGTACGCTGACCTGTTGGACAGAGTTAGGAGCAAAGCCGTTAATCGGACCCGAGATTATCGCCCAAACAGAAGAGAAAATCCGAGAGATATGAGAACACCTAAAGGTTGCTCAAAACCGCTAAAAGCAATATGCTGATCGTCGAATGAAACTTATAGAGTTCCAGCCTGTGACATGGTGATGCTTAAAGTTTCCTTGTGGAAATGTTTGGTTTGTTTTGGAAAGAAAGGGAAGATGAGTCCTCGCTTCATTAGCCCGTTCCGAGTATTGCAGAGGGTGGGAGCTGTAGCGTATTGGTTGGAACTACCCGAAGAGCTAAGAGGCATTCATGATGTCTTCCATGTGTCACATTTGAGGAAGACTCTGTTTGATGATTCCCAACGAGTACCTTTACCTGAAATTGAGATAGATGAAAAACTGAGGTACCCAGAGCAGCTAAAAAAGACATTAGACCAGAAGGTTAGACATTTACGTAATAAGAGCATTAGTATGGTAAAGGTACAATGTCGATACCACAAAGGTTCTGATGTAACTTGTGAAGCCGAAGAAGAAATGAGGGCGAAGTACCACCTGTTGTTTATCTGATTCCGGGGATGGAATCTTTTGAAGGGGGAGAGCTTGTAACACCGTGTTCCAATTGATAAGTACTCCAACTTTATATTTTTAAGTGGTTAGGGTTAGTTGAGATGACTAATTGCCTCTTAGGGGTATTTTGGTCGTTTTCATAATGTGGAGTGAATGAAAGTAGAAAATGGTGGTTATGAGGCTAGAAATGTATTTGAAACCCTGTTAGAAACCTGATGATGCTAGTGTATATGTGTTTGGTGTTTTAAGCAGGAAAATTGGACAAGAAAATTATCCTAGACCAGTTCGGGACGCTAACAGGTAAGGTTAGCGCTGCTAATGTGAAAGTAGGTTGCTATTTTGGAAACTTGCATGAGATGGTATCACGTGAGAAGGGATTAGCGACGCGAGTGATTAGAGACGCTAACCCTTATGTTAGCAAAGCTAACCACTAAGCCGACATAAGCTCGCTTTAAGCTGCATTTGAGGTCATTTTTTAGTACTAAAGGCTAGAAAAACAAGGTTTCAAAGAAACATAAGGTTTAGGACGATCTGGAGCATTAGGAGAGGGAGATTGAAGGTGTAAATCAAGATTTTAGCCTAAGTCATCTTCTACATTAACCAAGGTAATAAATTCAGTTGGGTGCTTCTGATTTCAAGTTATATTGTTGAGAATGTGTTTGTTACAGAGGGTATAGCATGTGTACTTGTGATTAATGGGAGATTAGTGAATTTCTTGTGAAATTCTCATGAAATTAGCTTGAAAAAGAGTTTAAATCCATACAATAATGCATCTAGACTGTTATATTAGTCCCAATGATGGTAATTTGTGTTGATACACTGAGTTGGGACCCTGGAATGAGGCCTGGATGAATTAAGTCGGACTAAAAATGGAAGTTGGGCTATGCAAGCCAGTTAGCGGTGCTAACTATGGCCAGAAGTGGTACATGTGTTTTTCAAGCAGAACTTAGGGAATTTGGCACCTTATTCCGTAGTGGTTTAACTGAATCAATGTAAGAGGTTATAAGTGTTGTATATGGGACAATGTAGGTGTAATTGGAGCTAACAGAGCAAGAGCACATTACCTACTAATCCACTCCTTTTTAGAGTTACAGCAGAACAACTAATCATGTGAGTAATCACTGCATTACCTCTGTGTTGTATAATTGTGAAGTCTTTGTGGCTTAGTGTTAATTGTTCCAGCCTTTGTGGCTTAAAGTTGATTTAGGCCTTAGTGGTCGAGGGGTTGGGCTCTATAGCCTACATATATGCTGTGATGGCCTTAGGGACTGGCAGTTCTATCACACATACAGTTGGTGGTTTTGTGGAGGAGCAAGAGGTTATGATCTTATGTGTTGTGGGGGGATTGTGGCTGTATACTTTATATGTTTCCTTATGATGTTACATGTTGTGGTATATATTGATTATTCACTGAGCTTTTGTAGCTCACCCCTGTTGATACTAACCTTGCAGGTACTAGGGACCCTGCCAAGGGAAAGGATGAAGTTCAGGGATAGGAGCATATGATAGGGATAGAGAGGACCGTAGCAGTCCGACTTTGGGGAGATTTTATTGTGCTTTCGCATCCCCAGATATCTCTTGTGTACCTCTTACTTGTAACATATACACATGTACTATGTTTTGATGTATTAAATATGTTTTTAAAAGTGAATTTTCTTTTGTTGTATTTGTTATTGTAAGTCGGGTGTTACATCAATCATCAAAAAATTAGGGATGCTCACAATGGCGTCCTAAATGTTGACATTGACTTAACCAAAAATGTCGACGTCGTTCATAACCCCTCTTCATCTAATTGTGGTATTGTAATAGACTTGAGTCAATGCTTTCAAAACATTCCTAATTATGATATTGGTAGCGACTCTGATACTGAAGTTGATTCGTCAACGGTTACCGTCAATGAAATGAATCAATGTGAGACTGATGAGGGTGATACTGATTATGATATAAAGGGTTCTGATTATGACACTTAACACAGAAGTATCTGAGGAAGAGACTGATAGTTAAAACACTTGTAATTTCTTTTTGTGCCAGACGATGATATCGATGTGGATGTTATTGCTATACGTCATGGCCGATATGATGGTATGGTGGAGATGGAGCCGTGGATCCAGTACATCCGCCCTAAGGAGGTCGAGGTGGCCATCAGATGGATAGTAAGTCTTATTATAAACTTTTTTTATTTACTGTATTTATTCATTTATTATAACTATCGTGACTAATATTTTTAAATTGTATTTGTAATTGTACCTCCAAGAAGAACAAGAGGGAAGGCGAAAAACATTTGGTTGTCACAGTAGATCGCAAAACTAGGGAGGCCATTGAGTAAGCCATTTGATAGACATGCTACATTTACCTCGATAGGCAAATCGAATGATCTCTTCGTTCGTGAGGTGGACATATAGATGTGGCGGAACATTGCTATGGATAGACAAGGTTGGAAAATGTTGTCAATGTCGAGAAGCATGCCTTGCTAGAGCATCTCATGATAAACTATTTATATAAGTATATTTTGTATGTTTCTTTTTTATTTGTTTTTACTTAACTAACCTTTTTTTATTTCTATGGTAAATTCGCGATAGACGAGATTGAGCAAGATCCCGAGCATCCTCAGTTGACGAGTGGTGTTGATTCAGTGCTGAAAAAGCGGTATAGAGACCGAAAGAATGATGCAAAAAGCATTTTAAAGGGTTAAGGGGTATGGTAATATAGACGGTGTTAGAAGCATCCCCCCGAGGGTATGACTACTAAAAACTGGAACAAAACTTGTAGACTTTTTTCTGCTCAGATGTACATCGAAGTCGTTCAGTAAACATACAAACCCGTCAAAAACAGAAATACACAAACCGGGGGGGGGGGGGGAAGCACATATAGTAGCGCTTGTTTTCAAAGAGGTAATGCTGTATATACTATTATATAACAGAATAAAAATAGACTCGACCAATTCTGTGATGCTCATACCCGTAAAGATGGAACATGGGATAGGACCTACCTCATCAACAATATTTAACTGTTTATATATATATATATATATATATATATATATATATATATATATATATATATATATATATATATATATATATATATATATACATACACACACACATACATACACACACACACGATGCCTTTCGTGACTAACTTTTATTTATTTATTTAAAATACAGCTTGATTTAGAATGCGAGTTTCAATCACTAGGTGAACCCTCCCCTGGACAATCGAAGGATGTCGAGATCTTTGAAAAGGTGTTGGCTGCTCGATGCGGACATATCAAAGGGATCGGCCGTAAACCTCCTGCAACAACACCGCGTTGCTATAATGAAGGTCAATCATCTAAAGCAGCATCAACTACAGAGGTAAATATTAATTGTTAAGTACTTAATACTTTGAAAATAGGTTGGTTTATATATGTTGATATTTTTGTAAATTGTAATTTGTTTTACCTAATAATGTACATTTTTGTTCACTTGAAGGATGACCTTGCACGAATGCTTGATGATCCAAAATACAAAGATTTCTTGGAGCAATTTATGCATGGGTATTCGGTAGAGCAAAAGCCGGAGGAACGAACAAGGGTTCCAGAGATGAGGAGGACAAAGGCGACGACTAAGAGTAGTTTTTTATGTTTCGTGACTCTTTTAGTTTGTGTAAACAATATTACTTTATTTTGTTTTACATTTTTGATGTTAAAATGTGTTCAACATTTTCGATGTAAACTGTTTCGGATCATTTACCTCATATTTTGTATAATATTTGATATTAGCGGCGATAAGTTTTACCAGCGACAATCACTACCGGCGACAACAACGGCCGATGACACCTCATCACAGGAGATTGAACACCATTAGTGGCGACATCAATAGCGATGATTTAGGAGCAGTAGCGGCTACACAAATTAGCGGCAACCCTTTAGCGACGACAAGTTGCCGCTATTACCTTTACCTGCGATTTTTGGTATCTTTAGCGGCAACATTTGTCGCCACTAATACTAACATATTTTGTAGTGAAATGATAATTCATTGGTTATAGTTTTGACTATCTCATCTCCTAATTCTTTCCTTTGGGAATATCCTCTTGGCTCTTGCCACTGAATCCTATAACCTTTCTTTCCATATTTAAAGCATTTTAGTTTCAAAATACTTGTATTTCAAGAACTTTAATCATATAAAATGCAAATATGATACAGTTTAGATTAAAAACAAGGGAATTAGGGTCAAATGTTCTTCAATATCAGAATGCTTACAGATCTGAAATCTTTGTCATTCAAGATGACAGAACTCTCCCAGTAAAAAGAAAACGAAAACAATGCTCAAAAGTTCCTTTCCCCTAACTGACTTCACACAACTATACTCGTCTAACATAGTAGGAACTGAAAGGACCAAAATGCCCCTGACTCGACTCTTTATTCATTCCCTACTCTTTATTCAGATGGTCCACCTTTTCTTCATTAATTCCTGTTCCTTCTCGTGTAAGTAAACCTTAAGCGAGGTTACCAAAATATCATGACCTCTTTGACAAAAGGCATATGATAAATAACATTACAATATAAAAATACCCGCAAGTTCGGACAGAATTCCCCCAACCCCATAATATCCCCCCCTCTCTATTTATCTCTCACAGCTGATACCATGAAACAACTACAAGTATATCACACTCAATTTTAAGTTACAAAATAAGAAAAGAAGCTAGAACCTGATACTTAAGTCCTCTAATTTTCAATAATCATTTGGGATTGAGCCAAATTTAAAAGATAAGTGGGTAACAAATTTATCGTAATGAGAAACATTGATAGGAAAGATCTTTAAAAATAGAAACAATGAGACAGGTTCATGTATAAAAAAGTGATTTCCTTGTTCATACCAAATCCCAACAGAGTTCAACAAATTAAAATGCATGGTAATGAGAAGTTCAATGAGCATAATCCTGAACAACAATAATAAATTTAAATAAAATGATTAATTTTAATAATTTAAAACAAAAGAAACAATTGACCTCCTTTGACAAAGATCTATGTTTCTCCTGTGAAAGAAATCCTAAACTTGGCAGTAGAAAACGTGAGAAATTTTAGTCGATCATTTTCACCATCTATCAATGCAATGAACAGCCAAAGCAATCAAAACAGACTAAAACAAATAGGATTCAAGCTCTATTAGGTTTTAGCTTCATATGGGAGATACTTGAATGCAAGAAATAACTTCATTCTTTCATTTATTTCTATATTATAGCATCCTACTTTTGTATACTCATATACGACATTAATTGTACCAATTATTTTTCTTACGAAGGTATTGCAATTTAAGAAACTGGCCCAATTATACCATTGTACTTTCAAGTTTTTTTTTATTATTTAGGACATTATCTAAAAAATCTATCGAATTATTGTAGTGAAAATTGCTTTGTAGTTGGATTACATTGCTATAACCGGCAATTCTTTTTCAAACTAGAGGGTTGTAAGAGGATAAAATAAAAGAAGGATGTTATAATAAGCAATCAATGAAAGTAGATTGCTATATCTTCTACTAATTGGTGTTCCATCCTCTTTATTGGTGTGGACAGAGTAATAAGTGTATGGTGGTAAACCTGCAAATCTGATGTCCTCCTCTACTACTTAACTTAGATCTTTTTAGTAGACATCAACATGATCTCAAAATTGTTGATTATTTTGACACATACAAAATTGTTAATTCCAAATACTCGGAAAACAGGAAACAAAAAAAAGCATATCATAGGAGATAGGAACACAAACCGAGGATATGTATTAGAACTTCATTTCTCTGACTATACCTATTAACCATCATCAGCAAGACAACTAGAAGCTGTCAAAAGGGATTTTTTTTAAAACATTGAACAGAAAAGGGGATAAGAAACAAGCCAGATCATCAGTAGCAAGTAGCTAAAACTTCAGAAATCGCAGTACACACTTTGGCATAATGGCACCGAAGAAGATTTTGCAATGTGTTCTTTCAATAAGGGCACAATCTATACTTCAAATTCCACCTCTAATAGACTAATTAAACATCAGTCCCTGATATTTTCAATTTTGCAGCCATAAAGCTGTTGTCGAGTTGAATTATGATTGTATACTCCGATTGAAGCAATGCAGGAACGATGCGACTCTCATTCCAATCGGTATTCAAGTTAGATTAAGCAATGTTGTAATGGATGTGAAATCTGCCATTGGTTAAGCATTGGTTTAATTTTAGTACATCCCATTCCAAGTTGTGTTTTGTTTAATTCAGGATCGTGTTTAGGATACCTATCATTGGTTAAGGATAGTTCTTATTCCATTTTTGCTTGATGCACACCAAGTGTTTGTTAAATTACCCAAGAGAGTTCTTGTGATTGTAATTGAATTTTGTTATGTAATTGAGTTCAATTAACCAGTTAAGTGTATAATTTGTAGTGATTTTGTAGTTGTATTTATACTTGGTGAGTTAAATGGGTACTTGGATTATGTTCGAGTGTTATTGAATTCTTACAACTTATAAAAAGTCTAGTATTCTAATATAAAAATTTTACATAATAAATTTTTTAAATGAAATAAAAAAACGCTATAGCAGCGCTATATCACCACAATAATCGCGATTTCATATAGCGCCAGGGAACGCTATTTGGTTTTTTACCGCATTAACTGCTTAGTCGGTGACTACAAACCGGGTTAACCCGACGGCTTGAAACAAAAAAATTAAAATTTGGACTTCAAAAAAAAACTTGGTTAAAGAATTTAATGCTCAAACTTTCAAAATTACTCCACCATTGGTTCATTAAATATTGTAAAAGTTTTTTTTATAAAAGCCTAACAAAATGTTTTTATACCAAATGTCAAATTACATTTTATAAATATATAATATGTTGAAAAATATAAAATGTATGAAAACTGTAAAATATGGGTTGACCCGACGATTGACCCGGTTGGGACCGGTTGACCCGTGACACGGTCACCACACCGGGTCAACTAAAAACCCAAGTTTTAAAACATTGGTTACAGTTTTCGGGTTTCTGATTGAAGTTATTCATTTTTTTTGTCATAAAATACCCAATTCGGTTCAGATATTCGAGTATTAGTTAGACGGGTATAATTTCGGGTCGGGTATGTTGGTGAAATAGCCGAATTTGGCATAGCTACACTTATGGGTTTGATTATTGTTTGAGCACATTTTGGGTTTGTCATTTTCTTTTTACCAACAAAATAAGTGTGATCCATTGGGAAAAAAAAAAAGAAAATTAAATATGGATATATTTGAAACAAAAAGCATCTCGTACTACACATTTGATTAACAAAAAGCATTTCTTAGTTTTTGAGTTTGATTGATACACATTTTTTGAAAAAGGAACGTCTTTTTAAACTATATTTTGCTTTGAAATGATTTATAAGAGTTTGTACAAGTCATGATCATGTGCTTCAATTCTTATGGGTTTTACAATAAGACTTGTGCGGCTCAGACACAATATAAGAGACTTGGATATCTATACGAGCATACAAGTTGTGTTGGAATTTTAGAAATGTCTCACGGCTCGTTAGCTTTTGCAAACACATAGTGTGGTGCTCGTGTGATGGTTCGCGTGTCACCTAGCATAAGAGTACAAGAGTTCTTGAGGCCTCTATCTATATGATTGTGCTTTGTGCTATCTCTTATAATCATTCTTCACCTAAACATAATCTCTTGGAATTTGTACAATTGAATCAGACAGACCGGGCTTAGTCTATATCAGGAACAGTCGGTCTTTGTTCAGATCATTTTTTAAGCTTTGAGCCTTATTTTGAAACATCGAATAGTTCCTGAACAAAGCTTTTATGTAATCCATGCCAAGTCGGGTTTTTTTTTACCAAACCAAACCAAACCAGACTTTATTTGAAATGTTTTTTCAAAAATTGATGCGAATAAAAACTGAATCAGGAAACAAATGTGAAAAAGAGTTTCATCATTTCATGATTTATTGTTTGTTGAACTTTCCTAGCATTAGATATGTGTGATTAAAAAAGTCAACCAGTATGTTCAAGTCATGGCGACAGCCATGAGCCAACAAGTCCTCCAAGAATCCATTATTGTGTTCTACAGTACAATCTAGTGATGCAATCTTGCCTTCTGGTGCATTCTCCGTGATGTATTTCCCCTGAATTCATCTTATGCATACCAGGTTCTAACTCCAAACTTCTAATTGTCTCTTGTCACACATTAATATGTTCAATTTCTTCGTAATATATAATGTTTATGTAGTAAATTAATAAATAATGTTCATTAATTAACAACATTTACAATATTAATACTAATTTGAATTTATAAAAAACAACAAATTGGACCAGGCCAGACAGTCTAAGAATTGCTCTATCTCATGACTCTCAATATATATGCAAGTATATGAAATAATTTCCACTTTGTAGATTCCAATAACTGCTCTTCTCTCCTTTCTTGTCAATCCGAGGCGGATCTGGGCTGTAGCCCACAGTGGCATGGGCCACTACTGAAAATCTGCCTAGAAGTAGCCTATATATACTCTTCAGCCCAACTGCTCAAACTTAGAAGCCCAAAAAAAATAATCTAGCAGCCTAGCAACTAGCAAGAAAGTGAATACGGGAAACGGGATTAGGCAAGGGCAAGGAGCATCTCGCTGAAACAAAAGGAAATCGGAAAAAACAAAACACCCTTAGTCGCTTACACAGTTCACGCATCCCCCTGTGGCGCTGTCTCGCTAAGTCTGAAGGGAAAAAAAATCGAAGCTATTTCAATTCTCAATCACTCGATGTCTCCTTGCTGAAGCTATTTCAATTTTCGAACCACCTTTCTCCTGTTGCTGAAGGTATTTCGAAATTACTAGTAGAAAAACCCCAATTGCTAGAATACATGGGGGCTTTGAGTCCTTGTGATTCATTTGCTAACTTTGACAAAACAAAGTTGTTGAAGTTGAATGAGTTATACAAAAATGATTTTGATTATTCTAAAAGAATGCAACTTGAAGGTGAACTTGAGATATATTATCACTCTTTGCATAATGATTATCGATTTACTAGTTTGAAGGGAATTGCCGACCTTTCTTGTTTGATGGTGGCAACGGGGAAACATCGTTCTTATCCTTTGGTTTATAGGTTATTAAAGTTGGCTTTGGTTTTACCCGTCACAACCACAACAGTAGAAAGATGTTTGTCTGCAATGAAGCTCGTGAAGACCGACTTACGTAACAAAATGGATGATGACTATATGAATGATGCACTGATTTGTAATGTTGAAAAGGAAGCCCTTATGAAAGTTAAGATTGAAGATGTAATGGATCGCTTTCAAAAGATGTGTACAAGGAGATGTCAAATTTAAAATGTAATATCTACACTAGTTTATTATATTTAATGCAATCGTACTTTTAATTTTTTTGAATCTTTATTATATTGCGTAAAAAAAATTGTGCCACCCCTGCCCTACATTTCTGGTTCCGCCTCTATTGTCAATAGCTCCCATCTATGATACAAGTTGTTTAAGCACGCAAAATAAGGTAACAGTTACAAGTTCAAACAACAAGAAAAGAAAAATACAGCAGCAGGTACGACTCACTTTTTCTAGAAAGAGGGCTTCTCTTTCTTGAACACCTCACTTGTCATCTTGTCGCTATTCCTGGACCAAATGGTTTTAATTATCTTCTCAATGTAAATATATGTGGAGCCCAAGAGTGTCTCTCCAAAAGAGCCCTTGTGGAGAGAGGGGAGACTCCAACATATATACAAACTTATAGGACCGTGTCGCACCAATGTGGGATACACTAACACTCCCCCTCAGAGACATAGGCTCGATGAGGTTACAGGGGTGCAGGACACCGGCTCTGATACCATGTAAATATTTTAGAATGCTTGATATATTTCATTGATGTCCAAAAGAGTGATTACATAAGAATATATATAGACACCAAATCTAAACCCTAAACGACATTGGGCCGAAACCCTAACCCATACACTAACACATTAGCCGAAGCCCTAATCCATACACTAACACCCCCCCTCAGTTTCATCGGGCGATGAAACTGAAAACAAATAACACAAAACAAAATGAGAACAAATAACAATAATATAGCTTGGACCGACACCTGAAGTGGACTGCATAACTAACCCGCTGACTTTGACAGACTCGACCCACTGTTCCGACTCGGACCCGACTCGGTATGACTCGTCGGGTCAACTCGCTGAGTTGACCGAGTCAACGACCCGGTTGCAGATCGGGAAAATGGAAGGTAAGGGTTTGCACCGGAAGGTCTCTGGTGCTCGGAACCGGTGTCGGTAGGCCGGGAACCGGTGGTTTAGGTGCCAAAAACTGAGGTTGCAGGTCGGAGATGGTTGTCTCAGTTGGGAAATGGAAAAGAGAGAGAGAGAGAGAGAGAGACAGAGCTATCGTGAGCAGATCGGCAGAGGGAAGTGGTGGGTTTTGCGCCGGAGGTTTGCAGAAGACCAAAAACAGCGACGAAAAGGAGAAAGCCGACGGCAGAGGCGGCGAAAATGACAGTTCAGGTGCAAAAATCAGAGGTTGCAGGAGAGGGAGGAAGGAGATCTGCGATGGTTAGAGAAGCAGCGGAGGGCGGCGGAGCACAGGAGAAAACGGATCGCGAGCTGGAGGACGGAGTGGGGATAGAGTGAGAGTGAGAAGCGGGGAGCTTGGAAGCAGGTCGACCGGAGAAGAAGAAGGGAGGTCCGGAGGTCCGGTGGAGCCCAAGAGTGTCTCTCCAAAAGAGAACTTGTGGAGAGAGGGGAGACTCCAACATATATACAAACTTATAGGACCGTGTCGCACCAATGTGGGATACACTAACACTCAAATCCCCTTTACCCTTGAATCTTACTAAGTTTCGGTCAAAATTTAAAGCATGTTTAGCACAAAGATATGTATGGAAGCTTAAGAGAAAGATGACAGTTTTTTTTAACTGAAAACATGTTCGAAAAAGAAGTGACGGTTTGTGTGGCTCTTTTATCTATATGATGAGAAAAGTGTTTCTGGGATAAAAAGTACCTTAATTAGGGTTAAGGGCCATCCTCCCACACTCGAGATGTCCTTTGTGAGAAAGCTCTGAACTTCAATTTATCTAATGAAAAGAAAATAGATTAAAGATTTAACAATGATTGGAGAAAATCAAGACATAAATTATCTATCGCTAGAAAACTATCATTTATTAGTGCTTTAGATAAAAAAAGTAAATCATAAGAATAACATCTACCTTTAAAGCGGGCACCTTTTCCACAAAAACAATCATAATATAATTGAACTATATCCCTGTCAGGGAAAAGCATTCGTTCATAGCTTAGAATGTATTCTCCTGTTGTTGACTGAAAGGCAGTGAGATCTCCCCCAATGATCTGATTCCATGACTTATAGTATTCCAACACATCTTTTTCTTCATTTGTGCCTCCGTCATTATACACAAAACTCACCCCACACTCCTTTGTGATTACTTCATCAATATCATGATAGAAGTTCATCGTGGTAATGGTAACTTCGTCACCACATTCCATCTCATTCATCCCAAACATCCAATGGCTTAACAACGTCAAACACCCATCAAAGAAATAGTCATTGATATGGCGGTATATCCAGGTGAGGTTCTTTGTTGTATTTTGAATTATGATCAATGGCAAAAATTGGAGCGTATCATGTACACTCGGGAATGAAGACGTCACCAAACAGCAGAAATTCAATCCTGTGAGGTTTTGAGGAGATGATGGGATGGTAAATGTTATTGATCGCCCGTTTCTTCTATCCGTAATCCAATTTGGCATCTCTTCACCTCCATACATTGTGCTGAATATTCCAAATTCAAAATACATCTGCCAAATATAACCATTTTATTTAATTACCACATTAATTTTATATAAATAGATATCCACACAAAGACATAGTTTACTAGAGCAAACCAGGATTTCAGATTTCTTTATGCATCCATTATCACGAGTTTTCACACGCCTTCCTATAAGGAAGTCTTGATTTGTCCAACCCAAACCAATTAACAATTTTTCCTCAATAACTTCCATTGGTTGGATTTTCACCATGCCTTCAACTTCAAACACTGAATGTGCGTATGTGTATTATTGAAAAATCGAGCGGGGACATTTTGGGATCAAATAGAACTTTTTGTAGCAAAGGATTATTATAGACGCTCAAATATGTGAGTGTATGTGGAGGATACTCGACTGACCTCAGCTTATGACAGTATTTCATACTAAGTTTCTGAAGCCTAGGAAGGCTTTTCACACAATTTGGTAGGGAAACGATAGGGTTGCCATCTAAACACAATTCCTTTAACATGGATAGGCTACTGAAGTCCATGGGAAAAGATTCGGTGGACAAATTATTATCTTCAAGTGACAACCTTACTAAAGATATCGCTAAAGAAATCGTAAAGAACTTCTGATCCCTAATCTCTATTCGAGATTCATCAAGCTTACATCCCTTTAGCCACAATGTTTTAACATTTTTTAAGATGCCTATGATTCTTGGAAGTTTTTTGAGCTTGTTGCAGTAGCTGAGATCAACGATGACAAGTTCATCACATTGCTCAATTGATTCACACACTTCAAGCAATCCAATGCAATTTCTAAGTATTAACCTCTCAAGTGCAGGAAATTGGTCAAAGCCACTCAGACTACACAGCTGCTCACAAAAACTTAAATTAAGAATCTTCAACGATCCAAGCAACCTTTTTTCTTTTGAGGATGATCCAAGCAATTGCTGAAATTGAGATAAGTTAGAATACTAGTGAATTTTATCAACCAGACATAGAAGAGTAATAGATGGAGATAAGTTACCTTTAACCTCTTATGAAGTCGTTGAGGATAGCTATAAAAATTCCCAAACGATGTAATATTGCTATATGACATGTCAAGAGCAACCAGATTCTCGAGCGGTAAGTCTGAAGGCAAAGACTTCAAAAGGAACCCATGCATACACAACCATCTTAATTCTTCAGGAAAATTCTTGTAAGGGCCGGTTATTTGCACATAATTAAGTTGTAGCAACATTAGGTTATCCATCTTACTTAATGCTTCTGCTGTCAACTCGACCGATCCATGTAACTTCCATTTCTCAAACGTTCTCATGTCAAGACCGAGGTCTACAACATTTTTCGCAAACATTCTCATGTCAAGACTGAGGCCTAGAACATTTTCCGTGCCCTAAAAAGAAAGGGAATGCATATTTTAAATTGTTATAAACATGTATTTAGAAATACAAAATGCTTTAAACAAGTATATGTTGCCTCTTACCTTTTTTTGTTTCAACACGCTGAATGAATCATAACCCCATAATCGACTTCGTTTCCATGGCTTGTCGAGCGATTCTTCACGTACTAGAAGTCTTCCCATCTCTTGAACCAACTGATGCATCATCAATTTGTTATCACATCCAATACTAAGAAGGCATTTTTCGATGAGATTCGTGATCCCAATTCTTGTTTCTTTATCACATGCCTCTAATATTGTTAATGTAACATCTTTATCCTTTCCAACAAAAAAACAAGCAATATGTTTAAACAACTCCTTATCATTTTCTAATGGCAAAGAGTTATAGCTCATTCTCAAGACATTATTTACAGGCGAATCATGTTCTTTCTTTAGCCTGTGTATGTAACCCTCCCAATAGGTTACATCTCGATTATGTAGAGACCTACCCAAAACTTTAAGAGCCATAGGATGTCCTTGACAATACTCCACCAACTTTCTTGACACCACTTCATAACCTACCTTGGGATAGTTGTGTGTGAATGCATGAAAACACAAAAGCTTTTGTGATTCGGTCAAAGATAAGCCTTCAAGCAAGTGCTTTGTATGCCTTAGTTTACCGTTCAATTTGAATAGTTCAGAACTCTCTGTCAAACTTGCATCCTTTGTTGTTATTATAATTTTGCTTCCAGGATGAAAACCATTGCTTCCAAGTAATGCATCTAATTGGTCGAGACTACCGATATCATCAAGAACTAGAAACACTTTTTTACGGGCTACAATGTTTTCTATCATTGAGGTGTATATAGAATCATCGTCAAGTTGAAGTGAACTTGGTTTTGAAATGCTATCATGGAGTTGTTTTTGTACATCAAGCATCCCATTATATTTTGCATTAATTCTCCTATCGATATCTTTAATGAAGCTGCTTGTATCAAATTCATGAGAATGTGACGCATAGACATATTTAGCTAGAGACGTCTTCCCGATCCCACCTAAACCCCAAATAGTAAGTATATCTGTCGTATGCGAGGATGCATCGTTCAACCATGAAGTAACAAATTCAATGGAATCATCCATCCCAATAAGTTGTGGTAGTGGAAACCTTGAGGGTATGTGTAATCTACGGAAGATATGGTTAACAATTTCATCAATAAGCTCCACCTCTAGCCTGCAATTTTATTTTAGTAAGAACCAAAAAAACACAATCCATAAACACTAACATGTCATATTGGAGAGTTAATTTTTCCAAAGATCCAAATCAAATTATATCATATTAAGCTATTATTTAATAACTTTTTCACATCATAAATATTATCGTATTTGCCATCTAACTATATAAGCATCTAATGTGTAAGGTCATGATTATTATCAATTATAAGAGCAGAGCCACCAACGTAATACACGATTTCATTAACGGGCCACCAAGTTTCATATTTTATAAGTTAACCTTTACTACTTACAAATAAAAGCATTTGAATATCATAATAAACGATTATATGATTTCAAGGTAGAATAATATAAAAGATAGTAAATGCCTTTCGACCGTCAAATTTTGTTTTTGTTTTTGTTTTTTTTTTTTTTGTAAAAAGCATAAAAAATATTAAAATGGTTTATCTACGAATTTATTTATGATAAAACAAAAATGCATAGCAAACATGTTAAAATAAGCAGGATGGTTTAACCTGGCTACATATATGAAATATCTATGAAATCAGATGATTGAAAAAAATAGATTCAATTCTTAAGCATATCTTTATGTAAATTAAATGCAACAAAAATATGCCTATTCAATAATTATGAAGAAAAGTATCAAAATGCATACGGAGCATATGACAATGACTTTTCATGAGTTAAACAAAAGTTATTCAAGGAGTAGGGAAATATGGGCACGAAAGTGGTTACCTGCCATTTGCATCCTTTCCTTTTAAATCAGCAACTTCTGTAAGCGCTTTATTCCATCCATCCATCTTTTGAGCCAATTTACTTCTTTTATTTGCATCTATCTCAGCCTCCATCTTCTGCTTATGCTCAGCCATTGCATCTCCAAAGCTACTTTGTTGGTTCCTCACATGGGTGGGCTCAACATGACAAAAGATTGGCATAACAATATGGTTGGATATTGTACGCTGCTCAAGGATCATTACCAATTCATCAAGACACCATCTGGAAGAAGCATAATTCTTGGACAACACAATAATATAAGCTCTAGATGCTTTAATCGCACTTTCTAATTCTGGTTTCAAATCGTCCCCAATTTCAATGTCTTCATCGTCTAAGAAGGTGTTGATATTGGCATTCATGAGGGCGTTATAAAGGTGATTAGTGAAACTATTACGAGTGTCAACACCTCTGAAACTTAAAAATACGTCATATCCACGATGGTGAGTTGATGAAGAAGTTGAAGCCTCTTCAGAAATTTCATTGAGTTCCACCATTATGAGTTAAGGGTTAATGACTCTTCACACTTCCCACGATTTTATGTATTTAGTTCTTGTTTCTCCTTATATGTGTTAGTATATCAATAAGCTCAAAAGCTTTTTATCCCAGACTTTCCGCACTTGAGCTCAATATCGGGATTCCATACAAAATCTACAGAAAATCCAAATTATTAATAACTATGCAACTTAGATTTAATCAAACAATTTAAACCTCAACAATGACAGCTATATACTAAATATGCTTCAGAAACAACGTATGGATATAGAATCAACATAACATTGAGATAAGAATTGTTTAAAAATTGGTTACTTAGTTAATTAGATTGGTGAACCTGTTTTTCCAGTTAAGTTCAATGCAAGAAAATATCAAATCAAATTATTCAAGTAACCTACAAAACATTTATTTTGATCTGATTAACGCACCATAGACATCCCTAATATTTTCTAAACAAATTCCATCTAAATTTCAGTTAAATAATTCTCAGACAAATAAACACCATCCCATTAAGGGAGTCGCAAAATATATAGGAAAATTCCAGATGTTTACTCTATATGACCAATCAATTAAAAGACCCAAATGCAAGAAAAATAACTTTCTTTGCATGGTCATTTATTGGTCCACGGAATTAATAAGAACAATATTTTGAAATGTGAATTTTTCTATCACTATATCTAGTACTGAATACTGATGGGCTTGCTCCAAATGGTAAATTTTTGAAAGTAACAAGTCCCGGCATTTCTAAGCTTTTAATTACAAGGTCTATAGTAGATGAAACTTCAGAGGTATATTCACTTTATACACAAGCATATATACATCATCGTTAATCTTGAGTTGCATCTTCTTTTTTTCTGAAAACTAAGGATTACAAATGGAAACATGAATTTAAGTCAAGCAAATCATACTTGTAATTAAAACATCCGAAAGTGGCCAAAAGTAATAGCATTTGAAAGTAGATGTTATCCCTGGTTCATGCAGCACAACTATGAGCAATATTGTAGGTGTTAAATCTACAAAGAATTCCCTTGTCAATTTGTTACACTTGGTAGTTTGGGGATATATTATATATATGAAATAAGTAGAAGAATAGTATCTATAATAAAGGAGCTAAGGAGGGGCATTTTGGTCTTTCTCCAAGTTAGGACGGTTAAGTGAATATAAGTACGAGTTTAGGGGGAGTCGGACATTATCTTAGAACTGGGAGTATACTAGCCACTCGAAAGCTAGGTTTCCATTTTGTAATCCTTTTAGTTTCCAATATTCCAACAATAGGTTTCTGCTTTATCAATAGGGGGAGTCGGTCATTATCTTACAATTTTGTAGCTCAAAACAAAAACCTAATTCAGCTTATTTGCAAACAAATGGCACATTACTTGATTGATTAAGGATTTCTTCTCTGCACTAGCATATTCCTAATTTTGATTCACAGAATATATCACCTGAAAGCATTTTACGAGAACCGAGATTTCTTACAATATGGCTTCAACGGATTAGCAAGTTTTGCACAATGGGAGCGTCAACAGCCAATTTAGCCTTATTACAATCGAAAGTAAAAGTTTGTTCATTATGAGTGTTTAGCTTACCGGCCGTTCATGTTAAAAAATAATCATATGTAGAGAATCGTGATTTTGAATTGGGATACATAGAGAAACTAACGACGTACATGTCGGACTCTGTACTATCCTGACCAAATTACAAAACTGGAAATATTAACTGAAATAATCGAATTTTCAATCCCCTGTCAATGAACAAATTAACGATAATGATGTGATTTAGAATTAATAAGATATAATTGTCTAAAACATGTGAAACTAACTTATAAGAATGTGCTTTCACAGTTACCTGCCTATAGAACTACAGCGAGACCTGAGTGAAAATTGCAGAGCAAACGACGCGAAGTCGGCCGGCAAAGGGCAACTCAACGAGGAAGGAGATTTTGGATTTTTCTTTTGCTTTCAGACAGAGAGGGAGGATTTCACGATATTTTCTCTTTTAGTTTTTATTTTACAGAAAATATATAATATTTCCTTCTTGGTTGTCAAAACTCAAAACATTGTAAATTACAAAAGTATTCCTTCTTGGTTGTCAAAACATTGTAGTTTCAGTCCAAATTATTTTTAATTACAGGTCTATCACTGAGTATGGGCGTTGTTACGATTTTGGTCCATTGACTAAAACACCATTTGTATATTTTTTTTAATGTTACACCTAGGTTTTATAAGACCGATATATGAAAACAGAAGTAATGGTAATAGATAGACACATCACACATGGGAATATAAATGAAGATGTATGTTAAAAAGGGCATTTTACATTGATGAAAGTGCATTACTTGGTAGGTAAGGGGGACATGTAGTGTGTTCTTGATAAAAATACATCATTTCCTTGTAAATTTAATATACTTTGGAATGGGAGGATGTCATGGAATGGTTCATGGAGATTACAGTTTGATGTACTTGATAACTTGAATGTGTGTATGTAAGTTGAAGTGTATGTTGGGAACTATTGTAAGGAAGTATGCTTATAAAAGATACGAAGTTTGTATATTGTTTCTGACAAAGAGGTGTTTCACATTGTTTTCCACCATATTCTATGTTAAGTAAATGTTATAAAGTGGTTAATATGAAGTACTTGTTGGATACGAAGTACTTGTGTTTTTGGGTTATGCTTTAATAAATTTACTTACAAATCAAAGTACATTCCCAAAATGGGTTCGAGATCACAACCAATATTTAAATTTAACCATCTACAACAACAATATGTAATCCTTAGAACCTTAAAGGTAGTTAAAGGAAACTATTCTTAAATAAGAATATAAATAAAATCACAATAAAGATTAAATCTAAAAATTATTTATTTTATATTCCATCATATTAAATCTTATAATTATTTGAAATTATAAGTAAATAATAATTTATAAGTTTACTATTTGACAAATCTTTTATTGATTTAGTCAAATTTTATATTATATGCAAGGTATATAATTCCATGAATATTAATCATGGGGAGTTTAAAAACAAGATTATACTGATCAGAAACTAACCTTATTTATCAATCACTGGAATTAGAGAACATGATTATACAAATGTATAATCATGTGGATCCATGTCAGCAAGTCTACAAAACCTAGGAATGGCAAGTCAGATTACCCGACCATGTACTTTTGTACTGTAAAGTTACACGGCCATGTAATCCAACAGAGCTGAAATCATTGAGCACCTTCATCCACTTCACTTAAATAACTCCAATGGAACACACAATTTCAGAAACAATCGATACTTTTTAGACTATGTGTTTATTTTACTGTGTTGTGTGGTTGTGTTCGTTTTGACAAGGCAGGGTATGAGTGATTGATATCCGGTGTATGTGTCGGTACTCACTAAGCTGTGTGTTTATCCTCTCCCTATTAAATCACTGTTTCAGGTTCTTAACCTTCAGGTGTGGGAGATTGTAACACCCCAAATTTTTCAAACTTTTTATATTACATATAAAACATATTTTACAGAATTCGGTCCATCAAAAACCATAAAATCTGTTTAAATACAACAAAGGGTATTACAAACGTGTATCAAACAACCATAAGTTTAAAGGGAAGGATTAATCAATACCAATACAGGATAGCTGTAACCAGCTCTACTCTTTTGCAACCTAGGATTTATTTTACAAACTTCCAATTTTCTCACAACTTCGTACTTGAACCTGGAATACATGGCATAAAAACATAGAATACGTAAGACAAAAATGTCTCGTGAGTTACATGAGTTTTAGACTCAAACTTTAAATTTCTTTTCCAAACTTTTAAAAATTTCATAACATAAATCATTGTCAAAACTACATAATATACACATACTAAACCTTTTTACTTTTCAAAATCATCATATGTTAGACTTTGCAAAAATAATGTCTTTTATACTTTCTTTGACTGGTTTTATAAACTTGCAGGGATTTTTATACTTAGGGCGTTAATCACTATAAGTGATACCCCAAGTCTCTACAATTAGAAAGAACGGATCAATTCTAACAGTAGAATTGCTGAGGCAGTCTACTTCGCGAAGGGGGTTGTCCCCAGTAGACTCCTTACCTAACCCGGGTAGGTTGGAACATAGTTCCCTTACTAACAATGCTAGTCACAATACCAGTCAAACATAAAATACTTTTCTGAAACTAAAACATTACTTGCACGAGAAATGGCTAAATGCCAAGCTTTTGACTCAAACATATCTCTATCATAATTTAGGCTATCGCCAAGAATCATACTTTCAAATATAGCAGTTAACTTTCTATTTAAACTAGGAAGTGTACCATTTTTGCAAATATTTTTCACATATAAAAATAATATATAAAATCTGAAAAATACTTACTTACTTGCCATGTATCCCAAAATGGGTAAAAATGCTACATGTACTCACCGAATAATTCTTGAAATGTCGTTTAGACGTCCCTCGGTTCTTTACCCTTCCGGTGTCCGATTATTTGACTTGCACCTATATATATATTATATGATACATTAATTTACATTTTAATTGACTCTATGACATGTTAGAGTCTCTATTATACCATCAATGGTCCAAACAAGTGTATAACTCAACTTTAGTTAAATTGTATTTTATACGTATTTTACTACAGTACCCTCGGAGGGTCGTATTTCAATTCCGATAATTTTTTTATAAAGTTTTGGACCATATTAGACCTATGTTTAAAATTTGAGGTCAATTGGACAAGTTTTGATCCATTTCCAAAAAATGAAATTCACTTGACAGGAGACTCATGATCTGAATCTGTCTTAGCAGCCTGGCGCAGGGCGCGCCGCGCCCATGATAGGGGCGCACTGCGCCTACGAGCAGCAGATCAGCCTTTCCCCGATTTTATGCTACAATTTCCCAATTGTTTTCACATTAAGTGCTTAATACTCCACTTAATCGATAGGGGTTTGTTCCAAGACTAAAACCCTTCAATTTCTACAAGTTTTAAACCATGGAATCATCAATTCCATTCCTTTTGCTTAAAACATTCCCGTAATGCCCTTTTTAACACTAAAAACCCATTTGATGAATTTTTAAGAATGGAGTTGATTTTCCACTTCATTTAGGACCTATATGACTTAACAAAATCATAGAAACAAATTTCAGCCCCATTAACCCATTTCTAGGGTTCTTGAGCTCAAACCCACTTCTATGGATTTTACCAAAATTTGTGGTTAGAAATTACTTCTTTGTGTTGTTTTGAGCTAGATAAGGTGTATAAATCCATGGATTTAACCTCATCCTCAAAATCAGAAGTTGGATTTACGGATCATCCAATCACAACTTGAAGAACTAAGCCAAAATTGTTGAATTCTTACCTTGGAAGGTTGGAATCACCAATTCCAATTGTCAAGTTCTCAATCCCTAGCTTCAATTACTTGCTTCTCCAACTCTTGAGTGTTCAAGCCCCGTAGCTCTAGAATTCTCCAGGGAGAACTTCTGATTTTTGTTGGTTTGTCATTTATGAGATATTTCTCTCAATTTATATTTTTATATTTTCAGTTTTGGTCCCTATAGTTAACTTTCCTGAACTTTGGCCACCAAAAACCAACTATCTTTCCATAGAATTAATTCTTTTACATTTTTAGTCCTAAACTATAATAAATTTTTATAGTAATTTCTGCATGTGGTCAAATGACCAATTTACCCTTTTTAGGGTAAAATGGCTAAATTACCCTTACAACCATAATTTCTCATAAATTTTACATATAACGCTTAAATTACACACATTTTAGTTTACATATTTATATATTAAAAATTTTCGGTCGTTTCAGAGATGGTAAGGAGTGACGTGTACACATTGGTGCAGCTTTTGTTGCAGATTATGTGTTGATTTGATCTTTAGTAGATTGTGACTTCCGCTGGTTTATAACTTAAATTTGACAATGTAATTTTTAAAATAAATGATTTATGTTAGTGTTGAAAAATATTAAATAATATGATTTTTTTTATTGAAATTGTTTTATTAGAATTTTTTAAATTTACTGTAAAATCTAGAACGTTACAACCTTATTCTACCGTTCAATTCATCTATCACGCTAACATGTTTCAAAATAACTCATGGTCGCTGATTTCTTAGCAACGCTAACATGTCTCTTTGATGTATAGTTCTAATCCAAATTTTGATTTTATATCATCGTTTCAATGGCTATATGTGATTTTATATCATCTTACCTCTTATGTCCCTCTCTTTTTTCTCAAACGACACACGCAACTTGCTTTCTACTTTCAAATTTCACAATGAAATTTCACATAAGGGCATTCGATAAACTTTCTACAGAATGCAACACTTACGTGAGAGGGATAATATAATAAAGTTTGATTTTGATTCTATTTTTGCAATATTTTACTATTTGCTGCTTTGAATTCGATGTTTAGGTTTCAAAGCCACGCCGTAATTAAACGATTTCATGTTTTTCAGGTTTCTAAAAAATGGGATCATGAGGAAAAGGGTGGATAAAGTTTATCTAAACAATTATTAAGCACATATGTTTTATTAGTTTTCTAAAGTGTGCTTAATTTTTGAGATGACTTTCTTGGTTTTTAGATGAACATTAATCGTCCGATGAAATTCCTCAGTAACAATATTTATTGTTGAGGTAAATTTTGGAACATAATCTCAGGTATGTTCTTAATCTATGTTATTTAACTTTGAAGCACTTACGGTTTTAAGAGCATTACTTGCATATTAAATATTATTTGATTTCCTCTTTGCCCAACCAAAGGATGTAGTTCCGATGAAATCTTTTTCCATTTTGTGGTATTTAGATTATGAGTTATTTGTTGACAGAATGAGTGCAATGGTTGTTCCATTATTCTGTCTTAATAGCTAACTCACATGTATTGAAATGGTTACCATTCTGGATTATTTTTTCAGTTTTTGAGACAGCCCTACACAACCGTTTTTATGATGTTTACAACCATTTTAGGAGGCTTCTTGTTGAAAGTGTCATTCACAACCAACTTTTATGATCTTCATGCTGGCACAAGTAAACTCAAAGCTAAAATTTTTAGTTTGGAACTTTTTGTCAAAATGGTATCAAGATCCATTGAAAGTTTACCCAAAAAATCCCTGAATTATGCATAATTTATCATTTAAAGTCGATTAATCCTATGTATATGATTGATCCGAAAATATATATGATTGTATTTTGTTTCTATCATTTAAGAGTCTCCATAATTTGGATTTGAGTGAGAGATTTTAATGGTGTATACATGTATACTATGGAGAAAAGGTGGCTACCAGATCGGTGCACCAATTAGCCCACATCAAGTCATATATACTTTTTTACGTATTGATACCTTTCAATATAACACACAAAAGACCCCTCAAGACAACACATTTCAAAAAAAGTTAGAAGTACCCTATTTTTGTCAAGTTTGATTATTGATCATGCCATTATTATAAGATTTCAAGTAAAATATTGTTGGTTTTTTTTTTTTTTTTTTTTTTTTTTTGCAAAGTTATCCATAAAAACAATTGTTATATGTAAAAGAAGATAAAGATCTGCAATAATATAAGTATTAATATTAAAAACATTACATATACAAATGAATAGAAAACAAAATATATAAAAGATACAAATGTATTTTCATATTTTTTAATTTTCCCATATACATATGTATACCTAAATGTTCGTTTTGGTTTCGATCAAAATTGAATTATTATTTGTGATATTATACTTGGTTTGGTAGCAAAAATGAATAGAAAATTTAAAAAACAAAATAATAATTTCTAATTTACTATTTATACTTTTAATGTTTTATATACATATTAAATGTTCCTTAAATTATAAGGGTTGTTTTTTTGTAAAAATATATGAGAGGGCATTCAAACAAAAATGCTTGATACATTTGAAATATGTGTATATAATGTTGCTAGAGATGGGAATAGTTACATTGTTGAACTTGATCTTCAACTGAACTATGATGTGCAGGTGTGCTATTAAGAAGAAAGATGGCAGTGATAGACTTGAAGAGGCTAACACCCGAGGAAGCACCTCTATTGGAGTGTTATTAAGAAGAAAGATAGCAGTGATAGACTTAAACAGGCTAACAACCGAGGAAGTATCTCTATTGGAGTGTACTTGAGTTTTCGAGTTATGCTTTAGATCTAATATGAGTTTGAATTGCAATATTTATTGTTCAAATAAATTAGTTTTTCTTTCTTTGGTCTACTTTGAAATTTTAAACAGATAATATTATAGAAAATTCATTGAACTTTGAAAATAAACTTCAGTAATAGCATCATACTTTGAAAAAATTATTTTTTTAAAATATCTTTAGATGATCTGGAAAAGTTTCATTTCTTTTATATTGAAGTTTAGGATATTTTTCAAGAAAACTATGACTGTTTTAGCATTGAATTTTGCAAAAAAGAAACTCATTAATAGCATTGTATTTTGAAAAATGATTTTAAATCTCTTTTGATGATCTGGAAAAGTTTAAACTTTTTTACATTGAAGCTCATTTATAGGATATTTTTCTGGAAAACAATATCGATTTTGGCATTAAACTTTGCAAAAAAAAAAAACTTATTAATAAAATCGTACTTTGGTGTCTTACAAGTATTTGTGTCCAGTTTTCATATTTTGAAAACAATAAGGAGACGGAAATGGATACAAAGGGACAAAAAGAGGGATAGAGAGCGGCAAAGAGTGGCTAACAGCCGAATCATAAGCAAAGTTCAAGCCGCCAACAAAATCTATCCGTCAGTGAGTGAGCTAAGAGCGACAAAGCAACACAAACTAGTAGATGGCGGCATCATTTTAAAAATTCCAAAGACCTAAAAACATGGTCCTTTTTATTTTTATCGGTTTGCTTTTTTTACTTCTCTTTAGCTCTTTTTTTTTACCATTCATATCATACTATCCAATAATTTGGTAATTAAAGGATTAAAATATTCAAAATATATTTTGATAGCTATACGAAGATTTTGTTTTAAGAATCTCATAATAAAATTGTTAATTGATTTGGTTTCAACTTTGGATTGACTTATCATTTGATGAAAGTTGATGGTTTCATCCGGAAATAGTGTACATCCAACAATACAACTTTGCTTTCTAGTAAAACTTCAAATTCAAGGGGTGTCCATGGACACCCCATACTAATACTTAGCACCGCCTATGCATATATACTAAGTTCGATACTTATGTATTACACGAGTTTATTAAAAGAAATATTAAATTGGAAGGAATACATATTAAAAACTGTTAAAATGATAGTTTCCAAAGGACATGGTATAGATATGGTGTTTTTGATGTATTGATGGCTCACTTGTGTAGCATTTGTATTTTCATCTTTTTTTTTCTTAGTGAAAGCAATCTATTTGAGAAATCTAGGAGACCAGTTTTGAATTAGATGCGACTGATATAATAATCATAAATATTTTTCATTATATAAAGAAAATTAAATATGTTTCTCGATGTTTTTTTTTTTTTTTGAACCGGCAAATAATAATCTATACTATATCCTAACCTAAACCACCTAATCCACCTAATCCTCTAATGAGATTTGAACCCAAGACCTCAAGGAGGCCGGGCATACACCAATGCCGCTGATAAAGTACATTATCCTTCCCACTAAACACAAACCTCTCGAGAGATTAATTTTTTATATATATTCTCCTCCTTGTGTGATCAAAATAATATAAAATAGCTGAGGTTTAATAAATGATGATTAAAATATTCAAACATACATTACATACACAAATTAATATACTGATACGTATACTAATAAACCAATTTCATTAAGCTCGATCTTTACTCTCAATGAACTAAAAGCAAGAACAATCAACATGAAATCATCATACTATTTAAAACATAATCGAATGCCATGTCATAAGGATTTAACATATCTAATAAAACTTATACGACAAACTAGGTTGGAGAAATCATACAGCTTCATCACCCATTAAATGACAAAAGAAGAATCAGATATGTTAACATGTCCTTGCAACAAACCACAAAGCATTTATGCATAACAAAAGCAACAGAGGACAATGAATTAACAAAGTTACGATAAAATTAGTGAGCAATAAATAAATAAATAAAACTATGTTGTTATATCTTGCATTTAGCCAAACATAATATACACCATAAGAAATATTCAATGTCTTATTAAGATAAATTTGAAAGTATAACGTTATAGTTGGACGAATTTTTCAAAGTCGAATGCCTTAATAAGGAAAAAATAGAAGTACAATGTACTAATGGAAATAAATTGAAGAATCCTCAATTTGTCGTTGCTATTTAAAAATAACTTTGGTTAGGGATACTACAAATATGATTTGACAGAAGGCCAATAAATGTACTTTCTGAAATTGGACTACATTAATTTACTTATTTAAAAAAGACATTAAAAAAAGCTAAGTTTTGGAAAAGAATTTTAGTTTATTATATTTCAAATTGACATGTAAATAAGACGATGAAATCCTTTTTATGATGTGTAAGGTCTTTGTGGTTGGCTCTTTAAACCATCAATACTAATTCTTAAAAACATTTTATAAAATTGCATTTTGTATGACACCCACAAAAAAATCTTAAAAAACCAAAAAGGAATATGTTGTTTGTTCTTCATATAAAGATGATGATGGTAAAAATATATAGTATTTTCCAAATGCCTCTGTCATGATATATTTTTTTGCAAGTTACAAATGTGAGAACTAAAACGATTGGGAACTGATAATTAGACAATTATACATGTACATATACCAAAATTTTAGGGTGCGTTTAGTTGCAGAAAACTGCTCTGTTTTCCGGAAAAACTTTCCAAGAAAAATAAGAAATCAGAAAACGCGTTTAGTTCGTCAATTTTTCCAAAGTTTTCCAAGAAAATGAAAAATTTTCATTTTTCAAAAATTGCAAAGAATTTGGAAAATTTTGGAAAACCCAAATTTATTGTTTTCTAAATTTTTCTATTTCCAAAATTTTTCTAAACTATACAAAAAAAAACACACACACACACTCATTCTCACCTACACCCCTAAAATTACATCTACACCTACCCCCACACCACCACCTACCCCACCCACCCTACCCCCACACACCCCCACGCCACCTACCACCACCCATCTCCATCCACACCCACCTCCCACCCCCACCCCCACCCAACCCATCTCCACCTACCCTCCACCACCCCCACCCCACCCAACCCTCACCCACCACCATCTCACTCCACCTCCACCTCCTACCCCCACCCCACCCACCTCCACCCCACTCCTACCCCACCCTACCTACCCCCACCCCACACCACCCCACCCACCTCCACATACCCCAACCCACCCCCACCCAACCCCACCCACCATCCACCCTACCCAACCCTCACCTACCACCACCCACCCCCACCTCACTCCACCTCCACCTACCCCCACCCCACCCACCTCCACCTCCACCCCACTCCCGCCCCACCCACCCATCCTACCCAACCCTCACCCACCACCACCCACCCCCACTCACTCCACCTCCACCTCCTACCCCACCCTCCTACCTCCACCTACCCCCACCCCCACCCCACCCCACCCACCTCCACCTACCCCAACCTACCCCCACCCAACCCCACCCACCATCCACCCTACCAAACCCTCACCTACCACCACCCACCCCCACCTCACTCCACCTCTACCTCCACCTCCACCTCCACCTACCCCCCATCCCACCCACCTCCACCCCACTCCCACCCCACCCACCCATCCTACCCAACCCTCACCCACCTCACTCCACCTCCACCTCCTACCCCCACCCCACCCACCTACCCCCACCCCATCCACCTCCACCTACCCTTACCCAACCCCACCCACCACCCACCCCCACCTCCCTCCACCTCCACCTCCACCTACCCCCACCCCACCCACCTCCACCCCACCCCACCTCCACCCAAACATTACCTACCAACCACCCACCCCCACCTCACTCCACCTCCACCTCTACCTACCCCTACCCCACCCTACCCCACCCCACCCCCATACACCCACCCTACCCACTTACCCGCACAACCTCCATATCAAAAATTGGAAAAAAAAAATTGATAGAAAATAGATATCTAAACACATTTTCTGTTTTTCTAAAATAGAAAATGAAAACGAAATCGGTTTTATCTAAACGCGTTTTCTAAATTTTTAATAGAAAACTGAAAATGAAAACTCATTTCGTTTTTCTGAAAATGAAAAATGGAAAACGGAAAACAATTTTCTGCAACTAAACGCACCCTTAGTATTTCACACAAGCGCATATTTCTCAATGCATCATACATTCCTGGTTTTTATTTCTGAACATTACCAATGCTTAACATTTGGTCGCAAATTACTTATTACTCATGGACGTTCAAACTGAACTTTTGTGTAAGGAAGCAAAATTTCCATAAAATCGTTAGTTGTATGTCATCATGAATGTGAGAATTTAACAAATTTTACCATTTACGAGTACTACTACAATTATGTTACATGTGGCACATCAACACGAAGTTACATCATCAAACGTGGTAAGAACGATACCTCATTGGTTATTGTTTTGACTATCTCCTCTCCAAATTCCCTCCTTTAGAAATATGCTCTTGCAACTGAACCCCATAACCCTTCTTTCCATATGGAATGCATTTTAGTTTCAAAATACACATGTTCCAAGAAATCATGACCTCTTTGACAAAACGCGTATGATATATAGCATTACAATAAAAACCTGCTAGTTCAGACAGAATTCCCCCAACCCAATAATATCCCCCTCACTATTTATCTCTCATAGTTGATACTATGAAACAACTACAAGTACATCAAACTCAACTTTAAGTTATAAAAATAACAAAAGAAGCTAATACTTTATATAAGTCCTCTAATTTTCAATAATCATTTGGGATTTAGCCAAATGTAAAAGATGATTGGGTAACAAATTTATCGTAATGAGAAACATCAACAGGAAAGATCTTTAAAATTAGAAACAATGAGACAGGTACTTGTATAAAAAATTGATGTCCTTGTTCATACCAAATTCCAACAGAGTTCAAAAATTAAAATGCATGGTAATGAGAAGCTTAATGAGCATAATCCTAAACAGCAATAATAAATTTAAAGAAAATGATTAATTTTAATTATTTAAAACAAAAGAAACAATTGACCGACTTTGACCCAGATCAATATTTCTATAGTGAAAGAAATCCTAAACTTGCCGGTAGAAAACGTGAGAAATTTTAGTCGATCGGTTTCACCATCTACCAATAGAATGAACAATCAAAGCAATCAAAACAGACCGAAACACTTAGGATTCAAGCTTTATTAGGTTTTAGCTTCATATACTCCGAAAACAGGAAACAGAGAAAAAAAACATATCACAGGAGATAGCAACACAAACTAAGGATATCTATTAGAACTTCAGTTCTTTGACTATACCTATTCACCATCAGCAGCAAGACTACTAGAAGATGTCAAAAGGGATTTTTTTTAAAACATTAAACAGACAAGGGGATAAGACAGAAGCCAGATCACCAGTCGCACATGTAGCTAAAACTTCATAAATCGCAGTACACACTTTCGCATAATGGTGCTGAAGAAAATTTTGCAATGTGTTTTTTCAATCAAGGCACATTCTAGACTTCAAATTCCACCTGAAATAGACGAAAACAACATATCACGTCCCCAATATTTTGAATTTTGCAGACATAAAGCTGTTGCAGCGTTGAACAATTTCAAATTGACAATGTCTTGAGTGGGTTGGGGTTGGAGAAGGCAAAATTGAAAGAAGAATTTTGACTTGTAAGGGTGGGGGGAGTAGATCCCTCCCATCCCACTGAACCCACGCGCCACGTCAGCTTTTCTCTCTCCTCTCACTTCTATTTTCCCCATCTTTCACCAATCTTTCACCAATCTTTTACCCATGGAACCAGTACCCACTGAACCCACTGAACCCACAATGCCACATCAGATTCTTAATATTAAATTAAATAAATAATACCCAAAATAATATATATATATATATATATATATATATATATATATATATATATATGAGTATATATATATATATATATATATATATATATATATATATATATATACTCATACATACGTGTGTATGTATATATATGTTTGTATATATATATATATATATATATATATATATATATATATATATATATATATATATATATATATATATATATATATATATATATATATATATATATATATATATATATATATGTGTGTGTGTGTGGGTTCAGGAGGTTCATGAAGCCACAAGCCAACATTCCCATCCCAATCTTTCCGAGCCCGCAAGAGGCGGGGCAGCGGTACCGGAGGTACCGGCGGTACCGCCGAGCCCAAAGCCATCTTTCACCCATCTTTCGCATTACTCCGTCCACCCTAATAGCTTCTAGTTACTTATACAAGTCCAAAATTGCACGTGTCTTCTTAATGTGATTGGCCTCTTGGAAAATATAACAATAACAAGGGATTAGGGTAAATATTAGGTGTGAAGGTTTGACTTAATTGTCAATAAAAGGAGGAAGAACTTCTAGGAGATTAGTTTTTTCAAAGCTTACCTCTTTCTTTGAATTAAACTTTCTCATTTTCACATTGATACAAATGTATATAAATAGAGGCATTCAGTTGAGAACATTTGTACCACACCACACAAAAACACAGAAGCAATATACATTCCTAGTTATCCGCCGTGGACGTAGGTCATTTTTGGACCGAACCACGTTAAATTCTTATGTTCTTAATTTGTAAGTCGAGTGTGTGAGTTTAGTGTTCGTATGCTAAGTGTCTTGATCCTAACAAGTGGTATCAGAGCCTTGGTATAGCTCCAGAGAGTGATTTTCTGTTTTTTGGTCGAAATTTTTTTGTCTCAAAAACGATTTTGGTTTACGCCGTTGGAAAGGTCTCGTTCTGCAGATTCCGAAAATATATTTTTTGGAATTTTTCGACCACCGGAAGACCTCCAAATCGCCGGTCAAACGTTCGCCGAAATAGTGACCGAAGAAACCAGATCGTCGGAGAAGACGACACTGTAGCGCCGGAGTCCGCCGGAGAAGACGACACTGTAGCACCGGAGTTTCGCCGGAGAAGACGATAATGTAGCGGTACTGTAGCCCTAATGTAGCGACACTGTAGCCGTACTGTAGCATATTTTGAAAAACAGTCCCTGAAGTTCCAGAAATTACAAAACAGGTCCCTGGAGTTCCAGATATTGCAAAACAGGTCCCTGAACTTTCAGGAAATTGCAGTTTAGCCCCTGAACTTTCAGGAAATTGCTGTTTAGCCCCTGAACTTTCAGAAAATTACAGTTCAGCCCCCAAACTTTCAGAAAATTGTTGTTTAGCCCCTGAACTTTTAGAAAATTGCAGTTTAGACCCTGAATATCAGAAAAATTGCATTTTCACCCTTAATTTCTGAAAGAAAAGTACATTTTGTCCGTTAAAATGGCAAAAGACGGTAAAATTAAAATTGAGAAGTTTGATGGTACCGATTATGGATTTTGGAAGATGCAAATTGAAGATATGCTGTATCAGAAAAGTTTGCATTTGCCTATGTTGGGCGAACAACCGGATGACATGTATGATGAAGATTGGAAGTTGTTGGATCGACAAGCCTTGGGCGTAGTTAGGCTTTCATTGGCAAAGAGTGTTGCGTATAACATTGTCAATGAAACAACTACTTATGGAGTATTTAAGGCTTTGTCCAACATGTACGAGAAGCCGTCCGCTTCAAACAAGGTGTTCCTCATCAAACAGTTGGTTAACACCAAGATGAAGGAAGGCATGTCGGTTACCGCTCACATAAACGAGTTTAACTCGATTATTTCTCGTTTAGCCTCAGTTGCAATAAAGTTTGAAGATGAAGTACAAGCGCTCCTCCTTTTATCATCTTTGCCCGACAGTTGGTCAGGCACAGTCACAGCTGTTAGTAGTGCATCTGGCACTACCAAACTCACTTTCGAGAGTATTCGTGACTTAATTGTAAATGAAGATATCAGACGGAGAAGCAATTGTGAGACTTCTAGTTCTAGTTCTATATTGCATACAGAAAGTAGAGGAAGAAAAAACGAAAGAGGACGTAATCGAGGCAGATCAAAGTCCAGAAAAAGGGGACAGTCAAAAACCAGAAAAGACATTGAATGCTAGAATTGCAAAGAAAAATGTCACTTTAGAAGCCAATGCCCAAAACCACAAGCTGAAAAGAAAGAAGTAAACAATGTATCCTCTGAAGAATCGGGAGGTTTTCTCATATGTTGTGTTGAGAATTCAGCAGAATCCTGGATTATGGATTCAGGTGCTTCTTTCCATGCCGTCTCATGCCCAGATATGGTCACGAACCTACAGACAGGTGCTCTTTGCAAAGTTCGTTTAGCCGATGATCAAGTGCTTGATATTACGAGCATTGGAGATATAGATTTGAAGACCTCCTTAGGAACCACGTAGACATTGAAAGATGTCAGGGTTATCCCAAACTTAAGGAGAAAGTTGATTTCAGTTGGTAAGTTGGATGATGAAGGGTTTGATGTTCACTTTGGGGGTGGACAATGGAAAGTGATCAAAGGCAACTTGGTGATTGCCAAAGGAAAGAAGAAAGGCACTCTATACATGGTAGAGATACCTAGTGATGGTGTTCATGTCGTAACCACAAATCCGAGTCCATCTAATTTATGGCACCAACGACTCGGACACATGAGCAATAAGGGATTGAAGATGTTGGCTCAGAAAGGGAAGTTTCCAGACTTGAAGAAAGTTGAAACAGAATTCTGTGAATCTTGTGTTCTTGGAAAACAAAAGCGATTTACTTTTGTAAAGACGGGGAAGGCACCGAAAGCTTAGAAGTTGGAGCTTGTTCACTCGGATGTATTTGGACCAACACCAGTTTCATCCCTAGGAGGCAAAAACTACTATGTAACCTTTATTGATGATTCAACACGCAAGGTATGGGTCTATTTTCTTAAAAATAAATCTGATGTATTTGATACTTTTAAGATATGGAAATCTGCTGTTGAAAATGAAACTGATTTGAAGGTAAAATGCCTGAAGTCGGATAATGGTGGTGAATACATAAGCAAGGAGTTTGTTGACTACTGTGCCAAGCAAGGAATAAAGATGATCAAAACAGTCCCAGGAACCCCTCAGCAGAATGGTGTAGCTGAGAGAATGAATAGAACTTTGAATGAAAGGGCTAGAAGCATGAGGTTGAATGCCGGTTTACCTAAGACATTCTGGGCTGATGCAGTTAACACTGCAGCCTACTTGATCAACTGTTCACCGTGTGTTCCCTTGGATTTCAAATTACCAGAAGAAATATGGCAATGGAAGGAAGTAAGTCTCAAACACCTGAAAGTATTTGGTTGTACTGCTTACAGTTTGTTAAAAGATGGTGACACGGATAAATGTAACGCCAAGACACTCTTTTTATGTAAATATAATAAAAAGGGGTAAAATGGTCATTTTACCTTGGAAGGGTAATTTGGTCTTTTGGACAGAAAAGAATTTAGTTTGAAATAATATTTTGAGTTGTGGACTTAAAATGTTATAAAAACTGATTTTTGTCATTTATTGTGTAAATTGTGGCAAAAGTTTAATATATGCAACTTCAAGGACTAAATTGCAATTTTTGGAGGTATATATAGTTGGAAATTTCTCCCCACATGGTTAAGAAATTGTAAAAGTGGTATGTGGATCACTGAATATAAACCTTGGAAATTCCAAGTAAAGGAATATGGTTGTATGACAGTAATCCTTTGGAACGGTTAAAATTTGTTTGGGACGAAAGGAAAGTTAAATCCTTTGTTTATTGGATTTTCCCATAGTTTCCCAAGAGTAAGAATTGTGATGTAATGATCAACTGGATGAACTTCAAGAAATTTATAAAGTTTTCTATGGATCTCATTTCTGGAGGACATAGAATGATAATTTCCAACAAATTTCTTATGATGAAATGAGGTAGATAAGTGATTAAGGTACCCGGGACAACCGGAGGAATGATATGCGAGTGGTGATATAACCACGAGATAAGAAGACTAGTATGATTAAGTGCTTAGGCAATACCATTGAGATTCCCACATGATGCGGAAGACCGAAAGCTAATCGAGGGAGACATACCCTCAACTCCTTGTATGATTTCGGGGACGAAATCTTTTGAAGGAGGGGAAAATTTGTAACGCCAAGACACTCTTTTTATGTAAATATAATAAAAAGGGGTAAATGGTCATTTTACCTTGGAAGGGTAATTTGGTCTTTTGGACAGAAAAGAATTTAGTTTGAAATAATATTTTGAGTTGTGGACTTAAAATGTTATAAAAACTGATTTTTGTCATTTATTGTGTAAATTGTGGCAAAAGTTTAATATATGCAACTTCAAGGACTAAATTGCAATTTTTGGAGGTATATATAGTTAGAAATTTCTCCCCACATGTGCAGATTTTGAGAGGTTACGGGAGAGGGTTTTCTCTCTAAAATTTCTGCAAACGTTGAAGAATCCTTGAAGGTTTAAGTTGCAATTCGGATCATAGCCTTGGAATTGAAGAATTTGAAGCTTTGGAAGTAAGTATCTCAAGTTCTAGCTTGATTGTTCTTAATGGATTTTATAGAAACTGAAATTTGTAAATTTCAGTTATGATTATGTGGTTTAAATGGTTTAACACTTCCAATAAGTCATGCTAAAAAGACTTAATCAAAGAATATGGAAGTAGGTTGCCATTCTTGATGAATTTGGAATGTTGCTCAAGAACCCTAAATCATGAATTGGTGTGATTAAGGTGTTTTTAATGGCTTAAAACTTGTTATTAGACAAAGGTTTTAGTCCTAGAACAAATCCCTGATCATTAAGTCGAGTATTAAGGGCTTAAAATGAGAAAATAGGATTTTATAGCTTGAAAATCGGAGTTCCTGGTCTGCTGCTCAGCGATCGCGACCCGACCACAGGGTAGGTCGCGACCCGAAGGGCAAGGCCTTCGCGACCCGACCCGCATGATCGTCGCGACCCGAAGAGCAGGGTCTTCGCGACCCGACCATAGGGTCGATCGCGACCCGACCCCTGGGCAGAAACCATTTCATCCTCTGTTAAAATTTGGAACATTTTCCAAATTTGATTTTGATGCTAGGCTTATCCGATTGACATGAAATTTTAAACATAGGTCTAATATGTTGTGAAACTTCATGGAAAATTATCGGAATACGAATACGACCTCCCAAAAGTACTATAGTAGAATACGCGTATTTCGGGAAGTGTATAAAATTTTATAACGATGGTTATTGATTAGAAATGCTTGGAAATAGTCCCCAATTGTATTGTATAGGACTCTTGTGTAGTAGAGTCAACTGAAATGGTTATTAACCTATTATCATTTGGTATATAAATGAATACATAGGTACGGGATAAATGGTTGTGGTGCACGCAAAAGCAAGAAACAACCGGAATCAAATGCAGCGAAGTTCCAGGTGAGTAATCTCACTGATATCATATATGATATATGATGATTGAATTGTTACAGGTTGAAACGGCTTCGAGGGACGAAAATGACAAGTGTAAAAATATACGTAAAAGACAAGACCAGATAAGCCGTGAGTCATTGCGATGACAAGAACGGAGCTGTGAATCAATACATATATATATACGCTATGATACGACAAGACCAGATAAGCCGTGAGTCTAATATAGACAAGAACGGAACTGTTAGTCAGTCAATATTAATGGTACGACAAGACCAGATAAGCTGTGAGTCTAATATAGACAAGAACGGAACTGTGAGTCGAACTTATATCGACAAGACCAGATAAGCCGTGAGTCTTTAATAGACAAGAACGGAACTGTGAGTCGAACTTATATAGACAAGACCGGATAAGCCGTGAGTCATTGCGATGGCAAGAACGGAGCCGTGAGTCTAGGCAATAGCGGGTAAATCCGTGAGCCATAATTGATCGTGAAACAAGCCATTAACAGATGATGCGGCCAGTTGTGGCTATGATATCGGATGCTATATCCAAACGGTGCGACCATATGGCTATGATTTCGGGTTGTTGAACCTAAACTGGTGCGGCCTGCAGGCTATGATTCATATGCTAGAAATGCTTTGGTGCGGCTTGTATAGCCATGACAGATGATGCGACTTATATAGTCACGAGATATATGGTATAGTCAAACATGACTAAGAAAGATGGGACAGAAATGGTACAGACTTGATATGATGGGTATGCAAATAAAAGATGGGATATGATAAAGTGTACAATTGTCTGATATGATTTGAAAATCACATGATCTCACGTTTCAGCCGGTAAGGCTATGCAGTAGGATGTGAAATCCTAAGATATATATATGATCAGCCGGTAAGGCTAGTAGTCTGGGTCTGATATCCAGACAGATATATTCATTTGGCCAGAAAAGGTTATAAAATGGAATTTGATATTGACTGATGAAATGATAAATATGTGTATCATATATAAAGAATTATATATGGATGTATTTATTGTACACGTTATTTGCAGATATGATTACTCACTGAGCTTTATAGCTCACGATATTTGTTACTGTCCCTGCAGGTTAGCATGATACTGATAGGGGACAAGATAGAGTCCGTGACTTTGAAGTGGGACTCTTAGATGCTGTCAGTAGCAGCCCGGCTTTAAAGGAGATATGGTATTTTATACTCTCCTTGATACACTTGTACCCGTTTTTATTCAAATATACCCCCTTTTGTAATGGTTTTATGTAATGAAACCTTTATTATAAATGAAAATTTTCAGGGGTGTTTTTGTTTTAAAAGCCGGGTGTTACAAGTTGGTATCAGAGTCATGGTTTAAGTGAACTAGGTGTCTATAGAGTAGATTCCTGGACTTAAACCCTGAGATAGTAGACATGATGCATAGTTAGGTGTATATAGTTGTTATTATACATATATAACCTAACTGTTGCTAACTTCTGACGTATAAGAAGTATGAACAGTAAATCTTTTTGGGAGACATTTAGGGCGTGAAGCTCTAAGAAATGGACCAGCCCTTTCTCAATACTCCGTTGTATGAGGAGCAAAAAGGGGACGAATAGCAGAAAATCCACATGATGAGCAATATTAGCTGATGTGGTCAGAAAAAGAAATCGGTTACTCACCCTGATTGATATTCAAGTTGAAAGAATAGTAGTTGAGACTACAAGAAAAGCAGAAAATAATAGTGGATCTTCAGAAGAAGTTAAAACGAATTAGGTCTAACCTTAAAGGGAAGGGACCAGAACGAAAAGATGATGTGGTATAAGAAGTGCAGGAAAAGCACTCGGAATATTTTAGAGTTGAGACTCTACCGTTGACATGCTGAAATTGCAGGAAATGGGAGCATATTGCTCGAGTTTGTTGTATGGAACGGAAGTGTTTCCAGTGTGGAATTATAGATCACTTTCTTATGAAATACTCACATGTTAAATGTGGAGTAACGGGTGATGAACCCAGGAAAGAACGGGGAGAAAAGAAAGAAGAAACGAATGTCGAAAAGGACCAATGGTATTATGAGCATTCCAGCAGATTGTGGAAGAAGCTCGTGAGGAGACTGATATGATCTCCGATAGAATGGTTTTGAGTATACTCCCTGTGTATGTTATATTTGTTCCAGGAAGCTATGCTTTGGATCGGTGACTTTGATGTCTTGTTTGAATATTTCATCAATAATTATGGATGAAATTTTGGAAGAAGCTATAGCAGATAGAAAATATGTTCTAAATATTGAACACCTGGAAGGTAGTTTGCCTAGGATTTACGGGACCATTTTCCCTATAAATCTGAAGCCGATGACTACCAGTGAATTTGAAGTAATCGTGTGTATGAATTGGTTAGCAATGAATTATGCTACCATGAATTGTAGAAATAAGAACAGTATGGTTCTTAAAACAGAAATGAAACGGATGGAAATCCATAGTAAAAACCGTTGTTGAGAATACCGGTTACTTTCTTTGCTTAAACTCGGAAGAGAGTTAGTAAAAGAATGATGTTGAAATTGGCATACATGGTATTGGCCAAGTTAAATAAAGCAGTGATAGTAGTGTAGTATTTTAAATAAATTCTCGGATGCTTCTTTTGAAAAGAACTTCCAAGATTTCTGCCAGATTGGCGAGAAGAGTTTATGATAAAGCTGATTTTGGGAGCCATTCCTGTTATTTAGGCTCTGTACTGATTTGCATCCATAGAGATGGCAGAGTTGCAAAACAACTAGAAGAACATGTTGTATTGGGTTCTCTTATGGCTGGATGTGTCATTGTATGAACCTTATCTTGTTTGAAAAGAAGAAAGACAAGTTGATGCATATGTGCATTGACTAATGAGAATCTGATATTCTCGAAACCAGATCGAATGAGGTACCATTCGTACCAGATACTGGAGTTAATTCACTGAGTTAAGTGATTTGTAATATTCTCCAAGTATAAAAATTTGGCTAAAATAAGTTTTATATTCTTTGGGCATGTTAATAATGCCAGAGATGATAAAGCATATTCAGTGGAAATGATACTGTGATAAGACAGAAACCGCCCTGGAATCTGACTGAAATTAGTAGTTTCCTTGGATTGGCGGGTTATTATAGGAGAGTTGTAGAAAGCTGCTCCTTGAATGTTGTTCAATTGACTAAGAAAAGTGAAAAGTCTAAGTGGTAGAAAGACCACAGATATCTTGTAAAGGTTTGGAATAAACCTTATGTGAAGTTCTGACGTTAGTGTTGATGCTAAGAGGGTAAATTGGATTATAGAAATGCATCCAGATTTGACTGTAGATGCATGTTGTTGCAGTAACAACTATGATTTTGGTATTATGCTTTAGAGACACTATGTATATAGTGTAAAGCTTATTGTTTATACGGATCATAAAGTTTAAAATACTTAATTGATCAAAGAAGCTAGATATGAGATAATAAAGATAGATGGGTTACTTAGAGATTTCGGGTATGAAATCTTGTACCATCTAGAAAAGGACAGATGTGGCTATAGATGCCTTGAATTGGAAAGAGTAACCTTTGAAGGTTACATCCACATGTATGAGTGTGGCAAATTGATTACCTGAGTTGATTCGGGTAGCACAGAAAGATATGTGCAAGTCTGAAAGCATGAAAAATGAATGAATGATTAGCTATTGAAAGAAGCTAGCTAGAAACTTACGACAATTGAAAACCCTTGGGGTTATGTATGTGAGTTCCAAAGTAAAGTGAAACATGAAAATCATCTTGAAAAGATGCATTTTGTACTAGATACGCAGTATACCCGGAGCAATACCAGACTAGATAGGACGATAAACCTATGTGTTGGTGGCTGGGATTGAAGAAAGATATTGAAAAACATATGAAAAGTATTTGACTTGTACGTAAATTAAAGTCAAACCGTTAGATACATGCGAAGAAATTTACTCGTGGTTGGCCCCAGAAAAGAAATGGGACAACATTGTTATAGACTTTGCAATAAAGTCTCTGCAAGTACCGTATATTGGTGAACAAAGTGACCTAATGATACAGATTTTAGAGATGTGCTTGAAAATTGCACAGCAGACCCTAGTGGAAGATGAGAAGATTGTCTATCTTGGATATAAATTACAAGAAAAAAGCAGCCTACATGCTTGTAGTTTGATGACTCATACGAAGAATGGTATGGAATACCGTGTTATCCTCTGATTTATTGGATTGAAGATGTGATAAAGCCGTTGGCTAGATTCTAGATTCTTGCACAAACTGAAGAGAAGACTTGCTGGGTACGAACAAATCTGAAGAATGGTTAAGAAATTGTGAAAGTGGTATGTGGATCACTGAATATAAACCTTGGAAATTCCAAGTAAAGGAATATGGTTGTATGACAGTAATCCTTTGGAACGGTTAAAATTTGTTTGGGACGAAAGGAAAGTTAAATCCTTTGTTTATTGGATTTTTCCATAGTTTCCCTAGAGTAAGAATTGTGATGTAATGATCAAAATTTCTGGATGAACTTCAAGAAATTTATAAAGTTTTCTATGGATCTCATTTCTGGAGGACATAGAATGATAATTTCCAACAAATTCCTTATGATGAAATGAGTTAGATAAGTGATTAAGGTACCGGGGACAACTGGAGGAATGATATGCGAGTGGTGATATAACCACGAGATAAGAAGACTAGTATGGTTAAGTGCTTAGGCAATACCATTGAGATTCCGACATGATGCAGAAGACCGAAAGCTAATCGAGGGAGACATACCCTCAACTCCTTGTATGATTTCGGGGACGAAATCTTTTGAAGGAGGGGAGAATTTGTAACGCCAAGACACTCTTTTTATGTAAATATAATAAAAAGGGGTAAAATGGTCATTTTATCTTGGAAGGGTAATTTGGTCTTCTGGATAGAAAAGAATTTAGTTTAAAATAATATTTTGAGTTGTGGACTTAAAATGTTATAAGAACTGATTTTTGTCATTTATTGTGTAAATTGTGGCAAAAGTTTAATATATGCAACTTCAAGGACTAAATTGCAATTTTTGGAGGTATATATAGTTGGAAATTTCTCCCCACATGTGCAGATTTTGAGAGGTTACGGGAGAGGGTTTTCTCTCTAAAATTTCTGCAAACGTTGAAGAATCCTTGAAGGTTTAAGTTGCAATTCGGATCATAGCCTTGGAATTGAAGAATTTGAAGCTTTGGAAGTAAGTATCTCAAGTTCTAGCTTGATTGTTCTTAATGGATTTTATAGAAACTGAAATTTGTAAATTTCAGTTATGATTATGTGGTTTAAATGGTTTAACACTTCCAATAAGTCATGCTAAAAAGACTTAATCAAAGAATATGGAAGTAGGTTGCCATTCTTGATGAATTTGGAATGTTGCTCAAGAACCCTAAATCATGAATTGGTGTGATTAAGGTGTTTTTAATGGCTTAAAACTTGTTATTAGACAAAGGTTTTAGTCCTAGAACAAATCCCTGATCATTAAGTCGAGTATTAAGGGCTTAAAATGAGAAAATAGGATTTTATAGCTTGAAAATCGGAGTTCCTGGTCTGCTGCTCAGCGATCGCGACCCGACCACAGGGTAGGTCGCGACCCGAAGGGCAAGGCCTTTGCGACCCGACCCGCATGATCGTCGCGACCCGAAGAGCAGGGTCTTCGCGACCCGACCATAGGGTCGATCGCGACCCGACCCCTGGGCAGAAACCATTTCATCCTCTGTTAAAATTTGGAACATTTTCCAAATTTGATTTTGATGCTAGGCTTATCCGATTGACCTGAAATTTTAAACATAGGTCTAATATGTTGTGAAACTTCATGGAAAATTATCGGAATACGAATACGACCTCCCGAAAGTACTGTAGTAGAATACGCGTATTTCGGGAAGTGTATAAAAGTTTATAACGATGGTTATTGATTAGAAATGCTTGGAAATAGTCCCCAATTGTATTGTATAGGACTCTTGTGTAGTAGAGTCAACTGAAATGGTTATTAACCTATTATCATTTTGTATATAAATGAATACATAGGTACGGGATAAATGGTTGTGGTGCACGCAAAAGCAAGAAACAACCGGAATCAAATGCAGCGAAGTTCCAGGTGAGTAATCTCACTGATATCATATATGATATATGATGATTGAATTGTTACAGGTTGAAACGGCTTCGAGGGACGAAAATGACAAGTGTAAAAATATATGTAAAAGACAAGACCAGATAAGCCGTGAGTCATTGCGATGACAAGAACGGAGCTGTGAGTCAATACATATATATATATATATATATATATATATATATATATATATATATATATATATATATATATATATATATATATATATATATACACGCTATGATACGACAAGACCAGATAAGCCGTGAGTCTAATATAGACAAGAACGGAACTGTGAGTCAGTCAATATTAATGGTACGACAAGACCAGATAAGTTGTGAGTCTAATATAGACAAGAACGAAACTGTGAGTCGAACTTATATCGACAAGACCAGATAAGCCGTGAGTCTTTAATAGACAAGAACGGAACTGTGAGTCGAACTTATATAGACAAGACCGGATAAGCCGTGAGTCATTGCGATGGCAAGAACGGAGCCGTGAGTCTAGGCAATAGCGGGTAAATCCGTGAGCCATAATTGATCGTGAAACAAGCTATTAACAGACGGTGTGGCCATTTGTGGCTATGATATCGGATGCTATATCCAAACGGTGCGACCCTATGGCTATGATTTCGGGTTGTTGAACCTAAACTGGTGCGGCCTGCGGGCTATGATTCATATGCTAGAAATGCTTTGGTGCGGCTTGTATAGCCATGACAGATGATGCGACTTATATAGTCACGAGATATATGGTATAGTCAAACATGACTAAGAAAGATGGGACAGAAATGGTACAGACTTGATATGATGGGTATGCAAATAAAAGATGGGATATGATAAAGTGTACAATTGTCTGATATGATTTGAAAATCACATGATCTCACGTTTCAGCCGGTAAGGCTATGCAGTAGGATGTGAAATCCTAAGATATATATATGATCAGCCGGTAAGGCTAGTAGTCTGGGTCCGATATCCAGACAGATATATTCATTTGGCCAGAAAAGGTTATAAAATGGAATTTGATATTGACTGATGAAATGATAAATATGTGTATCATATATAAAGAATTATATATGGATGTATTTATTGTACACGTTATTTGCAGATATGATTACTCACTGAGCTTTATAGCTCACGATATTTGTTACTGTCCCTGCAGGTTAGCATGATACTGATAGGGGACAAGATAGAGTCCGTGACTTTGAAGTGGGACTCTTAGATGCTATCAGTAGCAGCCCGGCATTAAAGGAGATATGGTATTTTATACTCTCCTTGATACACTTGTACCCGTTTTTATTAAAATATACCCCTTTTTGTAATGGTTTTATGTAATGAAACCTTTATTATAAATGAAAATTTTCAGGGGTGTTTTTGTTTTAAAAGACGGGTGTTACAATAAACTTGATTCAAAGACCAAGAAGTGCACGTTCATTGGTTATGGGTCAGATGAAATGGGTTACAGGCTTTGGGACAGTGAAAGCAGAAAGATAATCCGAAGCAAGAATGTCACCTTTAACGAAGCTGAGTTATATAAAGACAGAAACAACAAAAGTCCAGAAGTTCAGAAGGAGTATGTTGAGTTTGAAGGTGTTGGAAAGAAGAAAGAAGCTCCAGTCGAAATCCCTGAATCTAGGGATGATTCAACTGACAGTGGGAGCTCAGGGGATAATTCCAGTAATGATTCTGAAGATGAAGAAACTAGTCCTCCAACTCCAGAATCCCCGGTCACACCTCAAGTTCAACCAAGAAGATCTTCCAGAGTCATCAGACCACCACAAAGATACTCACCATCTGTCAACTACATTCTTTTGACATAAAATGGTGAACCCGAGTGTTACTATGAAGCTAAGAGGTTAAAAGATTCATTGTAGTGGGAGCTAGCAATGAAAGATGAAATGAAGTCGCTTGAGAAGAACAAGACCTGGCTTCTAACGAAGCTTCCATCCGGGAAGAAGGCTCTTCAAAACAAATGGGTTTTCAGGGTCAAGGATGAACATGATGGTACCAAGCGGTACAAAGCAAGATTAGTAGTCAAGGGCTTTCAATAGAAAGAGGGAATCGATTTCAATGAAATATTCTCTCTAGTAGTGAAGATGACCACTATCAGACTTGTTCTCAACATTGTAGCAGCAGAAGGTTTGCATCTAGAGCAGCTAGATGTCAAGACAGCTTTTCTACATGGTGACCTAGATGAAGAAATTTACATGACACAACCAGAGGGTTTTCAGATTAAAGACAAAGAAAACTTGGTGTGTAAATTGAAGAAGGGCTTGTATGGTCTGAAACAAGCACCCAGACAATGGTATTTGAAGTTTGATAACTTCATGAGAAGAGCTGGTTACAACAGATGTGACAATGACCATTGTTGTTATATCAAGAAGTTTAAGGGTTCTTATATCATTCTACTACTCTATGTAGATGATATGTTGATTACAAGCTCAGACATGATAGAGATCAAGAAGTTAAAGAAGCAAATGTCTGAAGAATTCGAGATGAAAGACTTGGGAGCTGCAAACCAAATACTCGGGATGAGTATTTTCAGAAACAAAGAAGATGGCTCTTTGACACTCTCTCAAGAGAAATACATTGAGAAAGTATTAGAGAAATTTAGCCTTAAAGATGCCAAGATCAGAAGCACACCTTTGGGAAGTCACTTTAAGCTTTCTAAAGTTCAGTCACCCAAATCAGATGAAGACAAGAAAGAAATGGCTAAAGTACCTTATGCATCTGCAGTTGGTAGTCTCATGTATGCAATGGTATGCACGAGACCAGATATTGCACATGCAGTGGGAGTTGTTAGTCGATTTATGTCCAATCCGGGGAGAGAACATTGGGAAGCAGTTAAATGGCTGCTAAGATATTTGAAGGGGACTTCAAAAGTGGCATTGCATTTTAAAGGGAAAGATGTCATTCTGAAGGGTTTTGCAGATGCAGACCTTGGTGGTTGCAAAGACTTATACAAAAGCACTACCGGGTATGTCTTTACAGTGGGAGGCACTGCAGTAAGTTGGATGTCTAAACTCCAGAAAAGTGTTGCCCTTTCAACCACGGAAGCAGAGTATATGGCAGTTGCTGAAGCAAGCAAAGAGCTTATATGGTTGAAGAACTTTCTCGAAGAACTTGGCAATGAACAAGTTGATTGTGCACTGTTTTGTGATAATCAAAGTGCAATACACCTTGCAAAGAATCATGTCTTCCATTCGAAGACAAAGCACATACAGCTGAGATATCACTTCATCAGAGAAAGAATTAATGATGGTACTCTGAAGTTGAAGAAGATCAAAGGAACTGAAAATCCAGCTGATATGTTGACTAAGGTTGTTACCTTAGAGAAGTTGAAGCTCTGCATAGCTTCAACTGGCCTTCAGGATAATTGAAGAGAAGGTCAGGGTAACTAGGAAGGAGCTAAGATCAAAACTGTTTTTTAATACACATTTGAAGCACAGGTGAAGATTGTTCCGTGGCTTCAAGTGAGAGAGTGTGTGTGTGTGTTTAAGGATCGTTGCAAGATTTGGATGGCAGAGAAAGACTAAGTTGTTCAAGCCTTCAAGTGGGAGATTATTAGGTGTGAAGGTTTGAACTTAATTGTCAATAAAAGGAGGAAGAACTTCTAGGAGATTAGTTTTTTCAAAGCTTGCCTCTTTCTTTGAATTAAACTTTCTCATTTTCACATTGATACAAATGTATATAAATAGAGGCATTCAGTTGAGAACATTTGTACCACACCACACAAAAACACAGAAGCAATATACATTCCTAGTTATCCGCCGTGGACGTAGGTCATTTTTGGACCGAACCACGTTAAATTCTTGTGTTCTTAATTTGTAAGCCGAGTGTGTGAGTTTAGTGTTCGTATGCTAAGTGTCTTGATCCTAACAGTAAATTGATGGAAAAAGGTTTAAAATACCAAAATTAGGTTAAACATCGAAGAAATCAAGGAAGTGACATATACCTAGTTAAGGTTTGACTTGTTGTACTTTTACATTGTACCTCAAATGTATCGAGTCCTTACTTTAATCAGGTCCAATAAGTTAGAAAGTAGGGTTGTTGATGTATAGTTTTTGGGTAATTTGGATCGAGGTTATTCTGTTTTTTTGTCATAAAGTACCTAATTCGGTTCGAATACTCGAGTATTAGTTAAAAGGGCACAATTTCGGGTAGGGTATGTTAGTGAAATACCCGAACTTGGCATAGCTACACGCATGGGTTTGATTATTGTTTGAGCAAATTTTGGCTTTGTCATTTTCTTTTTACCAACAAAATAAGTGTGATCCATTGGAAACAAAAAGCAAATTAAATGTGGATATATTTGAAACAAAAAGTATCTCGTACTACACAATAGGTTAAAAAAAGCATTTCTAAGTTTTTGAGTTTGATGATATGTGTTTTTTGAAAAAGTAACATATTTTTAACTAAATTTTGCTTTCAAAAGATTTATAATAGTTTATACAACTCATGATCATGTGTCAGTGATTCAATTCATATGGGTTTTACAAATATGACTTGTGCGGCCCAAACACAATATAAAAGACTTGGATACCTATATGAGTGTAGGAGTCGTGTTGGAATTTTAGAAATATCTCACGGCTCGTTGGCTTTTGTAAACACATAGCGTGGTGCTCGTGTGATGGTTTGGGTGTCACCTAGCATAAGAGTATTAGAGTTCTTGAGGCCTCTGTCTATATGATATATGTTATATAATTGGGCTTTGTGCTATCTCCTATAATCATTCTCCAGCCAAATATAATCTCTTGGAATTTGTACAATGGAATCAGACAGACCGGGCCTTTCCTATATCGGGTTGGACCGTCCGAACAATTGGTCTTTGTTCTATCACATTTTAAAGCTTTAGGCCTTATTTTGAAGCATCGGAGGATAGTTCCTGAACAAAGCTTTTTCGTAATCCAAGCCAAGACCGAGCTTTTATTAACCAAACCAGACTTATTTAAAATGTTTTTTTCAAAAAATGATGTGAATAATGATTGAATCAAGAAACAAATTTTAAAAAGAGTTTCATGGGTTATTGTTTGTTGAACTTTCCAAGCATTTGATATGTATGACTAAAAATGCCAACCATTAAGTAACTTCAAGTCATGGCGACAACCATGAGCCAACAAGTCCTAAAAGAATCCATTATTGTGTTTTATAGTACAATCGAGTGATATACGCATATGCGATTGTCATTTTATTAGAACCAAACTTATAATTTTCTCTTGTCACGCATTAATACGTTTAATTTCCTTTATAAGATATAATGTTTATGTAGTAAATTAATAAATGTTCATTAATTAACAACATTTACAATATTAATACTAATTTGAATTTATAAAAAACAACAAATTGAACAAGGCAGACAGTCTAAGAATTGCTCTATGCCATGACTCTCAATATATATGCAAGTATATGAAATAATTTCCACTTTGTAGATTCCAATAACTGCTCTTTTCTCCTTTTCGATGCCTTTCTTATCAACAGCTCCCATCTGTGGTACAAGTTGTTTAAGCACCAAAAATAAAGCAACAACAGTTACAAGTTCAAACAACAAGAAAAGAAAAACACAGCAGCAGGTACGACTCACTTTTTCTAGACAGAGGACTTCTCTTTCTTGAACACCTCACTTGTCATCTTGTCGCTATTCCCGGACCAAATGGTTTTTATCATCATATCAAATCCATTTTTCCCTTCAATCTTAATAAGTTTCAGTCAAGATTTGAAGCATGTTTAGCAAAAAGATATGTATGGAAGCTTAAGAGATAGATGGCAGGTTTTATTTAACTGAAAACATATTCGAAATAAGATTGTGACAGTTGGTTTATGTGCCTCTTTAGAGTTTTTGGATAAAAAGTACCTTAATTAGGGTTATAGGGTATCCTCCCGTATGCATGATGCCCTTTGCGAGAAAGCTCTGAACTTAAATTTTTCTAATGAAAAAAAATTCATTAAAGATTTAACAATGATTGTAGAAAATCAAGACATGAATTATTTGTCGTTAGAACACTATCATTTAGTTATTGTTTTAGATATAAAAGTAATACATAAGAATGACATCTACCTTTAAAGCGGGCACCTTGTCCACAATAAAGACCAAAACCTAGACCATGTAATGATACTCCCCTGTACTCCATTCGAGTTCGGCTTAGAAAGTATTCTCCTTTTGTTGACTGAAATGCGGTGAGATCTCCACCAATGATGTGATTCCATGACTTGTAGTATCCTAGCACATCTTCTTCTTCATCTGTGTCTCCATCATTATACATAAAACTCACCCCACACTCCTTTGTGACTACTTTATCCATATCATAATAGAAGTTCCTCACAGTAATAGTAACTTGGTCACCACATTCCATCTCATTCATCGCAAACATCCAATAACTTAACAATGTCAAACACCCTTCATAGAAATTGTCAATGTAATGGTGGAAAATTCAATAAAGCAGGCGCCTACAATCTCTTTCAACGATTACTGCTAATTTTTCGGTTGATCATCCCTATAAATAGGGATGCTCATTTTACAATTTCAGTCGTCCAAAACCATTGAGTGATATATATATATATATATATATATATATATATATATATATATATATATATATATATATATATATATATATATATATATATATATATATATATATATATATATATATTGTGAGGCTCTGTGTATTAAAAAGAAAAGAGAGATATATATTTTTCAGTTCCAAATCTTGTAACCTCCTCATTTTTCTCATATAGTGATCATCATCGGTTGTGCTCGTAGTTTTTTCCCGAAAGAGTTTTTCCACGTTAAATCCTTGTGTCCACATTTATTTTTCTTTATCGTATTATTATTTTATTTTATTGTCGATGTATTTATTCATAACAAGTGGTATTAGAGCCACGTTGTTTTCTATACTCATTCTCAATTTATTGAGTATTATATCGACATTGCTACTTTGAAATACGATATTCCATTGTTGGATCGAGATACAAGATTTTCATTATGGCAAGTAAAGATGCGAGCTGTATTGGCTCAGTTGGACCTTGACGATGCTGTGTTAGGCCGAGACAAAATGCCTGCGTCTTGGTCAGATGAAGAAAAGGATCGTAAAGATCGTAAGGCTCTCTTTCATATCCATCTTCGTTTATCTAACAATATTTTACAGGAAGTTATGAAAGAAAGTACTGCCGCCGCTTTATGGCTAAAATTGGAACAAATTTGCATGACCAAAGATCTCACAAGTAAGATGCACCTTAAACAAAAATTATTTTCACTTAAGATGCAAGAAGGTGGATCGTTGCTGGATCATCTTTCGACATTTAAAGAGATCATCACTGATCTTGAAGCTATGGAGGTAAAATATGATGAAGAGGATTTGGGTTTAATTCTTTTATGTTCTTTGCCTAGTTCTTATTCAAACTTTAGAGATACCATATTATATAGTCGTGATACTTTAACACTTCACGAAGTTTATGAAGCTTTGCATGCAAAAGAAAAGATGAAAGATATGGTATCCACTGAAGGTTCAAGTTCTAAAGGAGAAAGTCTGGCAGTTCGTGGCAGACCAACAGATAAGAATGATTCCAAAGGCAAGAACAAAAGAAATTCTAGAAGCAAATCTAGATCCAGACGTTCCAAGTCATGCAACTATTGCAAAAAGGAAGGACATGATATCTCCGAATGTTACAAGTTGAAGAACAAGGAGAAAAGAGCTGCTAATCAAAACCCCAAACCAAATCAAGCTGATGAAGGAAAAGCTACTTATGCTGCTGAAAATAATTCTAATGGAGATGTTCTTGTAGCTTTTGCAGGGATCCTAAAAACCAATGATGAATGGATTCTTGACTCAGCTTGTACTTTTCACATGAGTCCAAACAGAAGCTGGTTTACAAACTATCAATCTATAGAAGGTGGCTCCGTATTGATGGGTGATAATGCACCATATAAAGTCACTGGAATTGGTTCCATTCAAATCAAGATGTTTGATGGTGTTGTCAGAACTTTGTCTGATGTTCGACACGTTCCAGGTTTGAAAAGAAACCTTATTTCTTTAAGTACTCTTGACCTTAAAGGGTACAAATATTCCGGTGAAAGTGGAGTTTTAAAGGTTTCAAAAGGCGCTATGATTGTCATGAAAGCCGATATCAAATCAACAAACCTGTATCATCTTCGGGGTAAAACAGTAACATGTAATTCAAATGTTACTTCAAATTCATCTTCTATTTCTGATACTACTAACCTATGGCATATGCGTCTTGGGCATATGAGTGAACTTGGTTTAACAGCATTAAGCAAAAGAGGATTGCTTGATGACCAATGCGTTGGCAAACTGGAATTCTGTGAACACTGCATATTTGGCAAACACAAGAGGGTGAAATTCAACACCTCGGTACATACTACAAAAGGCATTTTGGAGTATGTACATGCTGATTTATGGGGACCATCTCAAGAAGCATCACTAGGAGGTGCTCGTTATATGTTGACAATTATTGATGATTATTCAAGAAGAGTTTGGCCATATTGCTTGAACCTTAAATCTGAAGCATTCTCTGCATTCAAAGAATGGAAAGTCATGGTGGAAAACCAGACTGGTAAGAAGGTCAAAAAGCTTCGCACAGATAATGGTATGGAGTTTTGTTAAAATGAATTTAATTCATATTGTAAACTAGAAGGAATTGTTAGACACTACACCGTTTCTCACACACCTCAACAAAATGGTGTAGCTGAACGTATGAATAGAACCATTATTTCAAAAGCCCGTTGTATGTTATCTAACGCATGATTATCTAAGCGTTTTTGGGCAGAAGCTGCTTCTACTGCATGTTATCTAATTAACATGTCACATTCTATTCCACTTGATAAAAAGACTCCTATTGAGGTATGGTCTGGCTCCCCAGCAAACTATTCAGATTTAAGAATTTTTGGTTGCCCTGCTTATGCTCACGTTGATAATGGAAAATTAGAGCCTAGGGCAATTAAATGTATCTTTCTTGGTTACAAGTCTGGTGTGAAAGGATATAAGTTATGGTGTCCTGAAACTAAAAAGGTCGTGATTAGTAGAAATGTAGTATTTAATGAATCAGCTATGCTACATAAAGATTCTTCTACTAATATTCCTGTTGAGAGTCAACAACAAACAAGTGTGCAGGTGGAGCAATCTGTTAACTCAGAACATACACCAGAAAAAGAAAACTCTATTGATAAAAATCAATCAGTTGAGCAAGAGTCTTCTACTCCTACTCCTACTCACCAACCACAACATTCTATAGCAACTGATAGACTTAGGAAGGTCATTCATCCTCCCAAGAGACTGATAGAAGAAGAAAATATTGTTGCTTATGCTTTAAACGTTGCTGAAGAAATTGAAGGTATCAAAGAACCTTCAACTTATACGGAAGCCATTACTTCAGAACATTACAACAAATGGATAACTGCCATGCATGATGAAATGGAATCTCTTGAAAAGAATGGCACTTGGGAGTTGGTGAAATTACCAAAAGAAAAGAAGCCTATCCGCTGCAAATGGATTTTCAAAAGAAAAGAAGGTATTACTCGTAATGAGGAAGCAAGATTTAAAGCAAGGTTAGTTGCTAAGGGCTATAGCCAAATTCCAGGCATTGATTTTACTGATGTTTTCTCTCTTGTTGTTAAGCATAGCTCAATTCGTACTTTACTTAGTATTGTTGCCATGCATAACTATGAGCTTGAGCAGTTAGATGTCAAAACTGCATTTTTACATGGTGAATTGGAGGAATATATTTATATGGAGCAACCTGAAGGCTTCATTATCCCTGGAAAAGAGAACTTAGTATGTAGATTGAAGAAATCTCTTTATGGGTTAAAGCAATCCCCAAGGCAATGGTATAAGAGGTTTGACTCTTTTATGCTATCTCAGAATTTTAAAAGATCAGATTATGATAGTTGTGTTTATTTTAAGTTAGTCAATGGTTCATCAATATATCTGCTTCTTTATGTTGATGATATGTTGATTGCTGCAAAAGATAAACTAGAGATAGCAAAACTGAAAGCACAACTAAGCAAAGAGTTTGAAATGACAGACTTAGGTCCAGCCAAGAAAATTCTTGGTATGGAAATTACTCGTAACAGACAGCATGGCAAACTATACCTAAGTCAAAAGATGTATATTGAGAAAGTTCTTCAAAGATTCAACATGCATAAAGCCAAGCCAGTGAGTACTCCATTAGCTGCACATTTCAAACTGTTTTCAGCATATTGTCCAAAGACAGATGATGAAATTAACCACATGGCGAAAGTTCCGTATTCTAGTGCAGTTGGTTTTCTAATGTATGCCATGGTATGTTCTCGCCCTGATTTATCTCACGCTTTAAGTTTTGTTAGCAGATATATGGCTAACCCAGGAAAAGAGCATTGGAAAGCTGTTCAATGGATTCTTAGATATTTATGCGGTACTTCCAATGCATGTTTACAATTTGGAAGTTCTGGTGAAGGACTAGTGGGCTATGTAGATTCTGATTATGCTGGAGATTTGGACAAAAGAAGATCTTTGACAGGTTATGTTTTTACCATTGGTGGATGTGCTGTGAGTTGGAAGGCAAGTCTACAGACCACTGTTGCCTTATCCACAACTGAAGCAGAGTACATGGAAATTTCTGAAGCTTGCAAAGAAGCTATTTGGTTAAGAAACTTATACGGTGAACTTTGTGGAGACACATCTCCCACAAAGATTTTGTGTGATAGTCAAAGTGCTATTTATCTCACAAAAGATCAAATGTTTCATGAGAGGACGAAACATATTGATGTACGTTATCACTTTATTCGAGATGTTATTTCCAAAGGTGATATTCAAGTTCAAAAGATTAGCACTCATGACAATCCGGCTGATATGATGACAAAGTCGGTTCCAGCAACTAAGTTTGAGCTTTGCTCAAGCTTGGTTGGTATGACAATCTAATTCCAAGGATTGTCGGCACACAATGATTTTACAATGAGGAGTTTTACAAGTGGAAATTCGTCTCAAGGTGAATGATTAACTTCAAAAGAAAAAGTAAAAGAAAACAAATAATTCAAGTGGGCCCCGCTGAATAGTAATTCAAAATCAATTTGAGTTTTGAACGTGGAGGTTTTTGCACATGGAAAACAATGACGGAAGGAAAATTCAATAAAGCAGGCGCCTACAATTTCTTTCAACGATTACTGCTAATTTTTCGGCTGATCATCCCTATAAATAGGGATGCTCATTTTACAATTCCAATCGTCCAAAACCATTGAGTGAAATATATATATATATATATATATATATATATATATATATATATATATATATATATATATATATATATATATATATATATATATATATATATATATATATTTTGTGAGGCTCTGTGTATTAAAAAGAAAAGAGAGATATATATTTTTCAGTTCCAAATCTTGTAACCTCCTCATTTTTCTCATATAGTGATCATCATAGGTTGTGCCCGTGGTTTTTTCCCGAAAGGGTTTTTCCACGTTAAATCCTTGTGTCCACATTTATTTTTCTTTATCGTATTATTATTTTATTTTATTGTCGATATATTTATTCATAACAGCAAGATGTCACCACACGACATAAATTCAATCCTGTAAAGTTGTTAGGAGATGATGGGATAGTAAATGTTATTGATGGCCCATTGTTTCTATTCGTAATCAATGTGGCATATCTTCACCTCCATAAATTGTGCTGAAAATTCCAAATTCATAATACATCTGACAAATACAGCCACATTAATTAATTACCACATTTTTATATAAATAGATATTCACACAAAGACATATAGTTTACTAGAGCAAACCTGGATTTCAGATTCCTCTAGGCCGTCATAATAGGAAGTTTTCACACGCCTTCCAACAAGGAAGTCTGGATTTGTCCAGCCCAAACCAACTAACAAATTTTCCTCAACATCTGCTAATGGTTGGACTTTCACCATGCCTTCAATTTCAAACAATGATGGTGGTGGTCTCTGTATTATTGAAAAATCGAGCTGGGACATTTTTGGATCAAATAAAACTTTTTGTAACGAAGACTCCATATAACACTTGAGGTCCAAATATGTGAGCGTATGTGGAGGATTCTCGACTGACATCAGCATGTTACAGTTTACCATACTAAGTTTCTCAAGCCTAGGAAGGCTTCTCACACAATTTGGTAGGGGAACGATACGGTTGCCATGTAAACACAATTCCTTTAACATGGATAGGCTACTGAAGTCCATGGGAAAGGATTCCGTGGACAAGTTATTATCTTCGAGCGACAACCTTACTAAAGATCTCGGTAAATAAATTGTAAAGAATTTCTGATCCCTAATCTCTATTCGAGATTCACCGAGCTTACATCCCTTTAGCAACAATGTTTTAACATTTTTTAAGATGCCTATGATTCTTGGAAGTTTTTTGAGTTTGTTGCAGTAGCTGAGATCAACCATGACAAGTTCATCACATTGCTCAATTGATTCACACACTTCAAGCAATCTAGTGCAATTTGTAAGTATTAGCCTCTCAAGTGCAGGGAATTGGACAAAGCCACTCAGACTACACAGCTGCTCACAAAAACTTAAATTAAGAATCTTCAACGATCCAAGCAATCTTTTTTCTTTTGAGCATGATCCAAGCAGTTGCTGAAACTGAGATAAGTTAGAATACTAGTTATCAACCGGACATAGAAGAGTAATAAATGGAGATAAGTTACCTTTATCCCCTTATGAAGTCGTTGGGGATAGCTATAAAATATCCCAAATGATGTAATATTGCTATATGACATCTCAAGAGCAACCAGACTCTTCAGCGGTAAGTCTGAAGGTATAGACTTCAAAAGAAACCCATGCATACACAACCATCTTTATTTTTCAGGAAAATTCTTGTAAGGGTCGGTTATTGGAACATAATTGAGTTGTAGCAACATTAGGTCATCCATCTTACTCAATGCTTCTATTGTCAACTTGAGTGATACATGAAACTTCTCTTTCTCAAACATTCTCATGTCAAGACCGAGGCTTAGAACATTTTTCGTGCCCTGAAAAGAAAGGCATATTTTAAAATTTTATTAACATGTATTTAGAAATACGAAGTCCTTTAAAAAAGTATGCGTTGCCTCTTACCTTTTTTGTTTCAACACATTGAAAGAATCATAACCCCATAATCGACTTCGTTCCCATGGCTTGTCGAGTGATTCTTCATGTACTAAAAGTCTTCCCATCTCTTGAACCAACTGATGCATCATCAATTCGTTATCATATCTAATACTAAGAAGGTATTTGTCGATCAGATTCGTGATCCCGGTTCTTGTTTCTTTGTCACATCCCTCTAATATTGTTAATGAAACATCTCTATCCATTCCGACAAAAAAACAAGCAATATGCTTAAACAAGTCCTTCTCATTTTTTGATGGCAAAGAGTTATAGCTCATTCTCAAGACATTATTTACAGGGGAATCATGTTCTTTCTTTAGTCTTTGTATGTACCCCTCCCAGTAGGTTACATCTCGATTATGTAGAGACCTACCCAAAACTTTAAGAGCCATAGGATGTCCTTGACAATACTCCACTAACATTCGTGACACCCCTTCATAACCTACCTTAAGATCATTGTGTGCGAATGCATGAAAACACAAAAGCTTTTGTGATTCGGTCAAAGATAAGCCTTCAAGAAAGTGCTTTATATGCCTTAGTTTACCGTTCAATTTCAATAGTTCCGAACTCTCTGTCAAACTTGCATCCTTTGTTGTTATTATAATTTTGCTTCCAGGATGAAAACCGTTGCTTCCAAGTAATGCATCTAATTGGTCGAGACTACCAATATCATCAAGAACTAGAAACACTCTTTTACGGGCTACAATACTCTCTATCTTTGAAGTGTATATAGAATCATCGTCAACTTGAAGTGAAGTGGGTTTTGAAATGCTATCATGGAGTTGTTTTTGTACATCAAGCATCCCATTATATTTTGCATTAATTCTCCTATCGATATCTTTAATCAAGCTGCTTGTATCAAATTCATGAGAATGTGATGCATAGACATATTTAGCTAAAGACGTCTTCCCGATCCCACCTAGACCCACAATAGTCATGTATATATGACGTATGTGAGGATGCATCTTTCAACCATGAAGTGACGAATTCAATGGAATCGTCCACCCCAAAAAGTTGTGGCAGTGGAAAACTTGAGGGTATATGTAATCTACGGAAGATGTCTATAACAGTTTCACCAATAAGCTCCACCTCTGGCCTGGGATATTTTGAGTAAGAATAAAGAACACAATCCAAAAAAACTAAATGCCATATTGAAGATTTAAGTTTTTTCAAAGATCAAAATCAAAATTTTATCATATAAGCTATTACTTAATAACTTTTTGACGTCAAAAATATTATCGTAGTTTCCCTTCTAACCATAATGGCATCTAATGGTTAATGTCATATTTATGATCAATTATAAGAGCGAGCCACCAATGTAATACAAGAGTTCATTAATGGGCCACCAAGTTTCATATTTTATAAGTTAACCTTTACTACTTACAAATACGAGCATTTAAATATCATAATAAACGATGAAATGATTTCAAGGTAGAATAATATAAAAAATTGTAAATGCCTTACGAGCGTCAAAAAAATTTTTTTTTTGTAAAAGCATAAAAAATATTAAAATGGTTTATCTATGAATTTATTTATGATAAAACAAAAATGCCTAGCAAACATGTTAAAATAAGCAGGATGGTTTAACCTGGCTACATATATGAAATATCTATGATATCATATAATTGAAAAAATAGATTCAATTCTTAAGCATATCTTTATGTAGATTAAATGCAACAAAAATATGCCTATTTGATGATTATGAAGAAAAGTACTAAAATGCATAAGGAGAAGATGACATTGACATTTCATGAGCCAAAATAAAAGTATTAAAGGAGTATGTAAATATGGGTATGAAAGTGGTTACCTGCCATTTGCATCCTTCCCTTTTAAATTAGCAACTTCTGTAAGCGCTTTATTCCATCGGTCCATCTTTTGATCCAATTTACTTCTTTTATCTGCATTTGTCTCAGCTTCCATCCTCTGCCTATGCTCAGCCATTGCATCTCCAAAGCTACTTTGTCGCTTCCTCACATGGGTGGGCTCAACATGATAAAATATTGGGATAACAATATGGTTTAATTTCTTGCGTCGCTCAAGGATCAGCACCAATTTATCAAGACACCATCTAGAAGCGGCATAATTTTTAGACAACACAATAACGTAAGCCCTAGATGCTTTAATCGCACTCTCTAATTCTGGTTTCAAATCATCCCCGATTTCAATCTCTTCATTATCTAATAAGGTATTGATATTGGCATTCATGAGGGCATTATAAAGGTGATTAGTGAAACTATTACGAGCGTCAACACCTCTGAAACTTAAAAATACGTCATATCCACGACAGTGAGTTGATAAATAAGTTAAAGCCCCTTCAGAAATTTCATGGAGTTCCACCATTATGAGTTATCGGTTAATGACCCTACACACTTCCACAATTTTACGTAAGAAGTAACGTATGGGTTAATGAAGAAGTTGAAGCCCCTTCGGAAGCTTTTTAACTCACACTTTCCTCACTTGTGCGCAGGGGCGGTTCCAGTATAGGGCAAGGGGGGGGGCTGTGTACCGGCTCAACTTTTGCGGGCCTTTGTAAATTTTTTTTTTCTAGTACGTTGCACCCCTTCGGAAAAAAAAAGACACCCACTAATTAACTTAAACTTTGGATTTTGATCGATTACACACAAAAGTGCACCCTTGTTTCTATAAGTGCACCCTTTACATTCGGGAAATTTTTTTTTTCACCCCCTAATGATAATTCCTGATCCGCGACTGCTTGTGCGTCAATATAGGGATTCCACACATAACCTACAGAAAATCCAAATTATTAATAACTATGCAACTTATATTTAATCAAACAATTTAAACCTCAATAATGACAACTATATACGACACCATAAAAATTTTAAGTATTTAAATAACAATACATATGCACCTCCAAACTTATTATGTGAATTTAATATGCTTAAGAAGTAACGTATGGATATAGAATCAACATAACATTGAGATAAGAATTGTTTTAAAATTGATTACTTAGTTAATTAGATTGGTCAACGTGTTTTTCCGGCTAAGTTTAATGCGAGAAAAATATAAAACCAATTTATTCAAGTAACCTACAAAACCTTTATTTTGATCCGATTAACCCACCATAGACATCCCTAATATTTTTTAAACAATTTCCATCTAAATTTCAGTTAAATAAATCTCAAACAAATAAACACCATCCCATGAAAGGAGTTGCAAAATATATAGGAAATTCCAGATTTTTACTATATATGAACAATGAATTAAAAGACCCAAATGCAGGAAATAAATAAGTTTCATTACATACTCGTTTATAGGTCCAACGAATTAATAAGAAAAATTTTGAAAAGTGAAATTTTCTATCACTAAATCTAGTAAAGAATACTAATGAGCTTGTTCCACATGATATGTTTTTGAAAGTAAAAAGGAAAATTATATTCATTCCTATTATATCATCCTACTTCATCTTCCTAACCATTAAAAAAATGACATGTATGATCAATTAATTCTCTTTCTCACACTCCTCTCTTGATTTTGACACTTGTCTTGATCTAGTGGTTAAGAAGATTATTAGAAAGATATTTTAGGAGGATATAAAACCTCTCAAGTAAAAAAAAAAAGTCCCGACATTTCTAAGCTCTTAATTACAAGGTAAATTCACTTTATACACAAGCATATATACATCATCGTTAATTTTGAGTTACATCTTTTTTTTTTCTTGAAAACTATTTGACGGAATTGCTTTCTACCATCCCTAGAACAGGAATTTAATTCAAACAAATCCTACTTGTAATTAAAACATCCGAAAGTGGCCAAAAGTAATAGCATTTGAAAGTAGATGTAATCCCTGGTTCATGCAGCACAACTATGCGCAATATTGTATGTGTTAAATCTACAAAGAATTCCCTTGTCAATTTGTTACACTTCCTAGTTTAGGGATAGGAAATATGTAGAAGGATAGTATCTATGATAAAGGAGTTACTGAGGGGCATTTTTGTTAAGATGGTTGGTGTGAAGCTTTTGAATTCAAAGAGAGGTGGCAGTGTTAGTCATATTTGTTCTTCTTTGACCCAACAACCCATTTCTTTTGTATTGTTTAATATATGGTGGGTAGATACACATGCATATATAAGTTGAAGGTCTGCAACAATTTTACATTCACCACACAACACCATGTAACACAGAGAGTGCAGAGTAGCATCAAGAAATAAAACTCCTAGTTATCCGCCGTGGACGTATGTCATTTTTGGACCGAACCACGTTAAATTATTGTGTTCTTAATTTGTGAGCTGAGTGTGTGAGTCTAGTGTTCGTATGCTAAGTGTCTCGATCCTAACAAGTGATATCAGAGCCTTGGTATAGCTCCAGAGAGTGATTTTCTGTTTTTAGGTCGAAAAGTTTTTGTCTCAAAAACGATTTTGGTTTACGGCGTTGGAAAGGACTCGTTCCGCAGATTCCGAAAATATATTTTTTCGAATTTTTTGAGCGTCGGAAGGCCTCCAAATCACCGGTCAAAGTTGATCAAAACTCGTCGGAAAGTTGGCCGGAAAAAACCAGTTCGCCGGAGAAGACGACACTGTAGCACCGGAGTTTCGCCGGAGAAGACGACACTGTAGCGCCGGAGAAGACGACACTGTAGCCGTTCCTGTAGCCGTACTGTAGCAGTTCCTGTAGCTGTAGCAGATTTTCAGAAATTGCAAAACAGTTCCTGAAGTTCCATAAAATTGCAGTTTGGTCCCTGAACTTTAGGAAAAGTGCAGTTTAGTCCCTGAACTTCAGGAAAATTACAGTTTGGTCCCTGAACTTCGGGAAAATTGCGGTTTAGTCCCTGAACTTCAGGAAAATTGCAGTTTGGTCCCTAAATTTCAGGAAAATTACAGTTTGGTCCCTAAACTTCGGGAAAATTGCGGTTTAGTCCCTGAACTTCAGGAAAATTGTAGTTTGGTCCCTCAACTTTGTCAAAGTCGCAAAACAGTCACTCAAACATTTGTTTTGGGCAGTTTAGCCAGAAAATAATTTGGGTGGGGATTATATTTTGCAAATAACGAGCCAAAAATAGTTAAATCAAAATTCTATTTAATCGGTGAAGAACAGCTGAACTCAGAAGAAATTTAAAGAAATCAAAAACCAGTGCCAACGGCGTTTGTCGGGTTTTATCGATTCAGTTTAAATTTTCAGTTTCTGATTCTCAGTTCGGTATTCCGCTGTAGTTTAAATAGGTTGATTATTTAACAGAGTTCAGAAGAACAGTCGTTAAGTTCAGACAAGGCTTCGTTTTATTGAAGATTGAAAAGTTGGTGGAAGATGCAGATTGAGGCATTAGGTGTCAGAAAGTTCAAGATGTGGTATTGGTAAAGGGAGAAAATTAGAGAATTACAGAAGATCATACGTTCAGACAAATCCAGTGATGAATAGAGTTTCAGGGGTTCAAGAACAGATCATGGGATGAACAGATCAAGTAATTAAGAGAAAATCCGTTTTCGGTAGATCCAGTAGTGATTAGAAAGTCAGCAGACTTAGGTGTAATCACGGGATCAGAAAGTTCGGTGTTATTCATGACGTTGAGGTGTGGACATTCTTTAGAGTCGATGTCCAAATAGAGGAAATTCTGCTTTTGAGAATGTGTCTGGGTTTGATGCATTGGGACTCAGTGGAAGGCAGTGAAGACTCTTGGGTCAAGAATTCTGGTGCTTCATTTCACGCTACCCACAGCAGTGAAGCACTGCAGAATCTGAAAGTTTGATACTTTGGAAAGGTAAGACTTGTGAACGATGAATGTTCGCTGTATATGGTCGGATTACCGTCTGAGGGAGTGACCATCCCAGTTCAGAAGAGAAACAAAGTCTGGTTCACAGAATCTCATGGGCAGAAGAGGGTGACCTTTTGCAAGTAGGAAGCCTCGAGCTACAGGGAAGATTCAGGTTGAACGAGCGTGAAAGGTTCAGAAAAATCAGTCGAAGGATATTGTGGCAATGAGAGCACAGAGTATTGTTTCAGTTACAGGTTTTGCAACAGTGGGAGCATAGGTCGTGTTTCAATCATAGGTCCAGGACGACAGTAGATTTAGAACCAGTTTTCAGCTGTAAAAGTCTCTCCAGTTTTTGATAACTTGCTGAATATGGAGAGTGTTGTTGTTTGTTCTCAGATTGTTCCAGGATTCAGTAGTTCGTTTTCAGTGGGAGCCGATAGGGACAGAACGGGTCAAGGGCAGTTTAAGTCATGACGAACATGTTGAAACTCATGGGAGTTTTAACGGGCCTTTCAGGTTAACTGATGAGAAGGCCGGGGTAACAAGGAAGGAAAGTGTTTTTTGGAATACACAGTTGAAGCACAGGTGAAGATTGTTCCGTGGCTTCAAGTGAGAGAGAGTGTGTGTGTTTAAGGATCGTTGCAAGATTTGGATGGCAGAGAAAGACTAAGTTGTTCAAAATCTTCAAGTGGGAGATTGTTAAGAGGGTTGGTGTGAAGCTTTTGAATTCAAAGAGAAGTGGCAGTGTTAGTCATATTTGTTCTTCTTTGACCCAACAACCCATTTCTTTTGTATTGTTTAATATATGGTGGGTAGATACACATGCCTATATAAGTTGAAGGTCTGCAACAATTTTACATGCACCACACAACACCATGTAACACACAGAGAGTGCAGAGTAGCACCAAGAAATAAAACTCCTAGTTATCCGCCGTGGACGTAGGTCATTTTTGGACCGAACCACGTTAAATTCTTGTGTTCTTAATTTGTGAGCTGAGTGTGTGAGTCTAGTTTTTGTATGCTAAGTGTCTCGATCCTAACAATTTTGGTCTTTATCCAAGTTAGGTCGGTTAAGTGAGTACAACTGTACAAGTAGGAGTTTAAGGGAAGTCGGTCATTATCATAGAATCGGGCGTGTACAACCCACAATTTTGTAATCCTTCATTTCCAAGATTCAATCAATAGATTTCTGCTTTATCAATTCAATTTCAATATCAGAGTAAACACAATGTTGTAGCTCAAAACAAAAACCAAATTCAAGTTATTTGCAAATGACAGGCGGATTACTTGATTGATTAAGGATCCAGTCTTTGCACTAGCATATTCCTAATTTTGATTCATCGAATATATCACCCGAAAGTACTTCATGAGAACTGAGATTTCTTACAACATGACTCAACCGATCAGCAAGTTTTGCACAAGGGGAACATTAGCCAGCCAATTTAGCGTTACTTATTACTATCCAGACCAATTTACAAAACTGAAATAATCGAATTTTCAATCCGCTGTTAATGAACAAATCAATGATTATGATGGGATTTATGATTAAAAATATAAAACTGTCTAAAACATGTTAAATTAACTTGTAAAAATTTTCGTTCAGAGTTACCTGCCTAGAGAACTATAGCGAGACCTGAAATAGCAAGAATAGTAGACGATAAACCGCGACGCGACCGAGATAGAGAAGGAATGAAAATTGCAGAGTAACCGTGCGAAGTCGGCCGGAAAATGAAAAGTCAACGAGGAAGGAGAAGAGAAGGCGAGAGAGCTGAGACAAAATGTTGGTTTTTTCTTTTGCGCTGCGAGGGAGAGGGAGACTTTTACGATGTCAAAACATTGCAGTTTCGGTCCAATTTTTCTTTTTATTACAGGTCCATCCCTAACTATGGCCGTTGTTGCGATTTTGGTCCTTCACAAATGTAAAATGACTAAAATACAATTTTTCTATTAAGGTTTTATAACAATGAACAAAATTACAAAAATGGTCCCTGTGCTTGGCCAAAAACTGCAAGTTTGGTCCAAAAATGTTTGGACTTGCACTAGTGGTCCAATATCGGATATTTTAGGTGATTTTGGTCTTTATAGTTTATGCTTTTTGTGGTTTTAGTCCACACCCAACTTAAAAGGACTAATATGCCCTTTAAATAATTCTTTTTTAATTTCTTTTATTTGTTTTTGATTTATTTAATAAAAAAACCAAACAAATCTCACCCACCGGTCATCCCAACCCACGCCTCCAATCATACCCCACCCCTTCTCTCTCTCTCTCTCTCTCTCTCTCTCTCTCTCTCTCTCTCTCTCTCTCTCGTCTTCTTCAATTGATGATGGCCAACACCGAGATGCAGCATCACCACTGATAACCACGACCCCAATCACCCAGTCCCACCTCTTCTCTGTCGGAGTCCCAAGGCTCTACCAAAAACGACATCCTCGATTGTTGAGCACCAAAGAACCCTTGCGTTTGTTCCTCCAAGAAGGAGCTTCTATAAATCAGTATCTTCATGATCTTTAAAACCCTAAACACAATTCATCGACGTCTCTCAAATCCTCTACTTTTTCGACCATAATAACGTTATGGAACTCCCGTTCCTCTGGCTTGGCTAAGGGAAGTCTTTGAAGAAGAAATGCTATCAGTTTTTCTCTAATTTCTTTTCCCAAATCCATATTCAATGGCAGATGATTTCCCATCAAACCATAGCTCTTCAAAAAGCTGAAATAGATGGCTTACGTGCGACAGGTGGTGCTCGGATGAGAAGCGATGGTTGGTGTCTCGTTGTAGGGATGGTGAGAAGAAAAAGAGTTTGTAATGGTGGAGTAGATCGTACAGGTTTGTTTTTCGGTGGTGGGGAAGAAAGCCATGGCTCTGATACCAACTTGTAGCGTCCCAAATCCAGTAATAAAATTTTTCGTTTAAAAACGGTTCAAATACATAAAACGGGTTACCAAATAAAACCATCCAAAATAAAACTTGTTATCCAAACATTAGAAATCGTATTTATCAAATTCATTTATAAACATTATCGAGCAGAAGGCTTAATTATCCAAAACCTCAGATACGGTACAGTCGTGCCGTGCTCCAAGCTCAAGCCAGCAAATACCTGAAAAACAGTTAGGGTGAAAGAGTAAGCACATAGCTCAGTGACTTCCCCATAATACCACACGAACCATTCCATAACACACAATCATCAAAAGGTCTCCGAGCTTGCCCCGAACAACCTGGCTCTCAGGCTTGCTCCGATCCGCCTCGACGAAGAACTCACGAGCTTGCCCCGTTCCGTCTATCACCGAATCAACTCATTCTTTAATATTCGGGTGCCTAGGTACGACCGGTCATGCATTGTCCTTTGTCATGCAGCAACTCCCAGATCAATCAACTCATTCTTCAGTCGTCAGAACGAATCCAACGACTGTCACATATAAGCACAACGACATAAGCATACAACCTAACCCTTCAGGTTTCCATCATCAGCTCAACAGTCAAATAACTTAAGGCACACCTAGCTACCATTCATAACTACACATAGTAATTTAGTTACCTACGCATGTAACTACACCCATAGTATAGTGAGGAGACTCACCTGATCTGCAAAGCCAAGCAGCACTCCATACGCACGTCTTCAGATCCGACAACGCGAACTTCATAACCAGGATAAACTCCATTTAGAACTTCCTTAACCCCAAATAAGATAAACCTCTAAGACCGGTACCCTAATCTCTCAAGTTTGACAAAAATTCAAACGAGTCAAAAAGTCAACTATCAAAGGTCAAAGTCAACAAAAGTCAACAGGCACAGTTAGCGTCGCTAACTATGAACAGTCCAGAAATTTCCATTAAGTTCTTAATACATTCATCCAAGGTCTTGATCCTTCCAAGGACCTTCCAAACAGTCCCTAAGTCAATAAAAATCCTAACTTTAACATTCTAACACCATCACACCAATTCAAGAACAAGATTTAAGTCTAAAATGGTCCAAACTAATTAAAATCACCAACGAGACTTTGGTTTACTCTCTAACCCATCCCAAAGGTTCTTAATCATGGATTTAAGGCATAAAGTTCCTGACTTTATCCTTCTCAAACATGGACAAACACCAAAAGGGACCATTACCCTAATTTAATCCATAAGAACATACTTAAATCATAAGAAGAACCATAACAAGCATAAAAGTGAGAACTTGACTCACAATGGTCCAGAAAAATGCAAATCTTTGAAGCTTCACTCAAGAGAAACAACTTGTAGCAACATCATCAACCTTCAAGCATCATCCAAGCTCCAAAAATGCTTCTAATGAGACCAAAAATGCCAAAAATCCTACCAATATGATCTAAAGAGTGAAATTGACGATTTGGGGCCTGAACGGACTCAAATGGAGCCTACCCAAGGGTTCCCCACCCTTAAATGTAGCCTAAGCATGAAAATCTAGCGTTTTGGCCCAAACAGGGTGATTAGCATCGCTAATACGTAGATTAGCGTCGCTTATGAGGATTGTGCAAACCCACAAGACAGCTGGCAAACATAGTGTCGCGAAAAAGAAAATTATCGACACTAAGCAACATTAGCGTCGCTAACATCCTTGTTAGCGGTGCTAATGTCCTTTTCCACATTTTTCCATATTTTTGTTTCCTTATTCCACGAACTTTAACTTTTTAAAACTCGAAACTTGACTTCTCGGGATTAGGTTCTTACACCGTAGACTAGAATTCTAAATGATTTGCCTTACTTGCTAGTAGTGTAGGTTGTAGAACGAATTTTTGTCGCACATAGATTAGGGTTGATAGACATAGAATACTCAATCTGAATTTATAGGTTGTTCCTTGTTTGGTTGTGCCTTTAGGGTAGGGGTTACTCATTCAAACGTCTATCTTCCCCAAATCTTCGTGCGTGCAAACATTCCCAAGTGATCCGATGGTATTAGCTGAGTGAAATAGGCGCATGTAGAATATAATTTTCTAGCTGAGCTAGAAGGATAGTATAGCACTACGGTGTAGGGCCGTGTGAATGAGAAACGTGTGTGGTATGAATGAGATACATGTGCCCAGGTGAGAAACGACTTAGGGATTGAGACTGCTTTTTCGTGTCAAGTACGAATAGGTGTGGAAGGTAATACAGGGCACGTACTTCCGGAAACACAAGATTTGTACCGAAAGAAAAAAAAGGTCTCAATATCTCTGAGGAGTTCGTAGGAAGAGTTCTGTGTGTGGATTAGTGTGAGAAACTATCATAACAGTTTGCGTCATGTTTCAGGATGGTGGTTACTACTATGTAGGGAGGAGCAAGCGGATCCGGGTCGGGATCCGGGTCCGGTGGTCGTGGGAACGACACGTATGTTGATGTGGATTTGAGGCATATGATAGTCGAGGAGGTTTCCTACGAGGTGGTCGCGGTCATACCATAGTACTTCGGTTCGATGAAGACCGAGCTTTTCACGATGATCGAAGAGCGTCTCGCCACTATGACTCGGCAACGACCAAAGATGGTGACATATCGGGATTTTGCAGCACGCCAGCCGCCCATGTTTTCTGGGGAGAAGGACCGGATATCCGCGATCAAGGGAGCCTTCTGCACCTGTTGGAGGAATCAAAGGTGCGTTTTGCGGTTAATCATATAAGGGGTGGAGGCCGGGACTCGTGGAGCATTCTTATTCAACCTCTCACTCCAGCACAGTAGGAGGCTTTGACGTGGGCAGAGTCCACCGGCAAATTTTGTGAGGAGTACGTTTCGCTTGTGGAGATGGAGCGCTTGGCGACGGAATACATGACCATGATGCAGACGACCGAGTCAATGAATGATATCAATAAACATTTTACGGAGCGAGACTTGTTTTGCCCTGAGTATGCGGCTACTGAGAAGATGCGGATGTCCTGCTATTTGTCTATGTTGCGGACCGAGCTCCACGAGTTTGTGTTTTCTGCTCGTCATCAAACCCTTGCGGACATGATCACTGCAGCGAGCCAGAGAGCTGGAGTTGGAGCTCGGCAGAAGCAGAAGACGTTGGCACCTACTTTGGCATCGCAGGAGACTAAGAAGTTTAGAGGCAGAGAGCAGAAATTGAGCGGGGGAAAGGGGCAGGCAATCTATAAAACCAGAATTTTAGTTACTTTGTTTTAATCCTCATAAATAATTACTCAAATTTTTATTTAACAAGGCTAGGATCTAAAATCTTCCACTTATTATGTGAAAAAGGGATGTCGTAATCACAACATAATAGTCATTAAGGTACATAAACTATTTATCAATTTCACTATCTATGAAATTCCTAGATTTTTTAGATTCACTGACTAAGGTCAATGGCATGTTAATCTCAGTTATGCTCATCTGGTCCATGACAGGGATGTCGTGGATCATGGATCAGATAGTGGATCAACCATGCAAAAACCACGTGATCCATGGCTCAAGATATGCTTGAGAATCGTGAGTGCCACATCACCTTCAACTATGACCTATGCTGACATGCCGGTTAACCACACAGCTCCGTCAACAGATCATAAAGAAAATGTGCGCTTTTTAAGGGTAGCATACAATGCACATTTTATTTTAATTAAAATGAGACTTTTTTAGTACGTTTATGTTAATACTTCTTAATTTAAATATTGTCCTATCTAACCCTTTCGGTAACACCACCGAGTAAAATATGACAGGCGGTGAGGTGGTAGACAATAAATGTCATTTAAAAACCGACCTCATTAGAATTCATAGGAATTCTCCTTCAAACCTTCTAACACATTTAAAAGTGGGTGAGCCTAGTCATGGTTTGACAAATGTTTTTATTTTAATTTAAGTATATATATATATATATATATATATATATATATATATATATATATATATATATATATATATATACACACACACACAGGTGAATTTTAAACAATTTAAAATTTTATATTCATCTGTTAATTCTATTAAACTCATTCAACAATTAATTTGAATATTACTTAAATTAATTGTGTAGCAGTTTAGTAACAAGACACATAAGGAAACTATGTAACTTGGGAAACTTGAAAGGCAAGCAAGGGTGGGGAAGCCCTAGCTGCCAATAGGAAAGGAACTCTCGTAAAACCCTATGAATCTTTCGAAAAGCAGATATTCTAGCATCCTCAACCAGTCAAAATTCATAACATGCAGTTTCAGGAATTTATGTAGCATATATCTTATGTTTTTCAAAAACAGCAAACAAAAACAATTCATAATTCAGTTTTTGATATAAAGTGCATGCAACCTATAAATAGAGGCTCTGATACCACTATTGGGATTTGATCATATTAACAAGAACATTCATGCAACAGAAGACAAAACAAGATCAAATCATAAAACTAAGCAGATTATTAAGACAAGAATCATCAAGTTTATAATCAAGGATCACATGCTCATAGCAATTGCATCAACTTAACAAGAAGAATATGAATTCATACATTTTTTTGGATGTAAGGATCCAAACCAGAATCCTCTAATGATTCACACCCATGAACACCAGAAAACCAAACAGACATAGTTTCTTCTTGGCTTGAAGCAAGATCCAAAAACCCTTGAAAGGGTTATGGAAAATCGACAAGGAGAAGGGAGGATGGAAGGAAGAAGGTTGGCGGCTCTTTTGAGGGTTTGGGATGCCTTAGGGTTTAACCCCAATGCCTTTATTTATACTGGAAGGCTACGAGGGTTCCAAAGTTAAGGAGCTTTCTTACGGCCGCCCATGGACTTGTATAAATTAATTAAACCTTTAATTAATTACAATCAAATCCTTATAATTAATTTCTATAAATTAATTCCAATTTATCAATTAATTATTGATTCAGTTTCTGATTAATTTATTTCTCAATAAATTAATAAACTAATCATTCCTTCTTATTTTCTGTCACTATTTGTTTTACTGGGTCGTGAGGGCAACTCAAAGGGACCTTGTTATCATTAGAAATATCACTACAGTTAATGACCTTTGACACTATTTCCAACAAGCACAGTGTAGGTCGGTGATGAGGAGTGAGGTGTGACCGTTGGGGCAGATGATGACCACAAGGATGGGTGTGGGTCGGTATGAAGAAAGGAGTAGGATGGAGTGGGTGTGGAGAAATACTTAAAGGGAAATACACTTTCGTCGAAAATAACATGGCGTGAAATCGTGAGTTTGTGGTTAGAGAGGTTGTAGCATTTGTAACCCCGGTGGTTGGAGGGGTAACCAAGGAAAACACACGGGGAGGAGCTGTTTTCTAGCTTGCTAATGGACGAAGAAGGGGTGAGAGGGAAACAAATACAGCCAAAGGTACGTAAGTGGTTGTAGGATGGGTTTTTGTTGTATAGTAGGGTTGTACGAGTGAAATAGTTTTTGGTTTTGGCAGGAAGGATGTTAAGGAGATAGGTAGCCATTTGCAGAGCATGATGCCAAAACGAGGGAAGGACGGAGGAGTGGGAGAGTAGGGTCCGAATGATGTTGTTAATTGAACGAATTTTGCGTTCCGCTTTCCTATTTTGAGAAGAGGTATGTAGGCACGAAAAACGAAACATCGTTCCGTTTTGTTTGCAAAAATTGTGAAAATTGACGTTATTTTATTCGGTTCCATTATCACATTGAAAGGCTTAATTTTGGGCTCAACTTGAGTTGAGATGAAGTTGGAGAATTGGGCAAAAATGTCGTAGACATCGGATTTGCGGATTAGGGGGTAAGTCCACAAAAAAATTGTGTAGTCATCTAGCAGTAAGATATAATATTTGTGACCACAAGTAGAATGTATGGGAGATGTCCATAAGTTACTGTGAATTATGTCAAAAGGTAGGAAAGTAGATGACATAGAATTATAGAACGACATTTTTATTTGTTTGCCAAAAATACAATAATGACAACTAGAAAACTTGGAAGTACTTTGAGAATTGATAACATTATATTTCTTCAAAAGACTAAGTAAATCTAGTCCCGGGTGTCCTAGACGTTGGTGCCAGACATGTTGAGAGATAGCTGAAAAATCAAGAGGAGCGACGACTTGAGATGAAGAAGGATGAAGCGGGTAAAGATCCCCGGTGCCGTTATATCAGAGGATGGGTGTCCGCGTCGGGTAGTCCTTCACAAGAAAACCAAAAGGATCAAATTCAACGAATACTTAATTGTCGGTTGTAAATCGACGAACCGATGATAAATTTTTGATAATACGAGGAGAGTAGGGGATGTTATTAAGCTTGAGAGGTGGAAGAGGGGGTTTTAGAATGTTATGGCCAGATCCGTGTATAGGGATTAACCATCACTAACTGTGATATCATTTAATGATTTATTGCTAGAATATGATGAGAGAGTACCTGAGTTATTTGTCATGTGAGATATGGCTCCGGTGTCCATGTACCGGTTGTTGTCAGGTAGGTTTAAGGACATGGTGTGTAACGCATGGTCAATATCCGTAGTGGTGTGGCCAATACTGTAGTTGTCATAAGAGGAGGGAGGGCGAGGACCGTGAATACCAACGTACGCTTGAGGACCTGATGGTCGTGGTGGTGTGGATTGGGGCAGCTTTGGGTAAGGACAAGGTAGGACAGTCCATTGGGGGCGCTGTCTGTATGGGAGCTGCAAATAGGAGACCGGTCAGGAAGTACCTTGGAAGAACTGTTGCTGTTGCTGTTACCAGCCATTCCACGAAGATGGGGGGCATTGTGAGAAGAATAAGGCCCCTGGTTTTGAGTTTGAGTCTGCCCGTTTTGGTTGTGTGAGCCACGACCCCGTCCATTGTTGCCATGTCCGCTACCGCGTCCACATCCCCGATTGTTGGAGTTGCCATGACCCCGGCCATTGCCAGCTCGTGACTGTGGGGAAGGTGTGGTTTCCGGGGTGGTAGTGGGGAGCAGAGCCGTGTGGGAAGCTTGGTTGGACTTTCGGGTTTCCTCCATAATAAGCTTGCATCGAACATCATAGAAATCGAAAAGAGGATCAGATTGTTGAATCAGCATGGCAATCACATTGTATTGCTCGGAGAGACCGACAATGAGTTGTAGGACCAGTTGTTTGTTGGAGACCGGCCCCCCATATTAGCAAGTTGGTCGGTAAGTAATTTCATGGCTTGGCAATAAGATGTAATGTCGGAGAAACTGTCAAGACGGGTTGCGGTCAGTTTCTGCTCCAAATAGACGGCACGAGAATTCTTGTTATCTTGGTAGATGTTGGCGAGGGCTGCCCAAGCTTTGGCAGCGGTGGAGTCGGGAGTGAGAATAGTGTGGATGAGATCATGGGAGACGGTGCCATAGATCCACCGGTAGATCCACCGGAGCACAAGGCAGGAATGAAGTTTGGAATCAGCCGACGTTTTTTCTTTCTTTTTTCTTTGTCAGGCGAATAGGCACCTGGTGTAGGTGGGATGGTGACGTTGATGACTTCAAAAGCCCGACAATGGATCTTAAAGAGTTTCGACCAGGTGTTGTAGGGAACTATTCTCCATCTTGAGTTTAATGGGGATAGAGTTGTGGATATTGGTAACTGTAAGGGCGGGATGGAGAGCCATTGAAAACGATAAAGAAAAAGATGGTGGAGATTGGTGTAAAAGAAAAGGAAGAGATTGGTGTAAAAGAAAAGGAAGAGGCTGCCCAGAGCAGGGAGACGCCGCCGGAAAAAAATAGGATTAGGGAAGAAGTGTGGGATGCCTGATACCATATAAGAATGTGATTTCAAGTTGTCGTATTTCTCATTAAATCCCGGTATAAATACAATAGGTTTACCTATAAGATAGGCAAGATAATCTACAAAATCTAAACAATATTTTGAATGATTTTATCGAATATACATGCTACAATTCGTATATATCTATTACATAGTCTCAACACTAATGTTAAGCGGTCGTGGATACTTTGTTGGCATAATCAACCATGTAGTTCGATGATTGAAGAGCAAGAATTGGAACAGAGGACTCAGATGCCTCACATGACCCCATTCAAACACATAAGTGATTTGTATCTCTGTCTTGTTGTACACTTTCATTCTCTCTTTGTTGAAGACCTAACACGTTGACCACTTATACCCCTTTCAAAACTTTAGCTCAATAACATCTTTGGTCCTCCTTTCCCTCTCTTTGCAACCAAAAAAACTCCAATGGATAATATAGAGTAACAAGTTTATGTTTGAATTCACATTACTAGGCTTGTCAAGGCTCTCAGTTTCGCAAGCGATAATAAAATAGAATGTTGAAATAATCCATCAGCCTCACTAATTACTCAAAGTAGTCCATACATGAGAATTGTTAAAAAGGTGCTTACTCATCAACAACCACTTCTCATGATTTCATGCATCCAATATAAACACCATCTTGACCACGCCGACTTTCAAGAAGTTCAATTAATCCCTCTGAAAAAAGGCAAAAAAGGTTAATAAATATAATAAATGTATGTGATTTAATACGAAAGTAAATGGTACCCTTCTTACCAATATCAAGGGCAATATTGTCATCTACATTTATATAAAACTCTGCATCCCAATTTTGAACTGCTGTACTAAAAATGAGCTTTGCTTTCTTTGGCAATTCTTCATCAGCTTCCTCATGTCCATCCTAAGAATAAGACATTTAAATATAAGGAGAAACGGTATTTGGGTAATTTTTCAATACCATTTAATAAACTATATAGGTTAGACAAAAACCTCCTAACTTACAAGAATCAAGAAATCTTTTGTTTAAAGATTTTTCTTATCAATGTTGCGGTCGAAGCTGTCACCACGATTAGGACTGCAATTTCAAAAGTTACTTAATTTAGTTTAATTACCAAAAATAAGAAGTAGACCTCCGACCAATTACAAAACGTATGACAATTCCTCTTTCTTCAAGCTTCTTTAAAGAATCACTTATAAAACACAAGTCGTTTAGCTTATTATTCTTCATACCATACATTTAAAAGAAGTAGAAAATCTTTCAATCATTAATACCTGTTGGCATCCAAGAAGCTGTAAAAACATTTCTATTTAATTTACTCCCAAATCCAGTATAAACACCATGCTTCAATTGGTATTTGAGGAAACCTCGACTCGTTGCTACTGCTATTTCCAAGACCTAAATTGGAGTACCTACTGTGAACATTAAAATAAAATCAGTGTTAACATTATTATTTCTAATGACTAACCTGTCTTGCAATTGTTTGTTGTTTGTGCTAACGGGAAGTCAGGAAGAAGATTAGAAGAAGACTGACGACGTGAGGCCTGAAGCAATAGGCTATGGCGGCGTTTGTTAAGCCTCTAATTCCACATCGTATGCCTAAATTTGACAAACGGAAAACATCGATTTAGATTCAAAGCACCAGTAATGCAAAAGCAAAAGTCGTTCTGTAAATTAAGAAAGAAGAAGAAATAACTTGTTTTCGCTCCCTAGACGTTGCAGCCGATTCTCTGTTTTTGAAGATGGAGTTGCGGGAAGTGGACAAGCGAATCGTATGGCATCCGGATTGATTCAAAATTTGGTTTCGATCGATTGACGTTAAAGAGGCTAGGGTTTTGTTATCTACCCAAATCACCCAGTTACCGATTGGTCGAGCACGTCGGAGAGGAAGAATTAGGTCATCGCTGGAAGCAGTAAGAAGCGGAAGGTGGAAGAGGTGTAGCGATGGATGAAGGTGAAGCGGTGGGAGCTCTTGGGAAGCGGTGGTGAATGACTTGAAGTGAAATAAAAGAGAGAGACAAAGCGGATCCGCCAAAGAGACAACGGATCCAAAAACGGATCCACATGACCCGCGTGACAAACCAAAAACGTTACACCAACACACAAAATCACGCTAATTAAATGAATGTATAATATAATATAAATTCCTAAGCTAAATTAGAGGGGGCTATTTACGGAAAATACAATCACACATAACTAGCTAATAATACAAAATATACACCAATAATTATAGAGCATAATTATCGGTTAACAGTTTTATGGGATATTGTTTATTGAATTTTCCAAGCATTTGATATGTATGATTAAAAAATTCAATCAGCAACTTCAAGTTAATTACAGCGGCAGCCATGAGCCCGCAAGTCCTCCTAGAATCCATTATTGTGTTGTACAGTACAACTGGTGATGCACCTGGCTTTCTGATGCAATCTCCGTTGTGGAGTCCCTGAATTCATCTTATGCATAGCACATTCTAACTCCATGCAAATGTCATTGTGTTAGAACCACACTTATACTCAGTCTCTTGTCACTATGTTTAATTTCCCTTGTAAGATATAATGTTTATATAGTAAATTAATAATGTTCATTAATTAATAACATCTACAAAACTAATAATAATTTGATTTATAAAAAAACATCAAATTGGACCAGTTGGACAGTCTAAGAATTGCTCTTTCTCTTGACTCTCAATACATATGCAAGTACAAGTGGAAATAGGCCAACAGCAAGTACAAGTGGAATCAACAAATAAATCAATTAGATCATATGGTACAAGTGGAAACAGCAAGAAAAGAAAAACCCAGCAGCAGGTACGACTCAGACAGAGAGGTTCTCTTTCTTGAATGCCTCACTTGTCAGCTTCTCGCTACTCCTGGACCAAATGGTTTCTATCATCATCTCTACATCAAATGCATAACAATAATCACAAATAAGCCTATCATAACCCAGTAGACACTAAAAATATAAATCAATGGCCCTTAAAACACACATACACTTGCATATTATAAACCAAAATTAACTCAGAAACCTCATACATCACGGAAAAGTTAAGAAATTATTTACATCTTGCTGTTCAAACTAAATAGCCCATTAGCTCACATGTTAGTTCCAATTACAAAAAATGACTTGGTGACACTAAAATCACCAACATGCACCCTAGTCGATGAATGCATAATATGTTGTATATGTCAAAAGGGTAACATTCATCTTCACAGTCAAAATTTAAAGCATGTCTAGCATAATGATATGTATGGAAGGTTAAGTGATAGATGACAGGTTTTTTAAGAAAAATAAATTAAGCTAAAACCAGAGTATAAAGCAGGGGGAACAGTTGGTTTGTGCACTTTTATGTATATGATGAGAAAAGAGATTTTGGAATAAAAAAGTACCTTGATTAAGGTTAAGGGCCGTCCTCTAGTATGCAAGATGTCCTTCGCGAGAAAGCTCTGAACTTCAATTCATCTAATGAAAAGAAAACAGATTAAAGATTTAACAACGATTGCAGAAAATCAAGACATGAATTATCTATCACTAGAACACTATCATTTAGTTATTACTTTAGATAAAAAAAGTAATACATAAGAATGACATCTACCTTTAAAGCGGGCACCGTCTCCACAAAAACAATCATAATATAGTTCATCTATATCAAGGCTACTAAACAGTATTCGCTGTTTGCTTAAGATGTACTCTCCTGTTGTTGACTGAAATGCAGCGAGATCTCCACCAATGATTTGATTCCATGACTTGTAGTAACCCAATGCATCTTCTTCTTCATCTGTGTCTCCATCATTATAGACAAAACTCACCCCACACTCCTTTGTAACTGCACCATAAATATCATATGGGAACTCCCTCGTGGTAATGGTAACCTGGTCACCACATTCCATCTCATTCATCCCAAACATCCAATGGCTTAAAAACGTCAAACACCCTTTATAGATATTGTCACTGTAATGGTGGTATATCCAGGTGAGGTTCTTTGTTATATTACAAATTATGATCACCGGCAATTTATGGAGCACAACATTCAGAGATTGAGATGTCCGCACAGAACAGAAATTCAATCCTGTGAGGTTTTTAGGAGATGATGGGACGGTGAATGCTATTGATGACCCATTGCTTCTATCTGTAATCCAATAAGGCATCTCTTCACCTCCATAAATTGTGCTGAATACTCCAAATTCATAATACATCTGCCAAATAGAACCACCTTAACCAATTACTACGTTAATTTTATATACATACATATTCACAAAAAGACACATAACTAACTAGAGCAAACCTGGATTTCAGATTCCACTCTTCTATCCATATAATGAGTTCCCACACGCCTTCCGGTAAGGAAGTCCATATTTGTCCAGCCCAAACCAAGTAACAACTTATCCTCAACACCTATCATTGGTTGGATTTTCACCATGCCTTCAATTTCAAACGATGAAGCTGATAGCATCATTAACGCTATAGAAAAATCGAGTGGGGACATTTTTGGATCAAATAAAACTTTTTGTAGCAAAGGATTATAATCGAGGCTCAAATATGTTAGTGTATGTGGAGGATGCTCGACTGATGTCAACATATTACAGTATCTCATACTAAGTGTCTCAAGCCTAGGAAGGCTTCTCACACAATTTGGTAGGGAAACGATAGGGTTGGCATCTAAATACAATTCCTTCAACACGGATAAGCAACCGAAGTCCATGGGAAAGGATTCGGTGGACAAATTATTATGTACAACTGACAACCTTACTAAAGATCTTGGGAAAGAAATCGTAAAGACCTTCTGATGCCTAATCTCGATTTGAGATTCACCGAGATTACATCCCTTTAGAAACAATGTTTTAACATTTTTTAAGATGCCTATGATTCTTGGAAGTTTTTTAAGCTTCTTGCAGTTGCTGAGATCAACTATGACAAGTTTATCACAGCGCTCAATTGATTCACACACCTCAAGCAAACCAATGCAATTTCTAAGTATTAACCTCTCAAGTGCAGGGAATTGGTCAAAGCCACTCAGACTACAAAGCTGCTCACAAAAACTTAAATTAAGAATTCTCAATGATCCAAGCAACCTTTTGTCTTTTGAGCACGATCCAATCAATAGCTGAAAATGAAATTGAGATAAGTACGAATAGTAGTGACTTTTATCAATTGAATAGATGGAGATAAGTTACCTTTAACCTCTTATGAAGTCGTTGTGGATAACTATAAAAATTCCCAAATGACTCAATATTGCTATATGACATGTCAAGAGCAACCATATTCTGCGTCGGCAAGTCTGAAGGTATAGACTTAAAAGGGAAGCCATGCATACACAACCATCTTACTTCTTTTGGAAAATGCTTGTAAGAGCCGGTTATTTGCACATAGTTTAGTTGTAGCAACATTAGCCTATCCATCTTACTCAATGCTTCTCTTGTCAACTCAAGTGATACATGTACCTTGTCTTTCTCAAGCATTCTCATGTCAAGGGTGAGGCCTAGAACATTTTCCGTACCCTGAAAATAAAAGGAATGCATATTTTAAAATGCTATAAACATGTATTAGATATACAAAATGCTTTAAATAAGTACACATGGTATCTTACCTTTTTTTGGTTCAACACGTTCAATGACTCACGACCCCATAATCGACTTCGTTCCCATGGCTTGTCTAGTGATTCTTCACGTACTAGAAATCTTCCCATCTCTCGAACCAACTGATGCATCATCAACTCGTTAATCCCTCCGATACTAAGAAGGCCTCTATCAATAAGATTCGTGATCCCGGATCTTGTGTTTATATTACATGCCTTTAATATTGTTTCCGTAACATCTTTATCCATTCCAACAAAAAAACAAGCAATATGCTTAAACAAGTCCTTATCATTTTTGAATGGCAAAGAGTCAAAGCTCATTTTCAAGACATTATTTATTGGGGAACCATTTTCTTGCCCGAGCACTTCTATATACCCCTCCCAATAAGCTACATTTCGATGATATAGAGATTTGCCCAAAAGTTTAAGAGCCATTGGATGTCCTTGACAATACTTCACAAGCTTTTTTAACACCTCTTCATAACCTACTTTGGGAGCGTTACACATGAACGCATGAAAACACAAAAGCTTTTGTGATTCGGTCTCAAATAAGCCTTCAAGCAAGTGTGTAGTGTGCCTTAGTTTACCGTTCAATTTGAATAGTTCAGAACTTTGTGGCAACCATGCATCCTTTGTTGTTATTATAATTTTGCTTCCAGGATGAAAACCATTGCTTCCAAGTAAAGCATCTAATTGGTCAAGACTACCAATATCATCAAGAACTAGAAACACTTTTTTACGGGCTACTGTGTTCTCTATCATTGAGGTGTATATAGAATCATTGTGAACTTGAACTGAACTTGGTTTTGAAATGTTATCATATAGTTGTTTTTGTACATCAAGCATCCCATTAGATTTTGCATCAATTCTTGTACTGATATCTTCAATGAAGCTGCTTGTGTCAAATTCATGAGAATGTGACGCATAGACATATTTAGCTAAAGACGTCTTCCCGATCCCACCTAGACCCAAAATAGTGAGTACATCTGTTGTATTTGATGATGCATCTTTCAACCATAAAGTAACGAATTTAATGGAATCATCCATCCCAATAAGTTGTGGCAACGGAAACCTTGACGGGATGTGTAATCTACGGAAGATGTCGTTAACAATTTCATCAATAAGCTCCACCTCTAGCCTGAAATTTTATTTTAGTAAGAACAATAAACACATTCCAACAAAACTAACATGCTATATTGCAGATTTAAATTTTAGTAAGAACAGTAAGAACTAACGGCCGTCAAAATTTGGTTTTTCTTCTCTTTTTTTTTTTTTTTTTTTTTTTTTTTGCAAAAAGCATACAAAAATATCAAAATGGTTTATCTAATAAATGCATAGCAAACATGTTAAAATAAGCAGGATGGTCTAACCTGGCTACATATATGAATTACTCTATGATATCATATAATTGAAAAATTATATTCAATTCTTAAGCATATATATATATATATATATATATATATATATATATATATATATATATATATATATATATATATATATATATATAGATTAAATGCATAAAAAATATGCCTATTCGATGATTATGAAGAAAAGTACTAAAATGCATACGGAGAAGATGACATTGACTTTTCATGAGCTAAATAAAAGTATTAAAGGAGTATGGAAATATGGTACGGAATTGGATACCTGCCATTTGCATCCTTTCCTTTTAAATCAGCAACTTCTGTAAGTGCTTTATTCCATCCGTCCATCTTTTGAGCCAATTTATTTCTTTTATTTGCATCTGTCTCAGCCTCCATCCTCTGCCTATGCTCAGCCATTGCATCTCCAAAGCTACTTTGTTGCTTCCTCACATGGGTGGGCTCAACATGATAAAAGATTGGGATAACTATATGGTTGGATGTCTTACGTTGCTCAAGGATCAGTACCAACTCATCAAGGCACCATCTGGAAGAAGCATAATTCTTGGACAACACAATAACATAAGCTCTAGATGCTTTAATTGCACTTTCTAATTCTGGTTTCAAATCATCCCCGATTTCAATCTCTTCATCATCTAAGAAGGTATTGATATTGGCGTTCATGAGGGCGTTATAAAGGTGATTAGTGAAACTATTACGAGTGTCAAGACCTCTGAAACTTAAAAATACGTCATATCCACGACGGTGAGTTGATGAAGAAGTTGAAGCCCCTTCAGAAATTTCATGGAGTTCCACCATTATGAATTATGGGTTAATAACCCTTCACACTTCCCACGATTTTATGTATTGGTTCTTGTTTCTCCTTATATGTGTGTATCCCAATAAGCTCAAAAGCTTTTTAACCCACACCTTCCTCACTTGTGCCTCAATATCGGGATGTCAAACATAATCTGCAGAAAATCCAAACTATTAGTAACTATGCAACTTATGTCTAATCAAATAATTTAAACCTCAACAATGATATCTATATTCTACAACATAAAATTTTGAAGTATTTAAATCACAATACATATGCACCTCCAAAATTTTCCATGTGAAATATGCTTCAGAAATAACCAACATATATACACCTACATATTAAACTAGAATCACCATAACATTGAGAAGGGAATTATTTAAAATTTGGTTACTCAAGTTACTTAAATTGGTTAACATGTGTTTCCACTCAAGTTTGGTGCAATAAAAATTCAAACCAGTCTATTCATATAACCTACCAAACAGTTTATTTGATCTGAATAACCAAGTAACCCACCATAGACATCCTTAATATTATTTAAATAAAATCAATCTAAAGTTCAGTTAAGTAATTTTCAAACAAATCAACACCAAATACCATTCTATAAATATAAACAACTATAAGATCCACTGTTACATCCCATGAAAGGAATTGCAAAACGAATAGGCAATTCCAAAGCTTTCACTATATATGAACATAATATAAAAGATCCAAATGCAAAATAGAATTTAGTTCCCTGACATGGTTATTTATTCATCCCTCGAATCAGCAAGATGAAACGTCAGAGGTAAATGCACCTTATACACAAGCATATCAATATTAGTGTTAATTTTGAGTTGTATTTTCTTTTCAAAAACGATGCGACTATATTACTCTGTAGTGCCTCTAGAGTCTATATAGCATGACTTTTAATTAATCAAATCTGACTCCAACTGTAAAATAATAATAATAATAATAAATAAATAAATAAAAGTGTCGAAGGTGATTTATGTGACAAGTGACACAGGCTTTGCCGACCAACATTGCAGGTGTTAAATCCACAAAGAAATCCCTTACAATTTTGTAGTTCAAACAAAAACCTAATCCAGCTTATTTGCAAATAATTTGAGCTTTAATTAAGTTACTTATGATCTAAACACTGCACTAGCAAAATCTGAATTTTGTTTCAAGGAATATAACAGCAAAAAAGTACTTCACAAGAGCTGAGATGTGTTACAATCTGGTTCAACAGATCAATAATTAAGCTTTTCACAATAAGAAGAACACCCGGAAATTTAGAATTATTACAATTGAACTTTAAAAAGCTTGTTCCCAATGAGGGTTTAGCTTACCGTTCAGGAGCAAACAACATCATTAAAAAAGAATATATGTAAAAGATCGAGCAAACAACATCATTCAAACAACGTTATTATTTTCGAGGATTAAAGAATTTCCTAATGTGCACAAAGTTGTGTTCAACATTCTGGAATTTCTGCAGCTGGACTATGTAATATACTAATTGAAATATAGAAGTGAAAAAAAGTAACTGAAACAATCGATATTTCAAGTTACATGACACTGACAAACAAATGATTATGATGTGATTTATGATTATAAAATAAACTAACAACTTGCGAAACTAACTTGTAAGAATGGGCCTTCATAGTTACCTGCCTACAGAGCGACCACGAGACTTGAATCGGCGAGAATAGATGATGAACCAACGGCGAAGACCAGAGCAACGAGCAGTCAACGAGAAAGAAAACGGACGGCGAGACAGGGAGAGGAAAATGCGTGTTTGCCTTACAACCACTGATATCTGATCCTATCTATTTATAAAGTAACAACTAAATTAAATTACAGAAATAGTCCCTATGGTTGTATGGTTGTTGCATTGGGAGGTCTAACTTTTTTTTCTAATCATATAATCCTTACGTTTACCATATGCGAGAAATCAAAATGATTATATTTATTAATTTTTTACATATTTTGTTTTATTAAACTAATATTAAATGTGGTCTTCACCCCTCACTTCCACCCAAAATAAATCTCTCTCTCTCTCTCTCTCTCTCTCTCTCTCTCTCTCTCTCTCTCTCTCTTAGCCGATCACCACCCTTTCTTCTTCGAAAACCAAAGCACAAGACATATTATATTACTCGGTTCCCTTTTTGGTTGAAGCCTTGGTCACATTAGCTCTAGTTAGGTCCTTGTTGTACGGTGGTTAATAATGATGACTTGGGAAGTGAAACTAGTAGCACGTTTAGCAGGGTCATTTTTGGAATAAGAAGCAACACGCCCATATGTCCGACTGGCACAGTTCCAATACCACCGATCTTGTATACGTCCTGAAGTGAGGGACGAAAGAGTTTGTCTGATGCTCTTTTAGCTCGTTGAACTGGTCAAGAGCTTCATCTTCTTCACAGTACGTCAACATGTCGTTCCTGTGATGACCAAATAAGAAACTGGCTCTAAACTTGCGGCTGGTGTAAGGTAATGAAGTAGGTTTTTTTGTTAAATACTTATTGCATACATTTTCCAGAAGTCTCATTTAGTAAACAAATTTTGGAGGTTGGTGGCATGACTTGGCTGCAACGTGTGATTAATATGTTAGTTTGTAGTTGTGATCTGCCATCTAAAATACCATTATCTGGTATATAGCTAAGGCTTTTTCTCTATTCTTGCAAAAAATTGACATCTTTGTTAATTAAATAGATTCATAATTAATCATCTGGAAACCTAAAACGCGTAACCTTTGCATCTATTCAACTCTAAACAACTATTCAAAAAACACTACGAGTCAAATGTTTACTAGTTATTATTTTAATACATTTGGTCGCTCTTTCATGTTGGACAACTGCTAACCCTTCAAAAAAATTTCGAGTGGATATATTTGTGAAGGTCGCATTCCCTAGTAAAGATTATTAAATTTTTAAGAGTTCTTTGACGTATATTGGAAATTAAACTTGGATATATGTAAATTTTGGGATGCATGAAGGGTTATAGATATATTGTAGTTGTTAACATGTTAGAAACATAAATTATGGAATGTGTATAAAGTTTTGGACTTGAACAATCTTAAATATGGTAGCTTTGACTTTTTAGTGGTCAAAATATAACTTAGAAATTAAAAGTAGAAATATGTGACGAAAAATAATTATGAAAACTTACATATTGGTATATGTACGTATATAAAGAACGATTAAAGCTTCTTAATAATATCAATGCATATTTATGCAAATATAGAAGAAATAAATGGAAATTGATAAACATCCAAACTAATGTGTTATTCTTGAAATGTGTAAAGTAGGTGTAATACTTGAATGTGCATTGGAATAAAAGTGGACTTAAAAACTTGACAAGACATGTGATGTTAAAATTCAAATAGAAGTCAATATATACTAATAAAATTGATAAAGAATGGTTGGAATTTGGTAACTTGAATGTAAAATGTCACTTTTGGACATGTAAAGTAATAATACCTAAATGTGTAATGACATTGAAGTCAACTTAAAAATGGTCATAAGTATGTATGAATTGCAAATAAAAGTAAATATTAACGTTTGACCAAGTATGCTTGGGACTGGTACAATGGAATCGGACCGATACTGACCGGGTTTTTCTATATCGGGTAGGACAGTCTAATTAAACAATCAGTCTTTGTTCAGATCATATTTTTAATCTTCGCGTAGGTCCTGAACAGGGCTTTTCTGACCTGGCTTTTTTCAAGAATTGATGCGAATAATGATTGAATCAAGAAACAAATGTGAAAAAGTGTTTCATGGGTTATTGTTTGTTGAATTTCCCAAACATTTGATATGTATGATTAAAAAAGTCAACAGCAACCTCAAGTTACTGCGGAGCTGTGAGCTAACAAGTCCTCCAATTGTGTTGTACAGTACAATCTGGTCATGCATTCTGGCCTTCTTGGCGGGGCAGTCCCCTGAATTCATCTTATGCATAGCACGTTCTAACTCCATGTTAACTCATGACAACATATGCAAATGTCATTGTATTAGAACCACACTTATAAACGTCTCTTGTCACTCGCTAATGTGCTTAATTTCCTTTGTAAGATATAATGTTTATTTAGTAAATTAATAAATAATGTTCATAAATTAATAACGTTTACAAAATTAATAATATAAATTGAATTTATAAAAAAACATGAAATTCGACCGGGTGGACAGGCTAAGAATTGCTCTTTCCATAAACTCTCAATATACATGCAATTATATGTAATAATTTCAACTTTGTAGATTCCAATAATGGTACAAGTTGTTTAAGTCAACAGCATGTACAAGTTGAATCAATGCATAAATCAATTAAATCATAAGGTACAAGTTTCAAAAGAAAGAAAAGAAAAACCCAGCAGCAGGAACAACTCACTCATTCCAGGGGGTTCTCTTTCTTGACCGCCTCACTTGTCGGCTTGTCTTGCGACTCCTGGACAAAATGATTTTTGTCATCTCTACATCATATGCATAACAATATATAATCACAATTCACAAATAAGCCTATTATAACCTTATAAACACTAAAAATACAAAACAACGGCCCAATAAACACACATACACATATTTGCATATTAAGACACAAGATTAACTCAGAGTCCTCATACATTGTTGAAAAAGTTAAAGAAATTAAATATATCTGGAGTTCATATAACAAACTCTAGAAATAAGTTGGGTTTGTACATACTTTGTTGTTTGACAAAATTGGGACCCTAGTCGATGAATGTATAATATGTTGTATACTAAAAGGGTAACATTCATCATCACAGCTATTTTGACTAGCTCTCAAATCCCTTTTTCCCTTGATTCTTAGTAAGTTTCCGTCAATATTTAAGCATGTGTAGCATAAAGATATGTATGGAAGCTTAAGAAATAGATGAGAGGTTTTTTATTTAAGTGAAAACATATTCAAAATAAGCTTGTTACAGTTGGTTTGTGTGCTTCTTTTATGTATATGATGAGAAAAGAGTTTTTGGATAAAAAGTACCTTAATTAGGGTTAAGGGTCATCTTCCCCTATCAAAGATGTCCTTTGCGAGAAAGCTCTGAACTTCAATTTATCTAATTAAATAAGAATATAACAAAATTTTAACAATGATTGCAAAAAATCAATATATGAATTATATATCGCCAGAATACTATCATTTAGTTATTGCTTTAGATTAAAAATTAATACATAAGAATGGCATTACCTTTAAAGCGGGCACCTTCTCTACAATAAGAAGCATAATTTAGGAGATGTATGTCAATGTAAGACCACAGTATTCGGTCTTTGCTTATGATGTATTCTCCTGTTGTTGACTAAAATCCAGTGAGATCTCCACCAATTATGTGATTCCATGACTTGTAGTATCCCAACACATCTTCTTCTTCATCTGTGTCCTCATCATTATACACAAAACTCACCCCACTCTCCTTTGTAACTGTTTCACTATTACCTGGGAACGCCCTTGTGGGAATGGTAACGTGGTCACCACATTCCATCTCATTCTTCCCAAACATCCAATGGCTTAACAATGTCAAACACTTTCCAACTATATCAAATACAATATGCCTGCAATGGTGGTATATCCAGGTGAGGTTCTTTGTTATATTACTAATTATGATCACCGGGAAATAGAGGAACCCATTCTCTACATCCATAAATGGAGATGTAAGCACACTGCAGAAATTCAATCCTGTGAGGTTTTTAGGAGATGATGGAATGGTAAATGTTATTGATGCCTGATTGCTTTTATCCGTAATCCAATCTGGCATCTCTTCACCTCCATAAATTGTGCTGAAAATTCCAAATTCATAATAAATCTGCCAAATACACCCACCTTAATTACCACATTGATTTTATATACATAGATATTCACTCATAGATATATAGTTAACTAGAGCAAACCTGGATTTCAGATTCCTCGCTTCCATCAATATAAAACTCTCCCACACGCCTTCCCATAAGGAAGTCTAGACTTGTCCAGCCCAAACCAAGTAGCAACTTGTCTTCAACACCCGAGATTGGTTGGATTTTCACCATGCCTTCAATTTCAAACGATGAAGGTAGTTCTATTGTCCACAACATTGACAAATCGAGTGGGGACATTTTCGGATCAAATAAAACTTTTCGTAACGAAGGTTTATCAGAAGAATAGAGGTCCAAATATGTTAGTGTATGTGGAGGATGCTCGACTGATGTTAGCATACCACAAAATCTCATACTAAGTGTCTCAAGCCTAGGAAGGCTTCTCACACAATTTGGTAGAGAAACGATAGGGTTGCCATCTAAATACAATTACTTTAACATGGATAGACAACTGAAGTCCATGGGAAAGGATTCAGTGGACAAATTATTATCTGCAAGTGACAACCTTACTAAAGATCTTGGTAAAGAAATCGTGAAGAACTTTTGATCCCTATTCTCGATTCGTGATTCGCCAAGATTACATCCCTTTAGCAACAACGTTTTAACACTCTTTAAGATGCCTATGATTCTTGGAAGTTTTTTAAGCTTGTTGCAGTAGCTGAGATCAATGATGAGAAGTTTATCGCATTGTTCAATTGATTCACACACCTCAAGCAAATCAATGCAATTTGTAAGTATTAACCTCTCAAGTGCTGGGAATTGGTCAAAGCCACTCAGACTACACAGCTGCTCACAAAAACTTAAATTAAGAATCTTCAACGATCCAAACAACCTTTTGTCTTTTGAGCATGATCCAAGCAATTGATGTAATCGTGATAAGTTAGAATAGTAATGAATTTTATCAATTGGACATAGAAGAGTAATAGATGGATATAAGTTACCTGTAACCTCTTATGAAGTCGTTGTGGATAGCTATAAAAAGTCCCAAATGACTCAATATTGCTATTTGACATGTCAAGAGCAACGAGATTCTCCATCGGCAAGTCTGAAGGTATAAACTTAAAAGGGAACCCATGCATACACAACCATCTTACTTCTTGTGGAAAATTATTATAAGAGCCGGCTATTTGCACATAATTGAGTTGCAGCAACATTAACCTATCCATTTTACTCAATGCTTCCGTTGTCAACTCGAGTGATACATGCAACTTCTCTTTCTCAGACATTCTCATGTCAAGACTGAGGCCTAGAACATTTTCCGTGCCCTGAAAAGAAAGGGAATGCATATTTTAAAATGTATAAACATGTATTTAGAATACAAAATGCTTAAAAAATATATGTTGCATCTTACCTTTTTTTGTTTCAGCACGCTGAATGAATCATAACCCCATAATCGACTTCGTTTCCATAGCTTCTCGAGTGATTCTTCACGTACTAGAAGTCTTCCCATGTCTTGAACCAACTGATGCATTATCAATTCATTATCACATCCAATACTAAGAAGATATTTGTCGATGAGATTCGTGATCCCGGTTCTTGTTTCTTTATCACCTGCCTCTAATATTGTTAATGTAACATCTCTATCCATTCCAACAAAAAAACAAGCAATATGCTTAAATAAGTCCTTATCATTTTCTGATGACAGAGTTATAGCTCATTCTCAAGACATTATTTACACGGGAATTATGTCTTTTCTTAATCCCGTCTATGTACCCCTCCCAGTAGGTTACGTCTCGATTATGTAAAGACCTACCCAAAACTTTAAGAGCCATAGGATGTCCTTGACAATACTGCACTAACTTTCCTGACACCAATTCATAACCTACCTTGGGATCGTTGCGTGTGAATGCATGAAAACATAAAAGCTCTTGTGATTCGGTGAAAGATAAGCCTTCAAGCAAGTGCTTTGTATACCTTAGTTTACCGTTCAATTTGAATAGTTCAGAACTCTGTGTCAAACTTGTGTCCTTTGTTGTTATTATAATTTTGCTTCCAGGATGAAAACCATTGCTTCCAAGTAATGCATCTAATTGATCGAGGCTACCAATATCATCAAGAACTAGAAACACTTTTTTATGACCTACAATGTTCTCTATCATTGAGGTGTATATAGAATCATCGTCAACTTGAACTGAACTTGGTTTTGAAATGTTATCATGGAGTTGTTTTTGTACATCAAGCATCCCATTATATTTTGCATCAACTCTTCTATCGATATCTTTAATGAAGCTGCTTGTATCAAATTCATGAGAATGTGATGCATAGACATATTTAGCTAAAGACGTCTTCCCGATCCCACCTAGACCCACAATAATGAGTATATCTGTCGTATGTGAAGATACATCTTTCAACCATGAAGTGACAAATTTAATGGAATCGTCCATCCCAAAAAGTTGTGGCAGTGGAAAACTTGAGGGTATGTGTAATCTACAAAAGATGTCTTTAACAATTTCACGAATAAGCTCCACCTCTAGCCTGGAATATTTTTAGTAAGAACCAAAAAACACAATTCAAAAAAACTAACATGCATATTGGAGATTTAAGTTTTTTCAAAGATCAAAATCAAAATTGTATCATATAAGCTATTATTTAATAAATTTTTCACATTATAAATATTATTGTATTTTCCCTTCTAACCATATAAGCATCTAATGCGTAAGGTCATATTCATCACCAATAATAAGAGCAGAGCCACGAATGTAACACAAGACTTCATTAACGAGCCACCAAGTTTAATTTTGTACCAAATCAGAGTGCATATTTATAAGTTAACCTTTACCACTTACAAATAAGAGCATTTAAATATCATAATAAATGATTTTATGATTTTAAGGCAGAATAATATAAAAAATAGTAAATGCATCACTATCGCCAAAATTTGCACTCTTTTTTTTTTTTTTTTTTTTTTTTTGTAAAAAGCATACAAAAATATTAAAATGGTTAATCTATGAATTTGTTAATGACAAAATAATAAATGCATAGCAAACATGTTAAAATAAGGAGGATGGTTTAACCTACATATATGAATTAATCTATGATATCAGATAATTGAAAAAATTAGATTCAATTCTTAAGCATATCTGCATGTAAATTAAATGCATCAAAAATATGCTTATTCGATGATTTTAAAGAAAAGTACTAAAATGCATAAGGAGAATATGACAATGACTTTTCATGAGCTAAACAAAAATTATTAAAGGAGTATGGAAATATGGGCACGAAAGTGATTACCTGCCATTTGCATCCTTCCCTTTTAAATCAGCAACTTCTGTAAGCGCTTTATTCCATCCATCCATCTTCTGAGCCAATTTACTTCTTTTATTTGCATCTATCTCAGCCTCCATCTTCTGCTTATGCTCAGCCATTGCATCTCCAAAGCTACTTTGTTGGTTCCTCACATGGGTGGGCTCAACATGACAAAAGATTGGCATAACAATATGGTTGGATATTGTACGCTGCTCAAGGATCATTACCAATTCATCAAGACACCATCTGGAAGAAGCATAATTCTTGGACAACACAATAATATAAGCTCTAGATGCTTTAATCGCACTTTCTAATTCTGGTTTCAAATCGTCCCCAATTTCAATGTCTTCATCGTCTAAGAAGGTGTTGATATTGGCATTCATGAGGGCGTTATAAAGGTGATTAGTGAAACTATTACGAGTGTCAACACCTCTGAAACTTAAAAATACGTCATATCCACGATGGTGAGTTGATGAAGAAGTTGAAGCCTCTTCAGAAATTTCATTGAGTTCCACCATTATGAGTTAAGGGTTAATGACTCTTCACACTTCCCACGATTTTATGTATTTAGTTCTTGTTTCTCCTTATATGTGTTAGTATATCAATAAGCTCAAAAGCTTTTTATCCCAGACTTTCCGCACTTGAGCTCAATATCGGGATTCCATACAAAAACTACAGAAAATCCAAATTATTAATAACTATGCAACTTAGATTTAATCAAACAATTTAAACCTCAACAATGACAGCTATATACTAAATATGCTTCAGAAACAACGTATGGATATAGAATCAACATAACATTGAGATAAGAATTGTTTAAAAATTGGTTACTTAGTTAATTAGATTGGTGAACCTGTTTTTCCAGTTAAGTTCAATGCAAGAAAATATCAAATCAAATTATTCAAGTAACCTACAAAACATTTATTTTGATCTGATTAACGCACCATAGACATCCCTAATATTTTCTAAACAAATTCCATCTAAATTTCAGTTAAATAATTCTCAGACAAATAAACACCATCCCATTAAGGGAGTCGCAAAATATATAGGAAAATTCCAGATGTTTACTCTATATGACCAATCAATTAAAAGACCCAAATGCAAGAAAAATAACTTTCTTTGCATGGTCATTTATTGGTCCACGGAATTAATAAGAACAATATTTTGAAATGTGAATTTTTCTATCACTATATCTAGTACTGAATACTGATGGGCTTGCTCCAAATGGTAAATTTTTGAAAGTAACAAGTCCCGGCATTTCTAAGCTTTTAATTACAAGGTCTATAGTAGATGAAACTTCAGAGGTATATTCACTTTATACACAAGCATATATACATCATCGTTAATCTTGAGTTGCATCTTCTTTTTTTCTGAAAACTAAGGATTACAAATGGAAACATGAATTTAAGTCAAGCAAATCATACTTGTAATTAAAACATCCGAAAGTGGCCAAAAGTAATAGCATTTGAAAGTAGATGTTATCCCTGGTTCATGCAGCACAACTATGAGCAATATTGTAGGTGTTAAATCTACAAAGAATTCCCTTGTCAATTTGTTACACTTGGTAGTTTGGGGATATATTATATATATGAAATAAGTAGAAGAATAGTATCTATAATAAAGGAGCTAAGGAGGGGCATTTTGGTCTTTCTCCAAGTTAGGACGGTTAAGTGAATATAAGTACGAGTTTAGGGGGAGTCGGACATTATCTTAGAACTGGGAGTATACTAGCCACTCGAAAGCTAGGTTTCCATTTTGTAATCCTTTTAGTTTCCAATATTCCAACAATAGGTTTCTGCTTTATCAATAGGGGGAGTCGGTCATTATCTTACAATTTTGTAGCTCAAAACAAAAACCTAATTCAGCTTATTTGCAAACAAATGGCACATTACTTGATTGATTAAGGATTTCTTCTCTGCACTAGCATATTCCTAATTTTGATTCACAGAATATATCACCTGAAAGCATTTTACGAGAACCGAGATTTCTTACAATATGGCTTCAACGGATTAGCAAGTTTTGCACAATGGGAGCGTCAACAGCCAATTTAGCCTTATTACAATCGAAAGTAAAAGTTTGTTCATTATGAGTGTTTAGCTTACCGGCCGTTCATGTTAAAAAAGAATCATATGTAGAGAATCGTGATTTTGAATTGGGATACATAGAGAAACTAACGACGTACATGTCGGACTCTGTACTATCCTGACCAAATTACAAAACTGGAAATATTGACTGAAATAATCGAATTTTCAATCCCCTGTCAATGAACAAATTAACGATAATGATGTGATTTAGAATTAATAAGATATAATTGTCTAAAACATGTGAAACTAACTTATAAGAATGTGCTTTCACAGTTACCTGCCTATAGAACTACAGCGAGACCTGAGTGAAAATTGCAGAGCAAACGACGCGAAGTCGGCCGGCAAAGGGCAACTCAACGAGGAAGGAGATTTTGGATTTTTCTTTTGCTTTCCGACAGAGAGGGAGGATTTCACGATATTTTCTCTTTTAGTTTTTATTTTACAGAAAATATATAATATTTCCTTCTTGGTTGTCAAAACTCAAAACATTGTAAATTACAAAAGTATTCCTTCTTGGTTGTCAAAACATTGTAGTTTCAGTCCAAATTATTTTTAATTACAGGTCTATCACTGAGTATGGGCGCTGTTACGATTTTGGTCCATTGACTAAAACACCATTTGTATATTTTTTTTAATGTAACACCTAGGTTTTATAAGACCGATATATGAAAACAGAAGTAATGGTAATAGATAGACACATCACACATGGGAATATAAATGAAGATGTATGTTAAAAAGGGCATTTTACATTGATGAAAGTGCATTACTTGGTAGGTAAGGGGGACATGTAGTGTGTTCTTGATAAAAATACATCATTTCCTTGTAAATTTAATATACTTTGGAATGGGAGGATGTCATGGAATGGTTCATGGAAATTACAGTTTGATGTACTTGATAACTTGAATGTGTGTATGTAAGTTGAAGTGTATGTTGGGAACTATTGTATGGAAGTATGCTTATAAAAGATACGAAGTTTGTATATTGTTTCTGACAAAGAGGTGTTTCACATTGTTTTCCACCATATTCTATGTTAAGTAAATGTTATAAAGTGGTTAATATGAAGTACTTGTTGGATACGAAGTACTTGTGTTTTTGGGTTATGCTTTAATAAATTTACTTACAAATCAAAGTACATTCCCAAAATGGGTTCGAGATCACAACCAATATTTAAATTTAACCATCTACAACAACAATATGTAATCCTTATAACCTTAAAGGCAGTTAAAGGAAACTATTCTTAAATAAGAATATAAATAAAATCACAATAAACATTAAATCTAAAAATTATTTATTTTATATTCCATCATATTAAATCTTATAATTATTTGAAATTATAACTAAATAATAATTTATAAGTTTACTATTTGACAAATCTTTTATTGATTTAGTCAAATTTTATATTATATGCAAGGTATATAATTCCATGAATATTAATCATGGGGACTTTAAAAACAATATTATACTGATCAGAAACTAACCTTATTTATCAATCACTGGAATTAGAGAACATGATTATACAAATGTATAATCATGTAGATCCATGTCAGCAAGTCTACAAAACCTAGGAATGGCAAGTCAGATTACCCGACCATGTACTTTTGTACTATAAAGTTACACGGCCATGTAATCCAACAGAGCTGAAATCATTGAGCACCTTCATCCACTTCACTTAAATAACTCCAATGGAACACACAATTTCAGAAACAATCGATACTTTTTAGACTATGTGTTTATTTTACTGTGTTGTGTGGTTGTGTTCGTTTTGACAAGGCAGGGTATGAGTGATTGATATCCGGTGTATGTGTCGGTACTCACTAAGCTGTGTGTTTATCCTCTCCCTATTAAATCACTGTTTCAGGTTCTTAACCTTCGGGTGTGGGAGATGGTAAGGAGTGACGTGTACACACCGGTGCAGCTTTTGTTGCAGATTATGTGTTGATTTGATCTTTAGTAGATTGTGACTTCCGCTGGTTTATAACTTAAATTTGACAATGTAATTTTTAAAATAAATGATTTATGTTAGTGTTGAAAAATATTAAATAATATGATTTTTTTATTGAAATTGTTTTATTAGAATTTTTTAAATTTACTGTAAAATCTAGAATGTTACAACCTTATTCTACCGTTCAATTCATCTATCACGCTAACATGTTTCAAAATAACTCATGGTCGCTGATTTCTTAGCAACGCTAACATGTCTCTTTGATGTATAGTTCTAATCCAAAATTTGATTTTATATCATCGTTTCAATGGCTATATGTGATTTTATATCATCTTACCTATTATGTCCCTCTCTTTTTTCTCAAACGACACACGCAACTTGCTTTCTACTTTCAAATTTCACAATGAAATTTCACATAAGGGCATTCGATAAACTTTCTACAGAATGCAACACTTACGTGAGAGGGATAATATAATAAAGTTTGATTTTGATTCTATTTTTGCCAAGGTTTTACTATTTGCTGCTTTGAATTCGATGTTTAGGTTTCAAAGCCACGCCGTAATTAAACGATTTCATGTTTTTCAGGTTTCTAAAAAATGGGATCATGAGGAAAAGGGTGGATAAAGTTTATCTAAACAATTATTAAGCACATATGTTTTATTAGTTTTCTAAAGTGTGCTTAATTTTTTAGATGACTTTCTTGGTTTTTAGATGAACATTAATCGTCAATGAAATTCCTCAGTAACAATATTTATTGTTGAGGTAAATTTTGGAACATAATCTCAGGTATGTTCTTAATCTATGTTATTTAACTTTGAAGCACTTACGGTTTTAAGAGCATTACTTGCATATTAAATATTATTTGATTTCCTCTTTGCCCAACCAAAGGATGTAGTTCCGATGAAATCTTTTTCCATTTTGTGGTATTTAGATTATGAGTTATTTGTTGACAGAATGAGTGCAATGGTTGTTCCATTATTCTGTCTTAATAGCTAACTCACATGTATTGAAATGGTTACCATTCTGGATTATTTTTTCCGTTTTTGAGACAGCCCTACACAACCGTTTTTATGATGTTTACAACCATTTTAGGAGGCTTCTTGTTGAAAGTGTCATTCACAACCAACTTTTATGATCTTCATGCTGGCACAAGTAAACTCAAAGCTAAAATTTTTAGTTTGGAACTTTTTGTCAAAATGGTATCAAGATCCATTGAAAGTTTACCCAAAAAATCCCTGAATTATGCATAATTTATCATTTAAAGTCGATTAATCCTATGTATATGATTGATCCGAAAATATATATGATTGTATTTTGTTTCTATCATTTAAGAGTCTCCATAATTTGGATTTGAGTGTGAGATTTTAATGGTGTATACATGTATACTATGGAGAAAAGGTGGCTACCAGATCGGTGCACCAATTAGCCCACATCAAGTCATACTTTTTTTACGTATTGATACCTTTCAATATAACACACAAAAGACCCCTCAAGACAACACATTTCAAAAAAAGTTAGAAGTACCCTATTTTTGTCAAGTTTGATTATTGATCATGCCATTATTATAAGATTTCAAGTAAAATATTGTTAGTTTTTTTTTTTTTTTTTTTTGCAAAGTTATCCACAAAAACAATTGTTATATGTAAAAGAAGATAAAGATCTGCAATAATATAAGTATTAATATTAAAAACATTACATATACAAATGAATAGAAAACAAAATATATAAAAGATACAAATGTATTTTCATATTTTTTAATTTTCCCATATACATATGTATACGGTTACGTAAATGTTCGTTTTGGTTTCGATCAAAATTGAATTATTATTTGTGATATTATACTTGGTTTGGTAGCAAAAATGAATAGAAAATTTAAAAAACAAAATAATAATTTCTAATTTACTATTTATACTTTTAATGTTTTATATACATATTAAATGTTCCATAAATTATAAGGGTTGTTTTTTTTTTGTAAAAATATATGAGAGGGCATTCAAACAAAAATGCTTGATACGTTTGAAATATGTGTATATAATGTTGCTAGAGATGGGAATAGTTACATTGTTGAACTTGATCTTCAACTGAACTATGATGTGCAGGTGTGCTATTAAGAAGAAAGATGGCAGTGATAGACTTGAAGAGGCTAACACCCGAGGAAGCACCTCTATTGGAGTGTTATTAAGAAGAAAGATAGCAGTGATAGACTTAAACAGGCTAACAACCGAGGAAGTACCTCTATTGGAGTGTACTTGAGTTTTCGAGTTATGCTTTAGATCTAATATGAGTTTGAATTGCAATATTTATTGTTCAAATAAATTAGTTTTTCTTTCTTTGGTCTACTTTGAAATTTTAAACAGATAATATTATAGAAAACTCATTGAACTTTGAAAATAAACTTCAGTAATAGCATCATACTTTGAAAAAATTATTTTTTTAAAATATCTTTAGATGATCTGGAAAAGTTTCATTTCTTTTATATTGAACTTTAGGATATTTTTCAAGAAAACTATGACTGTTTTAGCATTGAACTTTGCAAAAAAGAAACTCATTAATAGCATCGTATTTTGAAAAATGATTTTAAATCTCTTTTGATGATCTGGAAAAGTTGAAACTTTTTTACATTGAAGCTCATTTATAGGATATTTTTCTGGAAAACAATATCGATTTTGGCATTAAACTTTGCAAAAAAAACTTATTAATAAAATCGTACTTTGGTGTCTTACAAGTATTTGTGTCCAGTTTTCATATTTTGAAAACAATAAGGAGACGGAAAGGGATACAAAGGGAAAAAAAGAGGGATAGAGAGCGGCAAAGAGGGGCTAACAGCCGAATCATAAGCAAAGTTCAAGCCGCCAACAAAATCTATCCGTCAGTGAGTGAGCTAAGAGCGACAAAGCAACACAAACTGGTAGATGGCGACATCATTTTAAAAACTCCAAAGACCTAAAAACATGGTCCTTTTTATTTTTATCGGTTTGCTTTTTTTTTACTTCTCTTTAGCTCTTTTTTTAAACCATTCATATCATACTATCCAATAATTTGGTAATTAAAGGATTAAAATATTCAAAATATATTTTGATAGCTATACGAAGATTTTGTTTTAAGAATCTCATAATAAAATTGTTAATTGATTTGGTTTCAACTTTGGATTGACTTATCATTTGATGAAAGTTGATGGTTTCATCCGGAAATAGTGTACATCCAACAATACAACATTGCTTTCTAGTAAAACTTCAAATGGACACCCCATACTAATACTTAGCACCGCCTATGCATATATACTAAGTTCGATACTCATGTATTCAGGGCCGTTCCAAACATATTTTGGGCCCGGGGCGAGAAGGAAAAAATGGGCCCTCAAAGTCAAAAACACAATAAAATTTCAAAAACAATAACAATATTAATAAAAACAAATTTATAACTGTAACGTTTACAAAAACAATTGCTTTAAAGAAAAATACATCTTCTTGCTTTTTTAGATAAAATCATTGATAACTGTATCAAGATCAACTTTGTCTGGTATATCCTTCTCTATACATAGTATCGCCAAGCCATTCAACCTTTCTTGTGGCATTGTTGACCTTAAGTCAGGTTAAGAACTTTCAAACCTCAAAATCTGTTACCACTTAGCACTTACATGTTAAAATCAGTAATCAGAATCAAGAACCATCAACAATGTCACTTTCAAACCTCAAAAATCAGAATTCAGAAATTCAGTGAAGAAACCAAATCAAAATCAGAATTCAGAAGTAAAATCAAATTAACAAAAACGCAAAATACAATTAAGTTCTAATTCACAGTGTCAAACAACAAACCTATTCTCCGTTTCTCACTTCTCGTCCCCAGAAATCCAAAAATCAAGAATCAGAGACAGAAATCGGAACTTGATAGCGTGAAGAACGATTAACCAAATCAAAATCAGAACTCACAACCATAATCAAATTAGAAAAAATGAAAAACGGAACCTGATAGCGTGGGCGACTGGGCGTGAAGCGTGATTCGTGAAGACCAAATCAAAATCAGAACTTCTGCACTTGTCGTCTTGTCGACTGTCGAGAGAGTGAGACTGTGAGAGTCAGAGAGAAGAGATGAACTGATTACTGATAAAATTATGAACGAGATGAACATGAACTTATAAAATCGGAGTGAAGAAGAAGAACCGTGCGACTGACGGACTGAGTGTGCGACGATTGCGTTTCAACTTTCACGGTTTCAATCTGGGAAAGGTAAAGGCGCACTTACGTTTTTCTTTCTTCCCGCTTCCAAATTCCGCCTTGCGTGGTTATGAAGCCGGCCCACAGGCCCCTAACAGGCTAATCCAGTTTTACCTTTTGGGCCATACCAAAGTTGTACCCCAGAATTTTTGCATATATATATATATATATATATATATATATATATATATATATATATATATATATATATATATATATATATATTATAGCCCAGAAATTTTGGGCCCCCATAGACATGGGCCCTGGGCGGTTGTAACGCCAAGATACTCTTTTTATAAATATAATAAAAAGGGTAAAATGGTCATTTTACCTTGGAAGGGTAAATTGGTCTTTTGGACAGAAAAGTATTTGGTTTGAAATAATATTTTGAGTTTTGGACTTAAAATGTTATAAAAACCGATTTTTGGTCGTTTTACCGAAAAAGGGTATTTTGGTCATTTGACCAAGTCAACGACCAATTATGTAAAAATATTGTTGGTTGTGGTCAAAATGTAAGAAATGGAGGTTTTATTGTAATAAAACTTGATTTTGTGGACAAAGTTCAAGAAATGGAACTTTAGGACCAAAAATGTAAATTTTTGGAGTATAAATATAGAGAGTTTGACTCTCCTCTTTGACCAACTCATTGTGCAGCAACGGGAGAAGGTTTCAAGGTGCGATTTCTGCAGGAGTTCATGAAATTGAAGCAAGAACTAGGAACAATTGTTGGAATGGGTGATTTCCAAGCAATTAAGGTTAGTTTTAACCAAGTTCTTGATGGTGTTCTATAAAGGTTTTATAGAAACTGAAATTTATGAATTTCAGTTGTGATTATGTGGTTAAATTGGTTTATTACTTCCATTGAGTCATGCTAGAAAGGACTTAACTCAAGAAAATGGAAGTAGATTGCTATTAGTGATGAAATTGAAGTTTTGGGGTTTTGGGACTAAGAACCCTAATTCTTCATTTTGATTGATTTAGTTGTTTTGAATGGTTGAAAACCTTGTTAGAGTATAAGGTTTTAGCCTAGAAACAAACCCCAATCGATTAAGGACTGGATTAAGGACTTAATGGCCAAAAACTGCTTGCTACAGTGCATAAATCGCGACTGTCCAGGAGCTCTGCCCAGGCGCAGGGCGCAGTGCGCCCAGGATCAGGGCGGGGTGCGCCCAGGCGCAGTGCGCCTGATTCCTGGCGCAGTGCGCCTCCAAGCAGGGGCAGGCAGGGGACTTCCGACTCGCTAACTTTCGTTTGGCTTGTCCGTTTTAGCTCAAATTTGGACCATAGGCTCGTTATGGTCTGAAAAGTTTGGGAAAATTATTAAGTTGAGTTTTCGACCCCTCGGGGGCACTGTAGACCGATCCGAATGCCTCGGTGAATAGTAAAATTCATATAAAGTTAGTAAACGGAAAGTTTATTAACTGGGCATTGTTTGTAATGATATTTTATTGAACTCTAATGTATTAGAGTTAATTGGAATGATTGTTAACCTATTATCATTTGGTATATAAATGATTATATAGGTGTGGGACAAAATCGTTGTGGTGCACGCAAAGGCAAGAAACAACCGGAATGTAAATGCAGCTAGCATCAAAGTGAGTAATCTCACTGATATCATATATGATATATGATGATTGAGTTGTTACAGGTTGAAATTGACTTGTGGGACGAAAATGACAAGTTTGAAGATATATGAAGATGACAATACCGGAACCAGCCGTGAGTCTAGGCAACAGCGGGATCTTCCTGTGAGCCATATATTTATTTGTATAGACAATACCGGAACCAGCCGTGAGTCTAGGCAACAGCGGGATCTTCCTGTGAGCCATATAATTATTTGTATAGACAATACCGGAACCAGCCGTGAGTCTAGGCAACAGCGGGATCTTCCTGTGAGCCATATAATTATTTGTATAGACAATACCGGAACCAGCCGTGAGTCTAGGCAACAGCGGGATCTTCCTGTGAGCCATATAATTATTTGTATAGACAATACCGGAACCAGCCGTGAGTCTAGGCAACAGCGGGATCTTCCTGTGAGCCATATATTTCAGGCAACAGCGGGCTAACCCGTGAGCCATATTTGATCGTGAAGAAACTGCTAATAGATGGTGCGGCCACTTGTTGGCTATGATATTCTGGTGCGGCCTTGTTGGCTATGACTCCGGTGCGGCCTTTGGGCTATGTCTCCGATGCGGCCTTGTTGGCTATGATTCCGGTGCGGCCTTCGGGCTATGTCTCCGATGCGGCCTCCGGGCTATGATTTCGTTACAGGTACATGGTGCGGCCTATTGGCTATGATATCGGGTTACTAAACCCAGCTGGTGCGGCCTGCGGGCTATGAATTATATACTGATAATGTTTTGGTGCAGCTTATATAGCTATGACACAGAGTGCGGCTTATATAGCCATGATATATGATGCAGTCCATTGTGACTAAGAAAAATGGGACAGAAATGATTAGGCATGATTATAGATGCAAATAACTAACGTGGCTTGTTAATTACAGGTCACTATGATCCAGCCTGTAGGGCTACAGAATAGGATGTGAAATCCTAGAGTATATATGGTCAGCCAGTAAGGCTAGTAGTTTGGATTCGAAATCCAGACAGTATATGATTGTGTATTGATACATGTTATTTGCAGATTTGATTACTCACTGAGCTTTGTAGCTCATACCGTTTGTTAATGTCCCTGCAGGTTAGCATGATACTGATAGGGGACAAAATATAGTCTCTGACTTCGGAGTGGGACTCATAGATGCTGTCAGTAGCAGCCCGGCTTCAAAGGAGATATTGGTATTATATATCCTCCTTGATACACTTGTACCCGTTTTATTAAAATATACCCCTTTATTATGGTTTTAAGTATTGAAACCTGTATTTTAAATGAAAAATTTTTCAGGGGTGTTTTGTTTTAAAAGCCGGGTGTTACAAGTTGGTATCAGAGCCGTGTTTAAGTGAACTAGGTGTCTATAGAGTAGATTCCTGGACTTAAACCCTGAGATAGTAGACACGATGCATAGTTAGGTGTATATAGCTGTTATTATACATATATAACCTAACTGTTGCTAACTTCTGACGTATAAGAAGTATGAATTGTAAAACTCCTTGGGAGACATTTAGGGCGCGAAGCTCTAGGAAATGGATCAACCCTTCTCAAGACTCCGTGGTACGTGGAGCAAAAAGGGGACGAAAAGCAGAAAAAAAAAATCCACTTGACAAGCAGTAGTAGCTGTAGTGGTCAGAAAAAGAAATCAGTTGCTCACCTTGGTTGATATTCAAGGTGAAAGAACAGTAGTTGAGACTACAAGAAAAGCAGAAATATTAGTGGACTTCTCAGAAGAAGTTAAAACGAATTAGGTCTAACCTTAAAGGGAAGAGACCGGAACGAAAAGATGATGTGATATAAGAAGTGTAGGAAAAGCACTCGGAATATTTGAGAGTTGAGACTCTACCGTTGATATGCTGAAATTGCAGAAAATGGGAGCATATTACTCGAGTTTGTTGTGTGGGACGGAAGTGGTTCCAGCGTGGAACTATAGATCACTTCCTTATGAAATACTCACATGCTAAATGTGGAGTAACGGGTGATGAACCCAAGAAAAGAAAGAAGAAATGAATGGTTAGAAAGGACCAGTGGTACCTTGAGCATTCCAGCAGATTGTGGAAGAAGCTCGTGAGGAGACTGATATGATCTTCGACTGAATGGTTTTGAATATAACCCGTGTAGGTTATATTTGATCCATGAAGCTATGTTTTGGATCGATGACTTGATGTCTTGTTGGAATATTTCATCAACGATTTTGGATGAAATTTTGGTAACAGCTATATCAGATAGCAAGTATGTTCTAGATGTTGAACACCTGGAAGGTAGTTTGTCTAGGATTTACGGGACCATTTTCCCTATGAATCTAAAGCTGATGACTACCAGTGAATATGAAGCTATAGAGCTTATGAATTGGTTAGCAAGGAATTATGCTAACATGTATTGTCTAAAAATGAACATGATGGTTCAGAAAACAGAAATGAAATGGAGGGAAATCCATGGTAAATAACCGTTGTTGAGAATATCGGTTATATTCTTTGCTTAAACTCAGTAAAGAGTTAGTAAAGGAATGGTGTTGCAGTTGGCATACGTGGTATTGGCCAAGTTAGATAAAACAGTGCTAGTAATGTACTACTTTGAATAAATTTTCGGATGCTTCTTTTGAAAAGAACTTCCGGGATTTCTGCCTGATTGGCGAGAAGAGTTTATTGATAAAGATGATATTGGGAGCCGTTTTTGGTATACGGACTCTAGACTGATTTGCATCTATAGAGATGGCAGAGTGGGAAAATTAATAGAAGAAATTTTGAATTGGGTCTCTTATGACCGTATGAGTCATTCTATGGAGCCCTATCTTGTTTGAAAAGAAGGAAGACAAGTTGATGCATGTGTACATTGACTATTGAGAATCTGATATTCTCGAAACCAAATCGAAAATGAGGTACACTTGTACCAGATATTGGAGTTAATTCACTAAGTTAAGTGATTTGTAAGATTCTCCAAGTATGAAATGTGGCTAAAAGAAGTTGTATATTCCTTGGGCATGTTAATAATGCCAAAGATGACAAAGTAGATACAGTGGAAATACTGATGTGATGAGACAGAAACCGTCCTTGGAATCTGACTGAATTAGTAGTAGTTTCCTTGGATTGGCGGGTTATTATGGGAGAGTTGTAGAAAACTGCTCCTTGATTGCTGTTCAGTTGACTAAGGTTGACTAATAAAAGTATAAAGTCTGAGTGGTAGAAAGACCACAGGTATCTTGTAAAGGTTTGGAATAAACCTTGTGTGAGACTCTGACATTAGCATTGATGCTAAGCGGATAAATTAGATCGTAGAAATGCATCCAGATTCGATCGTAGATGCAAGATGTTGCAGTAGCAACTATGATTTTAGTATTAAGCTTTAGAGACACTATGTATATGGTGTAAAGCTTATTGTTTATGTGGATCATTAGAGTTTGAAATACTTTATTGATTAGAAAAGAAGCTAAATATGAGATAGCAAAGATAAATGGGTTACTTAGAGATTTCGAGTATGAAATCCTGTACCATCCCAAAAAGGGCGAATGTGGCTATAGATGCCTGGAATTGAAAAGAATAACCTTTGAAAGGTTACATCTACGTGTATGAACGTAGCGAATTGATTACCTGAGTTGATTCGGGTAGCACAGAAAGATGAGTGCAAGTCTGAAAATGTGATAAATGAATGAATGACTAGCTATTGAAATAAGCTAGTTAGAAACTCACGGCGATTGAAAACCATTGGTGGTTGTGTATGTGAGTTCCAAAGCCGAGTGAAATATGAAAATCATCTTGAAAAGATGTATTTTGTATTAGATATACAGTATATCTGGAGCAATACCAGACTGGATAGGTCGATAAAACCTATGTGTTGGTGGCCGGGACAGAAGAAAGGCATGGAAAGACACATGAAAAGTATTTGACTTGTACGTGAAGTAAAGTCAAACCGGTAGAAACGTGCGAAGAAATTGAACCGTAGTTGGCCCCAGAGAAGAAATGGGACAACATTGTTATAGACTTTGCGATAAAGTCTCCGCAAGTTTTGTGAATTGAGGAACAAAATGATCTGATAATTCAGACTTTAGAAGATGTGCGTGAAGATTGCACAGAAGACCCTAGTAGAAGATGAGAAGATTGTCTATCGTTGATAGAATTTACAAGAAATAGCAGCCTACATGTTGGTAGTTTGATGACTCGTATGAAGTATGGTATGGAATACCGCGATATCCTTCGATTTTTGAAATGAAGATGTTGACTAGATCCTAGTTTGTTATACAAACTGAAGAAAATACCTGACAGGTATGAACGCAATTGAAGAATGGTTAAGAAATTATAAGTGGGTGTGAATCGCTGAGTAAAAAGCCTTTAGATTTCAAGTAAAGGAATATGTTAGTGCGAAGAGTAAACCTTTGGAAAGGTTAAAATTGTTGGAACGACAAGAAAGGAATTATGTGTAATAATTTCCAACAAATCCCTTATGACAATATGAAAATAGATGAAGAAAGATACGTAGATAAGGTACCCGGGACAACCGGAGGGATGAGATGCGGAATGTGATCTAACCACAAGATAAGAAGGCTAGTATGGTTAAGTGCTTAGGCATTACCATTTAGATACCGAGGTGATGCAGAAGACCGAAAGCTATCGAGGAAGACGTATTTTCAACTCCTTGTATGATTTCGGGGACGAAATCTTTTGAAGGAGGGGAGAATTTGTAACGCCAAGATACTCTTTTTATAAATATAATAAAAAGGGTAAAATGGTCATTTTACCTTGGAAGGGTAAATTGGTCTTTTGGACAGAAAAGTATTTGGTTTGAAATAATATTTTGAGTTTTGGACTTAAAATGTTATAAAAACCGATTTTTGGTCGTTTTACCGAAAAAGGGTATTTTGGTCATTTGACCAAGTCAACGACCAATTATGTAAAAATATTGTTGGTTGTGGTCAAAATGTAAGAAATGGAGGTTTTATTGTAATAAAACTTGATTTTGTGGACAAAGTTCAAGAAATGGAACTTTAGGACCAAAAATGTAAATTTTTGGAGTATAAATATAGAGAGTTTGACTCTCCTCTTTGACCAACTCATTGTGCAGCAACGGGAGAAGGTTTCAAGGTGCGATTTCTGCAGGAGTTCATGAAATTGAAGCAAGAACTAGGAACAATTGTTGGAATGGGTGATTTCCAAGCAATTAAGGTTAGTTTTAACCAAGTTCTTGATGGTGTTCTATAAAGGTTTTATAGAAACTGAAATTTATGAATTTCAGTTGTGATTATGTGGTTAAATTGGTTTATTACTTCCATTGAGTCATGCTAGAAAGGACTTAACTCAAGAAAATGGAAGTAGATTGCTATTAGTGATGAAATTGAAGTTTTGGGGTTTTGGGACTAAGAACCCTAATTCTTCATTTTGATTGATTTAGTTGTTTTGAATGGTTGAAAACCTTGTTAGAGTATAAGGTTTTAGCCTAGAAACAAACCCCAATCGATTAAGGACTGGATTAAGGACTTAATGGCCAAAAACTGCTTGCTACAGTGCATAAATCGCGACTGTCCAGGAGCTCTGCCCAGGCGCAGGGCGCAGTGCGCCCAGGATCAGGGCGGGGTGCGCCCAGGCGCAGTGCGCCTGATTCCTGGCGCAGTGCGCCTCCAAGCAGGGGCAGGCAGGGGACTTCCGACTCGCTAACTTTCGTTTGGCTTGTCCGTTTTAGCTCAAATTTGGACCATAGGCTCGTTATGGTCTGAAAAGTTTGGGAAAATTATTAAGTTGAGTTTTCGACCCCTCGGGGGCACTGTAGACCGATCCGAATGCCTCGGTGAATAGTAAAATTCATATAAAGTTAGTAAACGGAAAGTTTATTAACTGGGCATTGTTTGTAATGATATTTTATTGAACTCTAATGTATTAGAGTTAATTGGAATGATTGTTAACCTATTATCATTTGGTATATAAATGATTATATAGGTGTGGGACAAAATCGTTGTGGTGCACGCAAAGGCAAGAAACAACCGGAATGTAAATGCAGCTAGCATCAAAGTGAGTAATCTCACTGATATCATATATGATATATGATGATTGAGTTGTTACAGGTTGAAATTGACTTGTGGGACAAAAATGACAAGTTTGAAGATATATGAAGATGACAATACCGGAACCAGCCGTGAGTCTAGGCAACAGCGGGATCTTCCTGTGAGCCATATATTTATTTGTATAGACAATACCGGAACCAGCCGTGAGTCTAGGCAACAGCGGGATCTTCCTGTGAGCCATATAATTATTTGTATAGACAATACCGGAACCAGCCGTGAGTCTAGGCAACAGCGGGATCTTCCTGTGAGCCATATAATTATTTGTATAGACAATACCGGAACCAGCCGTGAGTCTAGGCAACAGCGGGATCTTCCTGTGAGCCATATATTTATTTGTATAGACAATACCGGAACCAGCCGTGAGTCTAGGCAACAGCGGGATCTTCCTGTGAGCCATATAATTATTTGTATAGACAATACCGGAACCAGCCGTGAGTCTAGGCAACAGCGGGATCTTCCTGTGAGCCATATATTTCAGGCAACAGCGGGCTAACCCGTGAGCCATATTTGATCGTGAAGAAACTGCTAATAGATGGTGCGGCCACTTGTTGGCTATGATATTCTGGTGCGGCCTTGTTGGCTATGACTCCGGTGCGGCCTTTGGGCTATGTCTCCGATGCGGCCTTGTTGGCTATGATTCCGGTGCGGCCTTCGGGCTATGTCTCCGATGCGGCCTCCGGGCTATGATTTCGTTACAGGTACATGGTGCGGCCTATTGGCTATGATATCGGGTTACTAAACCCAGCTGGTGCGGCCTGCGGGCTATGAATTATATACTGATAATGTTTTGGTGCAGCTTATATAGCTATGACACAGAGTGCGGCTTATATAGCCATGATATATGATGCAGTCCATTGTGACTAAGAAAAATGGGACAGAAATGATTAGGCATGATTATAGATGCAAATAACTAACGTGGCTTGTTAATTACAGGTCACTATGATTCAGCCTGTAGGGCTACAGAATAGGATGTGAAATCCTAGAGTATATATGGTCAGCCAGTAAGGCTAGTAGTTTGGATTCGAAATCCAGACAGTATATGATTGTGTATTGATACATGTTATTTGCAGATTTGATTACTCACTGAGCTTTGTAGCTCATACCGTTTGTTAATGTCCCTGCAGGTTAGCATGATACTGATAGGGGACAAAATATAGTCTCTGACTTCGGAGTGGGACTCATAGATGCTGTCAGTAGCAGCCCGGCTTCAAAGGAGATATTGGTATTATATATCCTCCTTGATACACTTGTACCCGTTTTATTAAAATATACCCCTTTATTATGGTTTTAAGTATTGAAACCTGTATTTTAAATGAAAAATTTTTCAGGGGTGTTTTGTTTTAAAAGCCGGGTGTTACAGCGGTCACCCGGGTCGCCCACCGTTTAGGCCAGGTCTGCATGTATTACACGAGTTTATTAAAATAAATATTAAATTGGAAGGAATGCATATTAAAAACTGTTAAAATGATAGTTTTCAAAGTACATGGTATAGATCTGGTGTTTTTGATGTATTGAATATTGATGGCTCACTTGTGTAGCATTTGTATTTTCAACTTTTTTTTTTCTTAGTGAAAGCAATCTATTTGAGAAATCTAGGAGACCAGTTTTGAATTAGATGCGACTGATATAATAATCATAAATACTTTTCATTATATAAAGAAAATTAAATATATTTCTCGATGTTGTTAGAACACATAACAACAACGACAAAATAGCAACGTTCTAACAAAAATGAACTCCACATGCATTTATCAATACAATTTATCACTAGCCATTTAGCATTCAAAATAAGAGACTTTAAACTAAACTTAGTCCTCGAAACACTAATAAAGTACATTATCCTTCCCACTAAACACAAACCTCCGAGAGATTAATTTTTTATATATATTCTCCTCCTGGTGTGATCAAAATAATATAAAGTAGCTGAGGTTTAATAAATGATGATTAAAATATTCAAACATACATTACAAACACAAATTAATATCAACGTATACTAATAAACCAATTTCATTAAGCTCGATCTTTACTCTCAATTAACTAAAAGCAAGAATAATCAACATGAAATCATCATACTTTTTAAAACATAATGGAATGCCATGTCATAAGGATTTAACATATCTAATAAAACTTATACAACAAACTAGGTTGGAGAAATCATACAGCTTCATCACCCATTAAATGACAAAAGAAGAATCAGATATGTTAACATGTCCTTGCAACAAACCACAAAGCATTTATGCATAACAAAAGCAAGAGAGGACAATGAATTAACAAAGTTACGATAAAATTAGTGAGCAATAAATAAATAAATAAAACTATGTTGTTATATCTTGCATTTAGCCAAACATAATATACACCATAAGAAATATTCAATGTCTTATTAAGATAAATTTGAAAGTATAACGTTATAGTTGGACGAATTTTTCAAAGTCGAATGCCTTAATAAGGAAAAAATAGAAGTACAATGTACTAATGGAAATAAATTGAAGAATCCTCAATTTGTCGTTGCTATTTAAAAATAACTTTGGTTAGGGATATTACAAATATAATTTGACAGAAGGCCAATAAATGTACTTTCTGAAATTGGACTACATTAATTTACTTATTTAAAAAAGACAAAAAAAAAAAAGCTAAGTTTTGGAAAAGAATTTTAGTTTATTATATTTCAACTTGACATGTAAATAAGACGATGAAATCCTTTTTATGATGTGTAAGGTCTTTGTGGTTGGCTCTTTAAACCATCAATACTAATTCTTAAAAACATTTTATGAAATTGGATTTTGTATGACACCCACAAAAAAATCTTAAAAAACCAAAAAAGAATATGTTGTTTGTTCTTCATATAAAGATGATGATGGTAAAAATATATAGTATTTGTCATGATATATTTTTTTTTGCAAGTTACAAATGTGAGAACTAAAACGATTGGGAACTGATAATTAGACAATTATACATGTACATATACCAAAATTTTAGTATTTCACACAAGCGCATATTTCTCAATGCATCATACATTCCTGGTTTTTATTTCTGAACATTACCAATGCTTAACATTTGGTCGCAAATTACTTATTACTCATGGACGTTCAAACTGAACTTTTGTCTAAGGCAGCAAAATTTCCATAAAATCGTTAGTTGTATGTCATCATGCATGTGAGAATTTAACAAATTTTACCATTTACGAGTACTACTACAATTATGTTACATGTGGCACATCAACACGAAGTTACATCATCAAACGTGGTAAGAACGATAACTCATTGGTTATTGTTTTGACTATCTCCTCTCTAAATTCCCTCCTTTAGAAATATGCTCTTGCAACTGAAGCCCATAACCCTTCTTTCCATATGGAATGCATTTTAGTTTCAACATACACGTGTTCCAAGAAATCATGACCTCTTTGAGAAAAGGCGTATGCTATATAGCATTACAATATAAAAAACCTGCTAGTTCAGACAGAATTCCCCCAACCCAATAATATCCCCCTCACTATTTATCTCTCATAGTTGATACTATGAAACAACTACAAGTACATCAAACTCAACTTTAAGTTATAAAAATAACAAAAGAAGCTAATACTTTATATAAGTCCTCTAATTTTCAATAATCATTTGGGATTTAGCCAAATGTAAAAGATGATTGGGTAACAAATTTATTGTAATGAGAAACATCAACAGGAAAGATCTTTAAAATTGGAAACAATGAGACAGGTACTTGTATAAAAAAGTGATGTCCTTGTTCATACCAAATTCCAACAGAGTTCAAAAATTAAAATGCATGGTAATGAGAAGTCCAATGAGCATAATCTTGAACAGCAATAATAAATATAAAAAAATGATTAAGTTCAATAATTTAAAACAAAAGAAACAATTGACCGCCTTTGACCAAGATCTATGTTTCTATAGTGAAAGAAATCCTAAACTCGCCGGTAGAAAACGTGAGAAATTTTAGTCGATCGGTTTCACCATCTACCAATAGAATGAACAATCAAAGCAATCAAAACAGACCGAAACACTTAGGATTCAAGCTTTATTAGGTTTTATCTTCATATACTCCGAAAACAGGAAACAGAGAAAAAAACATATCACAGGAGATAGCAACACAAACTAAGGATATCTATTAGAACTTCAGTTCTTTGACTATACCTATTCACCATCAGCAGCAAGACTACTAGAAGATGTCAAAAGGGATTTTTTTTTTAAAACATTAAACAGAAAAGGGGATAAGACAGAAGCCAGATCACCAGTCGCACAGGTAGCTAAAACTTCATAAATCGCAGTACACACTTTCGCATAATGGTGCTGAAGAAAATTTTGCAGTGTGTTCTTTCAATCAAGGCACATTCTAGACTTCAAATTCCACCTGAAATAGACTAAAACAACATATCACGTCCCCAATATTTTGAATTTTGCAGCCATAAAGCTGTTGCACCGTTGAACAATTTCAAATTTGACAATGTCCTGAGTGGGTTGGGTTGGAGAAGGCAAATTTGAAAGAAGAATTTTGACTTGTAATAGCTTCTAGTTACTTATACAAGTCCAAAATTGCACGTATCTTCTTAATGTGATTGGCCTCTTGGAAAATATAACAATAACAAGGGATTAGGGTAAATTGATGGTAAAAAGGTTTAAAATGCCAAAATTAGGTTAAACATCGAAGAAATCAAGGAAGTGACATATACCTAGTTAAGGTTTGACTTGTACTTTTACATTGTACCTCAAATGTATCGAGTCCTTACTTTAATCAGGTCCAATAAGTTAGAAAGTAGGGTTGTTGATGTATAGTTTTTGGGTAATTTGGATCGAGGTTATTCTGTTTTTTTTGTCATAAAGTACCTAATTCGGTTCGAATACTCGAGTATTAGTTAAAAGGGCACAATTTCGGGTAGGGTATGTTAGTGAAATACCCGAACTTGGCATAGCTACACGCATGGGTTTGATTATTGTTTGAGCAAATTTTGGCTTTGTCATTTTCTTTTTACCAACAAAATAAGTGTGATCCATTGGAAACAAAAAGCAAATTAAATGTGGATATATTTAAAACAAAAAGTATCTCGTACTACACAATAGGTTAAAAAAAGCATTTCTAAGTTTTTGAGTTTGATTATATGGGTTTTTTGAAAAAGTAACATATTTTTAACTAAATTTTGCTTTCAAAAGATTTATAATAGTTTATACAACTCATGATCATGTGTCAGTGATTCAATTCATATGGGTTTTACAAATATGACTTGTGCGGCCCAAACACAACATATTTATTAATTATTTTAAATATGTGGTGCGGTGCGATTAATTTGCGGTTTTTCTGAAACCTAAAACCGAACCGCACCGCAAAATTGCGGTTTTTTCAAAATTAAAAACCGCACCATCGGTTTTTGATGCGGTTTCGGTTTTTCGGTTTCGGTTTTTGAGGTTTTTTTGCGGTTTCGGATTTTCGGTGCGGTTTTTGCTCACCCCTACCTATATGAGTGTATGAGTCGTGTTGGAATTTTAGAAATATCTCACGGCTCGTTGGCTTTTGTAAACACATAGCGTGGTGCTCGTGTGATGGTTTGGGTGTCACCTAGCATAAGAGTATTAGAGATCTTGAGGCCTCTATCTATATGATATATGTTATATAATTGGGCTTTGTGCTATCTCCTATAATCATTCTCCAGCCAAATATAATCTCTTGGAATTTGTACAATGGAATCAGACAGACTGGGCCTTTCCTATATCGGGTTGGACCGTCCGAACAATTGGTCTTTGTTCTATCACATTTTAAAGCTTTAGGCCTTATTTTGAAGCATCGGAGGATAGTTCCTGAACAAAGCTTTTCTGTAATCCAAGCCAAGACCGAGCTTTTATTAACCAAACCAAACTTATTTAAAATGTTTTTTCAAAAAATGATGTGAATAATGATTGAATCAAGAAACAAATTTTAAAAAGAGTTTCATGGGTTATTGTTTGTTGAACTTTCCAAGCATTTGATATGTATGACTAAAAATGCCAACCATTAAGTAACTTCAAGTCATGGCGACAGCCATGAGCCAACAAGTCCTAAAAGAATCCATTATTGTGTTTTATAGTACAATCGAGTGATATACACATATACGATTGTCATTTTATTAGAACCAAACTTATAATTTTCTCTTGTCACGCATTAATATGTTTAATTTCCTTTGTAAGATATAATGTTTATGTAGTAAATTAATAAATCTCCAGGTCCAGATGGCTTACTTTTGAATTTATCAAAAGGTTTTGGGAGTTACTAAAGGATTTGGTGGGTGAGGCGGTTCAGGAATTCTTTAGGACTGGAATCTTTCCAGTTGGTTGTAATTCTTCTTTTATCACTTTGATTCCCAAGGTGGCGGATGCTAAGTTTGTGAAGGATTTTAGGCCGATTAGTCTCATTGGTGCCCAATATAAAATTATTACAAAAATTTTGGCTAATCGGTTAAAAATGGTGATTGGTGACTTGATTAGTGAAGAGCAGTCTGTGTTTGTGCATGGGCGTCAAATTCTAGATGGTCCGTTAATTTTAAATGAAGTGCTTTCTTGGTGTAAAATTAAGAAAAAAAGGCTATGGTGTTTAAAGTTGATTTCGAGAAGGCTTATGACTCGGTTAGATGGGACTTCTTGGAAGATATCTTGGGACGCTTCGGTTTTGGAAGGAGATGGTGTAGATGGATACGTGGCTGTTTGAAGACGGCTAGAGGCTCTGTGTTGGTAAATGGTAGTCCTACAGAAGAGTTTCAGTTTTATAAGGGTTTGCGCCAAGGAGACCCACTCTCGCCTTTCTTATTCATTTTGGTTATGGAGACACTTCATCTGTCGTTTTTGAGGACTATCGTTAGCGGAGTTTTCATGCCCTTGACGGTGGGCAATGGATTTACGCTTTCTCACTTGTTTTATGCGGATGATGCGGTTTTCATTGGAGACTGGAAAGAGGAAAATTTTACCAATATTGTGTCTATTTTGCAGTGCTTTCATTTAGCTTCAGGGCTGAAAATGAACATCCAAAAGTCGAAAATGTTAGGTGTAAGTGTTCCGTTTACAGAAGTTGAGAGAGTGGCGGCCTTGGTGGGATGTGCGGCAATTAAAACTCCGTTTACGTACCTGGGGGTTCTGTTTGGAGGTTCTATGTCTAGAGCGAGTGCGTGGGAAGAGGTTGAGAAGAAAGTTAATGATAGGCTTTCTAAATGGAAATTGAAGACTCTTTCAGTTGGTGGAAGATTGACTCTTTTAAAGACAGTGATTGGGTCCATCCCTAATTATTATTTGTCTCTTTTTAAAGCTCCGGTTGGGGTGATAAAAAGATTGGAAAATCTGAGGAGTCGGTTTTTCCGCGGAGTGGAGGGTACGAAGACAAAACTTGCGTGGATTGGGTGGAATAAGGTGTGTGCGGATAGGGATAAGGGTGGTCTTGGAGTTGGAAGCTATTTTGCTTTAAATAGGGCTTTACTTTTTAAATGGATTTGGAGATTTAAGAATAATCCAAGGGTGATGTGGGTGAAGGTGGTTAAAGCGATTCATGGAGAAGACGGTCTTCTAGGAAATTGCGATGTTTCTAAAAAAGCTTCAGTGTGGCGGGATGTCGTTATTTCGACTAGAGATTTGACAAAGAATGGAATTGATCTGATGGGCTTCTGTAAAAGGAGGATTGGGGATGGTATGGATACTTTATTTTGGAAAGACACTTGGTTAGGAGATACGTACTTCATGCGTAGGTTTCACAGATTATACAACTTGGAAGAGAATAAAAATGCCACTGTGGCTTCTAAATGCACGGGTTGGTGGGGTGATTCTTTTAGACGCTCGCCGATGAGAGGTATGGAGGAAGAGCAAAAGGGGGAGTTGGAGAGAATTATGAAAGACGTTTATATTTCTAATAATCGAGACATTTGGCTTTGGGATTTGGTGACATATGGTTCTTTCTCGGTTAGTTCCAATAGACGATGTATTGATGACGTGGTCAATGGTGGTACGGGAGTGCCTACAAGGTGGATCAAGATGATTCCTATAAAAATCAATGTTTTTGTTTGGAAGATGATGTTGAATGGCTTACCTATGAGATGGAACATGTCTAAAAGAGGCATAGAGTTGGAGTCTATCTTATGTCCGGTTTGTGGAGTTAAAGCTGAAGAGATTGCTCATCTTTTTTTCGAGTGTAGTTTTGCTCAAGATATTTTTACTAGAATTGGAAAATGGTAGGATGTAGTTTTACCAAACGATTGGTCTTTAGCGAATTGGAGGACTTGGCTTCAAGAATTGAGATTACAAAAGATGGCTAAAGAAATTCTGGAAGGAGTGATTTCTGTGGCGTGGTGGTACATCTGGAGATTTCGGAATGATACAGTCTTTGGAAAAACACTTCCTAAAAAGAGTGTTATATTTGATGATATTGTTGCTCAATCGTTCCTTTGGTGTGATAGTCGGTCTAAGAAGAAGATAGATTGGAATTTGTGGCGTTTAAATCCTTCCTTAATTGTGATGTAATTGTTTTATTTATGTGCTAGTTTTTTGCTAGTTGCTCTTAATAAAATTTAGCTGTTCAAAAAAATAAATAAATAAAAAACAACAAATTGAACAGGGCAGACAGTCTAAGAATTGCTCTATACCATGACTCTCAATATATATGCAAGTATATGAAATAATTTCCACTTTGTAGATTCCAATAACTGCTCTTTTCTCTTTTTCGATGCCTTTCTTATCAACAGCTCCCATCTATGGTACAAGTTGTTTAAGCACCAAAAATAAAGCAACAACAGTTACAAGTTCAAACAACAAGAAAAGAAAAACACAGCAGCAGGTACGACTCACTTTTTCTAGACAGAGGACTTCTCTTTCTTGAACACCTCACTTGTCATCTTGTCGCTATTCCCGGACCAAATGGTTTTTATCATCATATCAAATCCATTTTTCCCTTCAATCTTAATAAGTTTCAGTCAAGATTTAAAGCATGTTTAGCAAAAAGATATGTATGGAAGCTTAAGAGATAGATGGCAGGTTTTATTTAACTGAAAACATATTCGAAATAAGATTGTGACAGTTGGTTTATGTGCCTCTTTAGAGTTTTTGGATAAAAAGTACCTTAATTAGGGTTAAGGGGTATCCTCCCGTATGCATGATGCCCTTTGCGAGAAAGCTCTGAACTTCAATTTTTCTAATGAAAAAAAATACATTAAAGATTTAACAATGATTGTAGAAAATCAAGACATGAATTATTTGTCGTTAGAACACTATCATTTAGTTATTGTTTTAGATATAAAAGTAATACATAAGAATGACATCTACCTTTAAAGCGGGCACCTTGTCCACAATAAAGACCAAAACCTAGACCATGTAATGATACTCCCCTGTACTCCATTCGAGTTCGGCTTAGAATGTATTCTCCTGTTGTTGACTGAAATGCAGTGAGATCTCCACCAATGATGTGATTCCATGACTTGTAGTATCCTAGCACATCTTCTTCTTCGTCTGTGTCTCCATCATTATACATAAAACTCACCCCACACTCCTTTGTGACTACTTTATCCATATCATAATAGAAGTTCCTCATGGTAATAGTAACTTGGTCACCACATTCCATCTCATTCATCGCAAACATCCAATAACTTAACAATGTCAAACACCCTTCATAGAAATTGTCAATGTAATGGTGGTATATCCAGGTGAGGTTCTTTGTTATATTATTAATTATGATCACCGGCAAAAAGAGGCGCCCATAACTTACAGTCGGAAATGAAGATGTTTCCACCCGGCCCCCAGAATTGAAGGCATAGCAAGATGTCACCACACAACAGAAATTCAATCCTGTAAAGTTGTTAGGAGATGATGGGATAGTAAATGTTATTGATGGCCCATTGTTTCTATTCGTAATCCAATGTGGCATATCTTCACCTCCATAAATTGTGCTGAAAATTCCAAATTCATAATACATCTGACAAATACAGCCACATTAATTAATTACCACATTTTATATAAATAGATATTCACTCAAAGACATATAGTTTACTAGAGCAAACCTGGATTTCAGATTCCTCTAGGCCGTCATAATAGGAAGTTTTCACACGCCTTCCAATAAGGAAGTCTGGATTTGTCCAGCCCAAACCAACTAACAAATTTTCCTCAACATCTGCCAATGGTTGGACTTTCACCATGCCTTCAATTTCAAACAATGATGGTGGTGGTATCTGTATTATTGAAAAATCGAGCTGGGACATTTTTGGATCAAATAAAACTTTTTGTAACGAAGACTCCATATAACACTTGAGGTCCAAATATGTGAGCGTATGTGGAGGATTCTCGACTGACATCAGCATGTTACAGTTTACCATACTAAGTTTCTCAAGCCTAGGAAGGCTTCTCACACAATTTGGTAGGGAAACGATACGGTTGCCATCTAAACACAATTCCTTTAACATGGATAGGCTACTGAAGTCCATGGGAAAGGATTCCGTGGACAAGTTATTATCTTCGAGCGACAACCTTACTAAAGATCTCGGTAAAGAAATTGTAAAGAATTTCTGATCCCTAATCTCTATTCGAGATTCACCGAGCTTACATCCCTTTAGCAACAATGTTTTAACATTTTTTAAGATGCCTATGATTCTTGGAAGTTTTTTGAGTTTGTTGCAGTAGCTGAGATCAACGATGACAAGTTCATCACATTGCTCAATTGATTCACACACTTCAAGCAATCTAGTGCAATTTGTAAGTATTAGCCTCTCAAGTGCAGGGAATTGGACAAAGCCACTCAGACTACACAGCTGCTCACAAAAACTTAAATTAAGAATCTTCAACGATCCAAGCAATCTTTTTTCTTTTGAGCATGATCCAAGCAGTTGCTGAAATTGAGATAAGTTAGAATACTAGTTATCAACCGGACATAGAAGAGTAATAAATGGAGATAAGTTACCTTTATCCCCTTATGAAGTCGTTGGGGGTAGCTATAAAATATCCCAAATGATGTAATATTGCTATATGACATCTCAAGAGCAACCAGACTCTTCAACGGTAAGTCTGAAGGTATAGACTTCAAAAGAAACCCATGCATACACAACCATCTTAATTTTTCAGGAAAATTCTTGTAAGGGCCGGTTATTGGAACATAATTGAGTTGTAGCAACATTAGGTTATCCATCTTACTCAATGCTTCTGTTGTCAACTTGAGTGATACATGTAACTTCTCTTTCTCAAACATTCTCATGTCAAGACTGAGGCCTAGAACATTTTCCGTGCCCTGAAAAGAAAGGGAATGCATATTTTAAAATTTTATTAACATGTATTTAGAAATACGAAGTCCTTTAAAAAATTATGCGTTGCCTCTTACCTTTTTTTGTTTCAACACGTTGAAAGAATCATAACCCCATAATCGACTTCGTTCCCATGGCTTGGCGAGTGATTCTTCATGTACTAGAAGTCTTCCCATCTCTTGAACCAACTGATGCATCATCAATTCGTTATCATATCCGATACTAAGAAGGTATTTGTCGATGAGATTCGTGATCCCGGTTCTTGTTTCTTTGTCACATGCCTCTAATATTGTTAATGAAACATCTCTATCCATTCCGACAAAAAAACAAGCGATATGCTTAAACAAGTCCTTCTCATTTTTTGATGGCAAAGAGTTATAGCTCATTCTCAAGACATTATTTACAGGGGAATCATGTTCTTTCTTTAGTCTTTGTATGTACCCCTCCCAGTAGGTTACATCTTGATTATGTAAAGACCTACCCAAAACTTTAAGAGCCATAGGATGTCCTTGACAATACTCCACTAACATTCGTGACACCCCTTCATAACCTACCTTAAGATCATTGTGTGCGAATGCATGAAAACACAAAAGCTTTTGTGATTCGGTCAAAGATAAGCCTTCAAGAAAGTGCTTTATATGCCTTAGTTTACCGTTCAATTTCAATAGTTCCGAACTCTCAGTCAAACTTGCATCCTTTGTTGTTATTATAATTTTGCTTCCAGGATGAAAACCGTTGCTTCCAAGTAATGCATCTAATTGGTCGAGACTACCAATATCATCAAGAACTAGAAACACTCTTTTACGGGCTACAATACTCTCTATCTTTGAAGTGTATATAGAATCATCGTCAACTTGAAGTGAACTGGGTTTTGAAATGCTATCATGGAGTTGTTTTTGTACATCAAGCATCCCATTATATTTTGCATTAATTCTCCTATCGATATCTTTAATGAAGCTGCTTGTATCAAATTCATGAGAATGTGATGCATAGACATATTTAGCTAAAGACGTCTTCCCGATCCCACCTAGACCCACAATAGTCAGTATATATGACGTATGTGAGGATGCATCTTTCAACCATGAAGTGACGAATTCAATGGAATCGTCCACCCCAAAAAGTTGTGGCAGTGGAAAACTTGAGGGTATATGTAATCTACGGAAGATGTCTTTAACAATTTCACCAATAAGCTCCACCTCTGGCCTGGGATATTTTGAGTAAGAATAAAGAACACAATCCAAAAAAACTAAATGCCATATTGAAGATTTAAGTTTTTTCAAAGATCAAAATCAAAATTTTATCATATAAGCTATTACTTAATAACTTTTTGACGTCAAAAATATTATCGTAGTTTCCCTTCTAACCATATTGGCATCTAATGGTTAAGGTCATATTTATGATCAATTATAAGAGCGAGCCACCAATGTAATACAAGAGTTCATTAATGGGCCACCAAGTTTCATATTTTATAAGTTAACCTTTACTACTTACAAATAAGAGCATTTAAATATCATAATAAACGATGAAATGATTTCAAGGTAGAATAATATAAAAAATTGTAAATGCCTTACGAGCGTCAAAAAGTTTTTTTGTAAAAGCATAAAAAAATATTAAAATGGTTTATCTATGAATTTATTTATGATAAAACAAAAATGCCTAGCAAACATGTTAAAATAAGCAGGATGGTTTAACCCGGCTACATATATGAAATATCTATGATATCAGATAATTGAAAAAATAGATTCAATTCTTAAGCATATCTTTATGTAGATTAAATGCAACAAAAATATGCCTATTTGATGATTATGAAGAAAAGTACTAAAATGCATAAGGAGAAGATGACATTGACTTTTCATGAGCCAAAATAAAAGTATTAAAGGAGTATGTAAATATGGGTATGAAAGTGGTCACCTGCCATTTGCATCCTTCCCTTTTAAATTAGCAACTTCTGTAAGCGCTTTATTCCATCGGTCCATCTTTTGATCCAATTTACTTCTTTTATGTGCATTTGTCTCAGCTTCCATCCTCTGCCTATGCTCAGCCATTGCATCTCCAAAGCTACTTTGTTGCTTCCTCACATGGGTGGGCTCAACATGATAAAATATTGGGATAACAATATGGTTTAATTTCTTACGTCGCTCAAGGATCAGCACCAATTCATCAAGACACCATCTAGAAGCGGCATAATTTTTAGACAACACAATAACGTAAGCCCTAGATGCTTTAATCACACTCTCTAATTCTGGTTTCAAATCATCCCCGATTTCAATCTCTTCATTATCTAAGAAGGTATTGATATTGGCATTCATGAGGGCATTATAAAGGTGATTAGTGAAACTATTACGAGTGTCAACACCTCTGAAACTTAAAAATACGTCATATCCACGGCGGTGAGTTGATAAAGAAGTTAAAGCCCCTTCAGAAATTTCATGGAGTTCCACCATTATGAGTTATCGGTTAATGACCCTACACACTTCCACAATTTTACGTAAGAAGTAACGTATGGGTTAATGAAGAAGTTGAAGCCCCTTCAGAAATTGAAGCCCATTCGGAAGTTTTTTAACTCACACTTTCCTCACTTGTGCGCAGGGGCGGTTCCAGTATAGGGCAAAGGGGGGGGGGGGGGGCTGTGCACCGGCTCAACTTTTGCGGGCCTTTGTAAAAAAAAAAATCTAGTACGTTGCACCCCCTCGGAAAAAAAAAGACACCCACTAATTAACTTAAACTTTGGATTTTGATCAATTACCCACAAAAGTGCACACTTGTTTCTATAAGTGCACCCTTTACATTCGGGAAAATTTTTTTTTTCACCCCCTAATGATAATTCATGATCCGCCACTGCTTGTGCGTCAATATAGGGATTCCACACATAACCTACAGAAAATCCAAATTATTAATAACTATGCAACTTATATTTAATCAAACAATTTAAACCTCAATAATGACAACTATATACGACACCATAAAAATTTGAAGTATTTAAATAACAATACATATGCACCTCCAAACTTATTATGTGAATTTAATATGCTTAAGAAGTAACGTATGGATATAGAATCAACATAACATTGAGATAAGAATTGTTTTAAAATTGATTACTTAGTTAATTAGATTGGTCAACGTGTTTTTCCGGCTAAGTTTAATGCGAGAAAAATATAAAACCAATTTATTCAAGTAACCTACAAAACCTTTATTTTGATCCGATTAACCCACCATAGACAATTACACATCCCTAATATTTTTTAAACAATTTCCATCTAAATTTCAGTTAAATAAATCTCAAACAAATAAACACCATCCCATGAAAGGAGTTGCAAAATATATAGGAAATTCCAGATTTTTACTATATATGAACAATGAATTAAAAGACCCAAATGCAGGAAATAAATAAGTTTCATTACATACTCGTTTATAGGTCCAACGAATTAATAAGAACAATATTTTGAAAAGTGAAATTTTCTATCACTAAATCTAGTAAAGAATACTAATGAGCTTGTTCCACATGATATGTTTTTGAAAGTAAAAAGGAAAATTATATTCATTCCTAATATATCATCCTACTTCATCTTCCTAACCATTAAAAAAATGACATGTATGATCAATTAATTCTCTTTCTCAATCACCTCTCTTGATTTTGACACTTGTCTTGATCTAGTGATTAAGAAGATTATTAGAAAGATATTTTAGGAGGATATAAAACCTCTCAAGTAAAAAAAAAGTCCCGACATTTCTAAGCTCTTAATTACAAGGTAAATTCACTTTATACACAAGCATATATACATCATCGTTAATTTTGAGTTACATCTTTTTTTTTTTTCTTGAAAACTATTTGACGGAATTGCTTTCTACCATCCCTAGAACAGGAATTTAAGTCAAACAAATCCTACTTGTAATTAAAACATCCGAAAGTGGCCAAAAGTAATAGCATTTGAAAGTAGATGTAATCCCTGGTTCATGCAGCACAACTATGCGCAATATTGTATGTGTTAAATCTACAAAGAATTCCCTTGTCAATTTGTTACACTTCCTAGTTTAGGGATAGGAAATATGTAGAAGGATAGTATCTATGATAAAGGAGTTACTGAGGGGCATTTTTGTTAAGATGGTTGGTGTGAAGCTTTTGAATTCAAAGAGAGGTGGTAGTGTTAGTCATATTTGTTCTTCTTTGACCCAACAACCCATTTCTTTTGTATTGTTTAATATATGGTGGGTAGATACACATGCCTATATAAGTTGAAGGTCTGCAACAATTTTACATGCACCACACAACACCATGTAACACACAGAGAGTGCAGAGTAGCACCAATAAATAAAACTCCTAGTTATCCGCCGTGGACGTAGGTCATTTTTGGACCGAACCATGTTAAATTCTTGTGTTCTTAATTTGTGAGCTGAGTGTGTGAGTCTAGTGTTCGTATGCTAAGTGTCTCGATCCTAACAATTTTGGTCTTTATCCAAGTTAGGTCGGTTAAGTGAGTACAACTGTACAAGTAGGAGTTTAAGGGAAGTCGGTCATTATCATAGAATCGGGCGTGTACAACCCACAATTTTGTAATCCTTCATTTCCAATATTCGATCAATAGATTTCTGCTTTATCAATTCAATTTCAATATCAGAGTAAACACAATGCTGTAGCGGTACTGTAGCAGTTCCTGTAGCGGTACTGTAGCCGATTTTCAAAAATTGCAAAACAGTCCCTGAAGTTCCATAAAATTGCAGTTTGGTCCTTGAACTTTAGGAAAAGTGCAGTTTAGTCCCTGAACTTCAGGAAAATTACAGTTTGGTCCCTGAACTTCGGGAAAATTGCGGTTTAGTCCCTGAGCTTTAGGAAAATGGTAGTTTGGTCCCTGAACTTCAGGAAAATTACAGTTTGGTCCCTGAACTTCGGGAAAATTGCGGTTTAGTCCTTGAACTTCAGGAAAATTGCAGTTTGGTCCCTCAACTTTGTCAAAGTCGCAAAACAGTCACTCAAATATTTGTTTTGGACAGTTTAGCCAGAAAATAATTTGGGTGGGGATTATATTTTGCAAATAACGAGCCAAGAATAGTTAAATCAAAATTCTATTTAATCGGTGAAGAACAGTTGAACTCAGAAGAAATTTAAAGAAATCAAAAACCAGTGCCAACAGCATTTGTCGGGTTTTATCGATTCAGTTTAAATTTTCAGTTTCTGATTCTCAGTTCGGTATTCCGCTGTAGTTTAAATAGGTTGATTATTTAACAGAGTTCAAAAGAACAGTCGTTAAGTTCAGACAAGGCTTTGTTTTAGTGAAGATTGAAAAGTTGGTGGAAGATGCAGATTGAGGCATTATGTGTCAGAAAGTTCAAGATGTGGTATTGGTAAAGGGAAAAAATTAGAAAATTACAGAAGATCAGACGTTCAGACAAATCCAGCGATGATCAGAGTTTCAGGGGTTCAAGAACAGATCATGGGATGAACAGATCAAGTAATTAAGAGAAAATCCGTTTTCGGTAGATCCAGCAGTGATTAGAAAGTCAGCAGACTTAGGTGTAATCACGGGATCAGAAAGTTCGGTGTTATTCATGACGTTGAGGTGTGGACATTCTTTAGAGTCGATGTCCAAATAGAGGAAAATCTGCTTTTGAGAATGTGTCTGGGTTTGATGCATTGGGACTCAGTGGAAGGCAGTGAAGACTCTTGGGTCAAGAATTCTGGTGCTTCATTTCACGCTACCCACAGCAGTGAAGCACTGCAGAATCTGAAAGTCGGATGTAACGCCAAAAACATGTTTATTATATAATTATAATAAAAAGGGCAAAATGGTCATTTTATCTCAAAAGGGTAATTTGGTCTTTTGGACAGAAAATGACTTGTTTGGTAATAATATTTTGAGTCTTGGACTTAAAATGTTATAAAAATGTGATTTTGTCATTTAATTTGTAAGTTGTGGCAAAAGTTTGAGAAATGCAACTTCAAGGGCCAAATTGCAAATATTAGGGGTATAAAAGAAATGACTTGTGCAGATTTTGGGAGACCTACGGGAGTTTTCTCTTGAACGATTTCTGCAAGGATTGAAGGTTCTTGAAGGCTTGGAACTTGCAAATTTGATTATAGCAATTAAAAAGGGTAGAATTGGAAGTTTGGAGGTTAGTTTTTCAAGTTCTTATTGGTTTGTTCTTGATGAGTTTTATAGAGCTCAAAAACTGCATTTGCAGTTATGATTATGTTGTTAAGTTGATGTAATACTTCCATTAAGTCATTCTAATAAAGACTTAACCAAAGAAAATGGAAGTAGATTGTTATTTTTGATGAATTTGAAGATTTGGGGTTGTTAGAACTAAGAACCCTAATTCTTCATATGATTGATTGAGTGGGTTTTGATGGTTAAAAACCTTGTTAAAATGTAAGGTTTTAGCCTAGGAACAAACCCCAAACGATTAAGAACGGAAATAAGGACTTAATGGACCAAAACTGCAAGCTACAGTGCATAAATCGCGACTGGCCAGGGGACCTGCACTGGCGCCAGGCGCGGTGCACCCAGGAGCCAGGCGGGGTGCGCCCAGGCGCAATGCGCCCTCCCCTAGGCGTAGTGCGCCTCCAAGCAAGGGCAGGCAGGGGATCAAAAACGCTAACTTTTGCTTGGCTTGTCCGATTTAGCTCAAATTTGAACCATAGGCTCGTTATGGTCTAAAACGTTTGGGAAAATTTTCATATTGAGTTTTCGACCCCTCGGGGGCACTGTAGACCGATCCGAATGCCTCGGTGAATAGTAAAATTCATATAAAGTTAGTAAACGGAAAGTTTATTAACTAGGCATTGTTTATAACGATATTATATTGAACTCTATTGTGTTAGAGTTAATTGGAATGGTTATTGACCTATAATCATTTTGATAATAAATGGAATTATAGGTACGGGACAAAATCCTACGGATTTCATTTCAAGGCAAGGAACAACAAACGCTAGTTGTAGCAAACCTTCAGGTGAGTAATCTCACTGTTATCCGATGTGATATGTGTTATAAGAGCAGCTGCAGATGGAAATGATTTTTGGGACAAATTCCGACAGATTATATGATTCGATTTATGACAATACCAGATAAGCCGTGAGTCTGATAAAGACAAGAACGGAGCTGTGAGTCAACAATAATGACATGACAATACCAGATAAGCCGTGAGTCTGTTATAGACAAGAACGGAGCTGTGAGTCAGTCAATTTTAATGGTGCGACAATACCAGATAAGCCGTGAGTCTATAATAGACAAGAACGGAGCTGTGAGTCAAACCTATATAGACAAGACCGGATAAGCCGTGAGTCATTGCGATGGCAAGAACGGAGCCGTGAGTCTAGGCAACAGCGGGATAACCCGTGAGCCATATATGATTTTATATTGCATAATATTGCTTAATTGACTTTGTATAGAGAATTTTATTCTTATACATGTTATACTTGATTTGATTAGTCATTGGGCTTTATAGCTCACGGTTTATTTGATATGTCCCTGCAGGTGAGCGTGATCCCACCAGGGGAAAAGATAAAGTCCGTGACTGAGGACTTAGAATCTGGATGTGACGACCCGGCTTGAAGAATGTATAATATTTATGTATTGTACTTCGTGATACACTTGTGCTCGTATTTTGTTAACTAATACCCAATACTTATGGTTTTTATTGTAAAATATTTGGTTTGAAAAACGAAAAATTTTTGGGGTGTTTTTGTTAATAAGTCGGGTGTTAGAAGTTGGTATCAAAGCCCTGGTTTAAGTGAACTAGGTGTCTTAGGTTAGATTCCTGGACTTAAACCTTGAGAGAAGAACAGATAAATGGACTGTTAGATATATATAAGTTGTTATTATATATGTAATCTAACGGTTTGCTGAAATTTTGAAGTATGAGAAATACACGAAGCAATCCTACTGGTGCAAATTCGCGTGGAACTGCAAGAAGTGGACCAGCTCGGTCACGCGGCTCTGTTGGGCGAAGAGCACCAACACGAGAACCGGTGGGACAAAATCCACCTGATATTCGGACGATAGTGGAAGAAGTGGTTAGGCAAATGATGCCTGCATTAACGAATAACCCCAACCCGAGTGCCAATCCTAATCCGAGTGTCAATCCTAATCCTACTGAAGAGGCTGCAAAAAGTGTTCATGACAGGCAGCCAGAAGATGAAAGCCAGTGAGAAAGCCGTGCCCGGGCAGTAAAAGAAACTCAAGGTGGGGAAGCCTCGATAAAGAAAGATGGGTGTACGTATAAATCCTTCCTTGGTTGTAAACCAAAGGAATTCTCGGGGACAGATGATCCAGTCAAAGCTATGGAATGGATCATGCATATCGAGAAGGTGTTCCGAGTAAGCAAATGTGCGGATGATGATAAAGTAGAATTTGCCACGAACCAACTCACCAATGGTGCACTACACTGGTGGCAGATTTATTACAAGTCCTTGAATCTTGATCCAACTGAATCAGTACCGTGGGAACAGTTCAAGATTAAGTTCAATGAAGAATACTGTTCTGAAGTAGCAATAAAGCAATTAGAGGATGAATTCCTACACCTGGAACAGGGTTCCCGATCTGTTCAGGAATATACTCTTAGCTTTCTGGAGAAAGCTAGGTTTGCGGAACACCACATCTATACTGAAAAGAGAAAGATCGATAAATATGTTTGGGGGTTGACGACTCGAATCAGGGAAATCGTGCAACCGTTGAAATTACCTACTTTCCGGAAAGTGGTGGATCGAGCCACAGAAAGAGAAACAGAATTAAAGCGACAAGAAAATGAAAAGAAAGCTATTGAAACGAAACGAAAGGCGGAAGACCAAGGTTGGACGCCTCAGAAAAAGTCGCAACAATCCGGGTCTAAGGGAAAAGGCCAAAAAGATGAAGGAAAGTGGTGTGAAAAATGCAGAAAAAGGCACACGGGCAGTTGCCGCAGTGATACTGGGTCAGTTAGCTGCCGAAATTGCGGAAAAACGGGTCATTCTATACGGGATTGTCGGGCGGAACGAAGATGCTACCAATGTGGAGCTACTGATCACATTCGTCCGAACTGTCCCCAACTGAAATCTGGAGTATACAGTGAAAGACCCAGGGATGATCAAGTGGGAAAGAAAGAAGAGCCGAAGAATAGGGGACGACCAGTGGCCTCGCGAGCTTTCCAGATGACTGTGGAGGAAGCCCGTGAAAAGACAGATGTGGTGACAGGTATCTTCACTCTTAATTCCATACATGTATATGTTATTTTTGATCCGGGGGCTACTCATTGTTTCGTATCGGAGTCTTTGTTGTCTCGCCTGAATGTACCGTTAACCCCGATGGATGAAAGTTTGGAAGTAGCAATAGCAGACGGTAGATATGTTTGGGTTTCCGAACACCTGGAAGGTTGTCAGCTTAAAATCTACGGGACCGTTTTCCCTATAGATTTGAAGCCGATGACTACCAATGAATTAGGTGTGATTGTGGGAATGGATTGGTTAGCAACGAATTATGCTAACATGGATTGCAGAAATAAAAACATCACGGTGTTAACACCGGATGGAGAATAGATAAGGATTCAAGGTGAACGACCTCCATTGCGAATGCCAGTCATCTCCTTTGCTCAAGCCCGAAGCTGTATCAGTAAAGGAGGGATGTCCTATCTAGCTTATGTATCGGTGGCTCAACCGATTAAAGTGGGGGTAGCGAATGTGAATGTGGTGAACGAGTTCCCAGATGTGTTTCCAGATGAACTTCCAGGGTTGCCACCAGATCGACAGGTCGAGTTCACGATTGAACTGGTTCCGGGAGCTGCACCTGTTGCCCGAGCTCCATACCGTTTAGCACCTTCAGAGATGGTGGAATTGCGAAAGCAACTGGAAGAATTGTTAGACAGGGGTTTTATCAGACCGAGTACATCGCCTTGGGGAGCCCCTATCCTGTTTGTTAAGAAGAAAGATGGGTCAATGCGCATGTGTATTGACTATCGGGAGTTAAACAAGATCACAGTGAAGAACAAGTACCCGCTACCCAGAATAGACGACTTGTTTGACCAACTGCAAGGCGCGTCCTATTTTTCCAAAATTGACCTGAGGTCGGGTTATCACCAGTTGAAGATAAGGGAGTCAGACATCCCGAAGACGGCGTTCCGAACGAGATACGGTCATTATGAGTTTTTGGTGATGCCTTTTGGGTTAACCAATGCTCCAGCCGTATTCATGGATCTTATGAACCGGGTGTGTCGACCGTTCCTTGATACCTCGGTGATAGTGTTTATCGATGACATCTTGGTGTATTCTCGTAGCCAAGCTGAACATGAGGTACACTTGCGACAGATGTTAGAGCTGCTTCGCCAAGAAAAGTTGTATGCGAAGTTCTCCAAGTGTGAGTTCTGGCTAAGAGAAGTTCAATTTCTTGGCCATGTAATCAATGCCGAGGGGGTGAAAGTTGATCCAGCAAAGGTTGACGCCGTGATGAAGTGGGAACCGCCCCGGAGTCCAACTGAAATACGGAGTTTTCTTGGTTTGGCAGGCTATTACAGAAGATTTGTTGAGAATTTCTCCTCGATAGCTGCTCCGTTGACCAAGTTGACCAAGAAAGGTGAAAAGTTCACGTGGACCGAAAAGCAACAAGAAGCGTTCCAGAAGCTGAAACAAACTTTATTTGAAGCACCGGTGTTGGCTTTACCACAAAGCGGAGAAGAGTATGTGATCTACAGCGATGCTTCTAGAATTGGTCTTGGTTGTGTGCTAATGCAGAAAGGACGGGTCATAGCCTATGCGTCCAGCCAATTAAAAGACGCCGAGAAGAAGTATCCAGTACATGATTTGGAATTAGCTGCGGTGGTTTTAGCATTGAAGTTATGGAGGCACTATTTATACGGTGTGAAGTTTGTCATTTACACTGATCATAAGAGCCTGAAGTACCTTTTCGACCAGAAAGAGCTTAATATGAGACAGCAAAGGTGGATGGATTTGCTGAAAGACTTTGACTGTGAAATTCAGTACCACCCTGGCAAGGCGAATGTGGTGGCAGATGCACTAAGCAGAAAAGAAGTTCCTCTGAAAATTACATCCGCATGCATGGGTGTAGTAAGCCGGTTACCAGGATTGATTCGTTCAGCACAAGAAGAAGCGTGTAAGCCGGAGAATGTTAAAAGTGAAAGAATGGTTGGATACTTGAAGCATCTGGAAGAAAACGCTCAGAAATTGAAAACCTTCAGAGGTCGAATATGGGTCCCAAAACAAGGAGAAGCGCGGAAATTACTTCTAGAGGATGCCCATTATAGCCGATATGCAGTTCATCCGGGCAGTACTAAGTTGTATCGGACGTTAAAACCGATGTATTGGTGGCCTGGAATGAAGAGGGACATTGGAAGATATGTAGAAAGATGTTAAGTCAAACCATCAGAAACCGTACGGGGAAATACAACCATTGCCGGTTCCAGAGAAGAAGTGAGACCATATTACCATGGATTTTGTGACAAAGTTGCCGCGGACACCGCGAGGTTACGATTCTATATGGGTGATTGTGGATCGATTGACCAAATCGGCATAATTTATACCATATAAGGAAAAGTACAGGGTAGATCAACTGGCGAAAATCTACATTGATGAGGTGATTTGTCGACATGGATTACCAGCATCGATTGTATCGGACCGAGATAGTAGATTTACTTCCCATTTTTGGCAGAGTCTTCAAAAGCAATTGGGTACAAAAGTACTTATGAGTACCGCATATCACCCGCAGACCGATGGTCAGAGTGAAAGAACGATTCAAACTTTGGAAGACATGCTGAGGACTTGTGTCATAGACTTCGGTGGAAGCTGGGAAGATCATTTGCCTTTGGTAGAATTCGCGTACAATAACAGCTATCATTCCAGCATTCAGATGGCCCCGTATGAAGCCTTGTATGGAGCACCGTGCCGTACGCCGACCTGCTGGACTGAAGTTGGGGAAAAGCCGTTGGCTGGACCCGAAATTGTAGCACAGACCGAAGAAAAGATCAAACTGATACGCGAAAATTTGAAGGTGGCTCAGAATAGACAGAAACAGTATGCAGACAAACGGGTGAAACCGATAGAATTCCGAGTAGGAGATATGGTTATGCTCAAAGTATCTCCTTGGAAAGGCTTAATTCGTTTTTGGGAAGAAAGGGAAGTTGAGTCCTCGCTTCATTGGACCTTTCCGTATATCCCAAAGAGTTGGAGCCGTGGCATACAGATTGGAGTTACCTGATGAACTTCATGGTATACATGATGTATTCCATGTGTCCCATTTGAGGAAAACTTTGTTTGACAAGTCTCAACAAGTACCTCTTGCTGAAATCGAGGTGGATGAAAAGTTGAGATACCCGGAACAACCCGAGCGGGTGATAGACCGCAAGATAAGACAGCTGCGAAATAAGAAGATCAGCATGGTGAAAGTCCTTTGGCGTCATCACAAAGGTTCCGACATGACGTGGGAGACCGAAAGTGAAATGAGGGAGAAATATCCTCAACTTTTTGTATGATTTCGGGGACGAAATCTTTTAAAGAAGGGGAGAATTTGTAACGCCAAAAACATGTTTATTATATAATTATAATAAAAAGGGCAAAATGGTCATTTTACCTCAAAAGGGTAATTTGGTCTTTTGGACAGAAAAGGACTTGTTTGGTAATAATATTTTGAGTCTTGGACTTAAAATGTTATAAAAATGTGATTTTGTCATTTAATTTGTAAGTTGTGGCAAAAGTTTGAGAAATGCAACTTCAAGGACCAAATTGCAAATATTGGGGGTATAAAAGAAATGACTTGTGCAGATTTTGGGAGACCTACGGGAGTTTTCTCTTGAACGATTTCTGCAAGGATTGAAAGTTCTTGAAGGCTTGGAACTTGCAAATTTGATTATAGCAATTAAAAAGGGTAGAATTGGAAGTTTGGAGGTTAGTTTTTCAAGTTCTTATTGGTTTGTTCTTGATGAGTTTTATAGAGCTCAAAAACTGCATTTGCAGTTATGATTATGTTGTTAAGTTGATGTAATACTTCCATTAAGTCATTCTAATAAAGACTTAACCAAAGAAAATGGAAGTAGATTGTTATTTTTGATGAATTTGAAGATTTGGGGTTGTTAGAACTAAGAACCCTAATTCTTCATATGATTGATTGAGTGGGTTTTGATGGTTAAAAACCTTGTTAAAATGTAAGGTTTTAGCCTAGGAACAAACCCCAAACGATTAAGAACGGAAATAAGGACTTAATGGACCAAAACTGCAAGCTACAGTGCATAAATCGCGACTGGCCAGGGGACCTGCACTGGCGCCAGGCGCGGTGCACCCAGGAGCCAGGCGGGGTGCGCCCAGGCGCAATGCGCCCTCCCCTAGGCGTAGTGCGCCTCCAAGCAAGGGCAGGCAGGGGATCAAAAACGCTAACTTTTGCTTGGCTTGTCCGATTTAGCTCAAATTTGAACCATAGGCTCGTTATGGTCTAAAACGTTTGGGAAAATTTTCATATTGAGTTTTCGACCCCTCGGGGGCACTGTAGACCGATCCGAATGCCTCGGTGAATAGTAAAATTCATATAAAGTTAGTAAACGGAAAGTTTATTAACTAGGCATTGTTTATAACGATATTATATTGAACTCTATTGTGTTAGAGTTAATTGGAATGGTTATTGACCTATAATCATTTTGATAATAAATGGAATTATAGGTACGGGACAAAATCCTACGGATTTCATTTCAAGGCAAGGAACAACAAACGCTAGTTGTAGCAAACCTTCAGGTGAGTAATCTCACTGTTATCCGATGTGATATGTGTTATAAGAGCAGCTGCAGATGGAAATGATTTTTGGGACAAATTCCGACAGATTATATGATTCGATTTATGACAATACCAGATAAGCCGTGAGTCTGATAAAGACAAGAACGGAGCTGTGAGTCAACAATAATGACATGACAATACCAGATAAGCCGTGAGTCTGTTATAGACAAGAACGGAGCTGTGAGTCAGTCAATTTTAATGGTGCGACAATACCAGATAAGCCGTGAGTCTATAATAGACAAGAACGGAGCTGTGAGTCAAACCTATATAGACAAGACCGGATAAGCCGTGAGTCATTGCGATGGCAAGAACGGAGCCGTGAGTCTAGGCAACAGCGGGATAACCCGTGAGCCATATATGATTTTATATTGCATAATATTGCTTAATTGACTTTGTATAGAGAATTTTATTCTTATACATGTTATACTTGATTTGATTAGTCATTGTGCTTTATAGCTCACGGTTTATTTGATATGTCCCTGCAGGTGAGCGTGATCCCACCAGGGGAAAAGATAAAGTCCGTGACTGAGGACTTGGAATCTGGATGTGACGACCCGGCTTGAAGAATGTATAATATTTATGTATTGTACTTCGTGATACACTTGTGCTCGTATTTTGTTAACTAATACCCCATACTTATGGTTTTTATTGTAAAATATTTGGTTTGAAAAACGAAAAATTTTTGGGGTGTTTTTGTTAATAAGTCGGGTGTTACATTGGAGGCTTTGGAAAGGTAAGACTTGTGAACGATGAATGTTCGCTGTATATGGTCGGATTACCGTATGAGGGAGTGACCATCCCAGTTCAGAAGAGAAACAAAGTCCGGTTCACAGAATCTCATGGGCAGAAGAGGGTGACCTTTTGCAAGTAGGAAGCCTAGAGCTACAGGGAAGATTCAGGTTGAACGAGCGTGAAAGGTTCAGAAAAATCAGTCGAAGGATATTGTGGAAATGAGAGCACATAGTATTGTTTCAGTTGCAGGGTTTTGCAACAGTGGGAGCATAGGTCGTGTTTCAATCATAGGTCCAGGACGACAGTAGATTTAGAACCAGTTTTCAGCTGTAAAAGTCTCTCTAGTTTTTGATAACTTGCTAAATATGGAGAGTGTTGTTGTTTGTTCTCAGATTGTTCTAGGATTCGGTAGTTCGTTTTCAATGGGAGCCGATAGGGACAGAGAACGGGTCAAGGGCAGTTTAAGTCATGATGAACATGTTGAAACTCACGGGAGTTTTAACGGGCCTTTCAGGTTAACTGATGAGAAGGCCGGGGTAACTAGGAAGGAAAGTGTTTTTTGGAATACATAGTTGAAGCACAAGTGAAGATTGTTCCGTGGCTTCAAGTGAGAGAGAGTGTGTGTGTTTAAGGATCGTTGCAAGATTTGGATGGCAGAGAAAGACTAAGTTGTTCAAAATCTTCAAGTGGGAGATTGTTAAGAGGGTTGGTGTGAAGCTTTTGAATTCAAAGAGAGGTGGCAGTGTTAGTCATATTTGTTCTTCTTTGACCCAACAACCCATTTCTTTTGTATTGTTTAATATATGGTGGGTAGATACACATGCCTATATAAGTTAAAGGTCTGCAACAATTTTACATGCACCACACAACACCATGTAACACACAGAGAGTGCAGAGTAGCACCAAGAAATAAAACTCCTAGTTATCCGCCGTGGACGTAGGTCATTTTTGGACAACCACGTTAAATTCTTGTGTTCTTAATTTGTGAGCTGAGTGTGTGAGTCTAGTGTTCGTATGCTAAGTGTCTCGATCCTAACAATTTTGGTCTTTATCCAAGTTAGGTCGGTTAAGTGAGTACAACTGTACAAGTAGGAGTTTAAGGGAAGTCGGTCATTATCATAGAATCGGGCGTGTACAACCCCCAATTTTGTAATCCTTCATTTCCAAGATTCGATCAATAGATTTCTGCTTTATCAATTCAATTTCAATATCAGAGTAAACACAATGCTGTAGCTCAAAACAAAAACCAAATTCAAGTTATTTGCAAATGACAGGCGGATTACTTGATTGATTAAGGATCCAGTCTTTGCACTAGCATATTCCTAATTTTGATTCATCGAATATATCACCCGAAAGTACTTCATGAGAACCGAGATTTCTTACAACATGGCTCAACCGATCAGCAAGTTTTGCATAAGGGGAACATCAGCCAGCCAATTTAGCGTTACTTATTACTATCCAGACCAATTTACAAAACTGAAATAATCGAATTTTCAATCCGCTGTTAATGAACAAATCAATGATTATGATGCGATTTATGATTAAAAAGATAAAATTGTCTAAAACATGTTAAATTAACTTGTAAGAATTTTCGTTCACAGTTACCTGCCTAGAGAACTATAGCGAGACCTGAAATAGCGAGAATAGCAGACGATAAACCGCGACGCGACCGATATAAAGAAGGAATGAAAATTGCAGAGTAACCGTGCGAAGTCGGCCGGAAAATGAAAAGTCAACGAGGAAGGAGAAGAGAAGGTGAGAGAGTTGAGACAAAATGTTGGTTTTTTCTTTTGCGCTGCGAGGGAGAGGGAGACTTTTACGATGTCAAAACATTGCAGTTTCGGTCCAATTTTTCTTTTTATTACAGGTCCATCCCTAACTATGGGCGTTGTTGCGATTTTGGTCCTTCATAAATGTAAAATGACTAAAATATAATTTTTCTATTAAGGTTTTATAACAATGAACAAAATTACAAAAATGGTCCCTATGCTTGGCCAAAAACTGCAAGTTTGGTCCAAAAAGGTTTGGACTTGCACTAGTGGTCCAATATCGGATATTTTAGGTGATTTTGGTCTTTATAATTTATGCTTTTTGTGGTTTTAGTCCACACCCAACTTAAAAGGACTAATATGCCCTTTAAATAATTCTTTTTTAATTTCTTTTATTTGTTTTTGATTTATTTAATTAAAAAACCAAACAAATCTCACCCACCGGTCATCCCAACCCACGCCTCCAATCATACCCCACCCCTTCTCTCTCTCTCTCTCTCTCTCTCTCTCTCTCTCTCTCTCTCTCTCTCTCGTCTTCTTCAATTGATGATGGCCAACACCGAGATGCAGCATCACCACTGATAACCACGACCCCAATCACCCAGTCCCACCTCTTCTCTGTCGGAGTCCCAAGGCTCTACCAAAAACGACATCCTCGATTGTTGAGCATCAAAGAACCCTTGCGTTTGTTCCTCCAAGAAGGAGCTTCTATAAATCAGTATCTTCATGATCTTTAAAACCCTAAACACCTGTAGCTAGAAAAATCAGAATCGAACTCATATTAAAATTTTAAAATCAGGACCTGTAGCTAGAAATTAAAATCGAGATATGAACTAATATTAAAATCGAGATATTAAAATCAGGACCTGTAGCTAGAAATTAAAATCGCCTAGTCGTGAATCTGAAGTCGCCTAGTCGTTGATCGTTGATCTGAAATCGTGAACCAGAATCGAATTAAAATCAGACATCCATGAAGTTATCCTTAAAAACAGCATATAATTTGATCGTTGAACCTGAATCGAATTAAAATCAGACATCCATGAACCTGAAACGGGAAGTCGGAAATCGTGAACCAGTAGCTAGAAATTAAAATCATTGATCGTTGATCTGATCGTTAAAGACTTGAAGTCTGATGCAGAAATCTTGAGTGTGTGAGTTGTGACTGCGTGAGTGAAAGAAAAAGCAGGAAAGGAAAGCCTCAACTCTCAAACATAACTCATTTGTGAAATGAAAATGAAACCCTACGGGCTACGAAGTCTCCTGGCCCAAAAATAAAATGTGATGTAAATGCTATTTGGCCCACTCCATATATATATATATATATATATATATATATATATATATATATATATATATATATATATATATATATATATATATATATATATATATATATATATATATATATATATATATATATATATATATATATATATAAACGGGTTAGTCGGGTCATCTTCGAGTTAAAAGTATTGACCCTAACCCAACCCGTTTAAATTTTTGTGTCGTGTCGTGTCGACCCGTTTACTTAAACGGGTCGAAACCTCTTACCCAAACCCGCTAATTTCGTGTCGGGTTCGTGTCGGGTTGTCGTGTCGTGTTTGATTTTGCCAGGTCTAACAATAACGTTATGGAACTCCCGTTCCTCTGGCTTGGCTAAGGGAAGTCTTTGAAGAAGAAATGCTATCAGTTTTTCCCTAATTTCTTTTTCCAAATCCATATTCAATGGCAGATGATTTCCCATCAAACCATAGCTCTTCAAAAAGCTGAAATAGATGGCTTACGTGCGACAAGTGGTGCTCGGATGAGAAGCGATGGTTGGTGTCTCGTTGTAGGGATGGTGAGAAGAAAAAGAGTTTGTAATGGTGGAGTAGATCGTACATGTTTGTTTTTCGGTGGTGGGGAAGAAAGCCATGGCTCTGATACCAACTTGTAGCGTCCCAAATCCAGTAATAAAATTTTTCGTTTAAAAACGGTTCAAATACATAAAACGGGTTACCAAATAAAACCATCCAAAATAAAACTTGTTATCCAAACATTAGAAATCGTATTTATCAAATTCATTTATAAACATTATCGAGCAGAAGGCTAAATTATCCAAAACCTCAGATGCGGTACAGTCGTGCCGTGCTCCAAGCTCAAGCCAGCAAATACCTGAAAAACAGTTAGGGTGAAAGAGTAAGCACACAGCTTAGTGACTTCCCCATAATACCACACGATCCATTCCATAACACACAATCATCAAAAGGTCTCCGAGCTTGCCCCGAACAACCTGGGTCTCAGGCTTGCTCCGATCCGCCTCGACGAAGAACTCACGAGCTTTCCCCGTTCCGTCTGCCACCGAATCAACTCATTCTTTAATATTCGGGTGCCTAGGTACGACCGGTCATGCATCGTCCTTTGTCATGCAGCAACTCCCAGATCAATCAACTCATTCTTCAGTCGTCAGAACGAATCCAACGACTGTCACATATAAGCACAACAACATAAGCATACAACCTAACCCTTCGGGTTTCCATCATCAGCTCAACAGTCAAATAACTTAAGGCACACCTAACTACCATTCATTACTACACATAGTAATTTAGTTACCTACGCATGTAACTACACCCATAGTATAGTGAGAAGACTCACCTGATCCGCAAAGCCAAGTAGCACTCCATACGCACATCTTCAGATCCGACAACGCGAAATTCATAACCAGGATAAACTCCACTTAGAACTTCCTTAACCCCAAACAAGATAAACCTCTAAGACCGGTACCCTAATCTCTCAAGTTTGACCAAAATTCAAACGAGTCAAAAAGTCAACTATCAAATGTCAAAGTCAACAAAAGTCAACAGGCACAGTTAGCGTCGCTAACTATGAACAGTCCAGAAATTTCCATTAAGTTCTTAATACATTCATCCAAGGTCTTGATCCTTCCAAGGACCTTCCAAACAGTCCCTAAGTCCATAAAAATCCTAACTTTAACATTCTAACACCATCACACCAATTCAAGAACAAGATTTAAGTCTAAAATGGTCCAAACTAATTAAAATCACCAACGAGAATTTGGTTTACTCTCTAACCCATCCCAAAGGTTCTTAATCATGGATTTAAGGCATAAAGTTCCTGACTTTATCCTTCTCAAACATGGACAAACACCAAAAGGGACCATTACCCTAATTTAATCCATAAGAACATACTTAAATCATAAGAAGAACCATAAAAAACATAAAAGTGAGAACTTGACTCACAATGGTCCAGAAAAATGCAGATCTTTGAAGCTTCACTCAAGAGAAACAACTTGTAGCAACATCATCAACCTTCAAGCATCATCCAAGCTCCAAAAATGCTTCTAATGAGACCAAAAATGCCAAAAATCCTACCAATATGATCTAAAGAGTGAAATTGACGATTTGGGGCCTGAAAGGACTCAAATGGCGGCTACCCTAGGGTTCCCCACCCTTAAATGTAGCCTAAGCATGAAAATCTAGCGTTTTAGCCCAAACAGGGTGATTAGCATCGCTAATACCTAGATTAGCGTCACTTATGAGGATTGTGCAAACCCACAAGACAGCTGGCAAACATAGCGTCGCGAAAAAGAAAATTATCGACACTAAGCAACATTAGCGTCGCTAACATCCTTGTTAGCGGTGCTAATGTCCTTTTCCACATTTTTCCATATTTTTGTTTCCTTATTCTGCGAACCTTAACTTTTTAAAACTCGAAACTTGACTTCTCGGGATTAGGTTCTTACACCGTATACTAGAATTCTAAATGATTTGCCTTACTTGCTAGTAGTGTAGGTTGTAGAACGAATTTTTGTCGCACATAGATTAGGGTTGATAGACATAGAATACTCAATCTGAATTTATAGGTTGTTCCTTGTTTGGTTGTGCCTTTAGGGTGGGGGTTACTCATTCGACCGTCTATCTTCCCCAAATCTTCGTGCGTGCAAACATTCCCAAGTGATCCAATGGTATTAGCTGAGTGAAATAGGCACATGTAGAATATAATGTTCTAGCTAAGCTAGAAGGATAGTATAGCACTACGGTGCAGGGCCGTGTGAATGAGAAACGTGTGTGGTATGAATGAAATACATGTGCCCAGGTGAGAAACGACTTAGGGATTGAGACTGCTTTTTCGTGTCAAGTACGAATAGGCGTGGAAGGTAATACATGGCGCGTACTACCGGAAACACAAGATTTGTACCGAAAGAAAAAAAGGTCTCAATATCTCTGAGGAGTTCGTAGGAAGAGTTCTGTGTGTGGATTAGTGTGAGGAACTGTCATAACAGTTTGCATCATGTTTCAGGATGGTGGTTACTACTATGTAGGGAGGAGCAAGCGGATCCGGGTCGAGATCCGGGTCCGGTGGTCGTGGGGACGACACGTATGTTGATGTGGATTTGAGGCATATGATAGTCGAGGAGGTTTCCCACGAGGTGGTCACGGTCATACCATAGTACTTCGGTTCGATGAAGACCGAGCTTTTCACGATGATCGAAGAGCGTTTCGCCACTATGACTCGGCAACGACCGAAGACGGTGACATATCAGGATTTCGCAGCACGCCAGCCGCCCATGTTTTCTGGGGAGAAGGACAAGATATCCGCGATCGAGGGAGCCTTCTACACCTGTTGGAGGAATCAAAGGTGCGTTTTGCGGTTAATCATCTACGGGGTGGAGGCCGGGACTCGTGGAGCATTCTTATTCAACCTCTCACTCTAGCACAGTAGGAGGCTATGACGTGGGCAGAGTCCACCGGCAAATTTCGTGAGGAGTACGTTTCGCTTGTGGAGATGGAGCGCTTGGCGACGGAATACATGACCATGATGCAGACGACCGAGTCAATGAATGATATCACTAAACATTTTACGGAGCGAGACTTGTTTTGCCCCGAGTATGTGGCTACTGAGAAGATGCGGATGTCCTGCTATTTGTCTATGTTGCAGACCGAGCTCCACGAGTTTGTGTTTTCTGCTCGTCATCAAACCCTTGCGGACATGATCACTGCAGCGAGCCAGAGAGCTGGAGTTGGAGCTCGGCGGAAGCAGAATACGTCGGCACCTACTCTGGCATCGCAGGAGACTAAGAAGTTTAGAGGCAGAGAGCAGAAATTGAGCGGGGGAAAGGGGTAGGTAATCTATAAAACCAGAATTTTAGTTACTTTGTTTTAATCCTCATAAATAATTACTCAAATTTTTATTTAACAAGGCTAGGATCTAAAATCTTCCACTTATTATGTGAAAAAGGGATGTCGTAATCACAACATAATAGTCATTAAGGTACATAAACTATTTATCAATTTCACTATCTATGAAATTCCTAGATTTTTTAGATTCACTGACTAAGGTCAATGGCATGTTAATCTAAGTTATGCTCATCTGGTCCATGACAGGGATGTCGTGGATCATGGATCAGATAGTGGATCAACCATGCAAAAACCACGTGATCCATGGCTCAAGATATGCTTGAGAATCGTGAGTGCCACATCACCTTCAACTATGACCTACGCTCTACGCTGACATGCCGTTTAACCACACAGCTCCGTCAACAGATCATAAAGAAAATGTGCGCTTTTTAAGGGTAGCATACAATGCACATTTTATTTTAATTAAAATGAGACCTTTTTAGTACGTTTACGTTAATACTTCTTAATTTAAATATTGTCCTATGTAACCCTTTCGGTAACTCCACCGAGTAAAATATGACGGGCGGTGAGGGTGGTAGACAATAAATGTCATTTAAAAACCGACCTCATTAGAATTCATAGGAATTCTCCTTCAAACCTTCTAACACATTTAAAAGTGGGTGAGCCTAGTCATGGTTTGACAAATGTTTTTATTTTAATTTAAGTATATATATATATATATATATATATATATATATATATACGGGTGAATTTTAAACAATTTAAAATTTTATATTCATCTGTTAATTCTATTAAACTCATTCAATAATTAATTTGAATATTACTTAAATTAATTGTGTAGCAGTTTAGTAACAAGACACATAAGGAAACTATGTAACTTGTGAAACTTGCAAGGCAAGCAAGGGTGGGGAAGCCCTAGCTGCCAATAGGAAAGGAACTCTCGTAAAACCCTATGAAGTTTTCGAAAAGCAGATATTCTAGCATCCTCAACCAGTCAAAATTCATAACATGCAGTTTCAGGAATTTATGTAGCATATATCTTATGTTTTTTCAAAAACAGCAAACAAAAACAATTCATAATTCAGTTTTTGATATAAAGTGCATGCAACCTATAAATAGAGGCTCTGATACCACTATTTGGATTTGATCATATTAACAAGAACATTCATGCAACAGAAGACAAAATAGGATCAAATCATAAAACTAAGCAGATTATTAAGACAATAATCATTAAGTTTATAATCAAGGATCACATGCTCATAGCAATTGCATCAACTTAACAAGAAGATTATGAATTCATACATTTATTTGGATGTAAGGATCCAAACCAGAATCCTCTAATGATTCACACCCATGAACACCAGAAAACCAAACAGACATAGTTTCTTCTTGGCTTGAATCAAGATCCAAAAACCCTTGAAAGTGTTATGGAAAATCGACAAGGAGAAGGGAGGATGGAAGGAAGAAGGTTGGCGGCTCTTTTGAGGGTTTGGGATGCCTTAGGGTTTAACCCCAATGCCTTTATTTATACTGGAAGGCTCCGAGGGTTCCAAAGTTAAGGAGCTTTCTTACGGCCGCCCCTGGACTTGTATAAATTAATTAAACCTTTAATTAATTACAATCAAATCCTTATAATTAATTTCTATAAATTAATTCCAATTTATCAATTAATTATTGATTCAGTTTCTGATTAATTTATTTCTCAATAAATTAATAAACTAATCATTCCTTCTTATTTTCTGTCACTGTTTGTTTTACTGGGTCGTGAGGGCAACTCAAAGGGACCTTGTTATCATTAGAAATATCACCACAGTTAATGACCTTGGACACTATTTCCAACAAGCAGGCCAGTGTCGGTCGGTGATGAGGAGTGAGGTGTGACCGTTGGGGCAGAGGATGACCACAAGGATGGGTGTGGGTCGGTATGAAGAAAGGAGTAGGATGGAGTGGGTGTGGAGAAATACTTAAAGGGAAAGACACTTTCGTCGAAAATAACATGGCGTGAAATTGTGAGTTTGTGGTTAGAGAGGTTGTAGCATTTGTAACCCTGGTGGTTGGAGGGGTAACCAAGGAAAACACACGGGGAGGAGCTGTTTTCTAGCTTGCTAATGGACAAAGAAGGGGTGAGAGGGAAACAAATACAGCCAAAGGTATGTAAGTGGTTGTAGGATGGGTTTTTGTTGTATAGTAGGGTTGTACGGGTGAAATAGTTTTTGGTTTTGGCAGGAATGATGTTAAGGAGATAGGTAGCCATTTGCAGAGCATGATGCCAAAACGAGGGAGGGACGGAGGAGTGGGAGAGTAGGGTCCGAATGATGTTGTTAATAGAACGAATCTTGCATTCCGCTTTCCTATTTTGAGAAGAGGTATGTAGGCACGAAAAACGAAACATCGTTCCGTTTTGTTTGCAAAAATTGTGAAAATTGACGTTATTTTATTCGGTTCCATTATCACATTGAAAGGCTTAATTTTGGGCTCAACTTGAGTTGAGATGAAGGTGGAGAATTGGGCAAAAATGTCGTAGACATCGGATTTGCGGATTAGGGGGTAAGTCCACAAAAAAATTGTGTAGTCATCTAGTAGTAAGATATAATATTTGTGACCACAAGTAGAATGTATGGGAGATGTCCATAAGTCACTGTGAATTATGTCAAAAGGTAGGAAAGTAGATGACATAGAATTATAGAACGACGTTTTTATTTGTTTGCCAAAAATACAATAATGACAACTAGAAAACTTGGAAGTACTTTGAGAATTGATAACATTATATTTCTTCAAACGACTAAGTAAATCTAGTCCCGGGTGTCCTAGACGTTGGTGCCAGACATGTTGAGAGATAGCTGAAAAAGCAAGAGGAGCGACGACTTGAGATGAAGAAGGATGAAGCGGGTAAAGATCCCCGGTGCCGTTATATCAGAGGATGGGTGTCCGCGTCGGGTAGTCCTTCACAAGAAAACCAAAAGGATCAAATTCAACGAATACCTAATTGTCGGTTGTAAATCGACGAACCGATGATAAATTTTTGATAAGACGAGGAGAGTAGAGGATGTTATTAAGCTTGAGAGGTGGAAGAGGGGGTTTTAGAATGTTATGGCCAAATCCGTGTATAGGGATTAACCATCACCAACTGTGATATCATTTAATGATTTATTGCTAGAATATGATGAGAGAGTACCTGAGTTATTTGTCATGTGAGATATGGCTCCGGTGTCCATGTACCGGTTGTTGTCAGGTAGGTATAAGGACATGGTGTGTAACGCATGGTCAATATCCGTAGTGGTGTGGCCAATACTGTAGTTGTCATAAGAGGAGGGAGGGCGAGGACCGTGAATACCAACGTATGCTTGAGGACCTGATGGTCGTGGTGGTGTAGATTGGGGCAGCGTCGGGTAAGGACAAGGTAGGACAGTCCATTGGGGGCGCTATCTGTATGGGAGTTGCGAATAGGAGACCGGTCAGGAAGTACCTTGGAAGAACTGTTGCTGTTGCTGTTACCAGCCATTCCACGAAGATGGGGGGCATTGTGAGAAGAATAAGGCCCCTGGTTTTGAGTTTGAGTCTGCCCGTTTTGGTTGTGTGAGCCACGACCCCGTCCATTGTTGCCATGTCTGCTACCGCGTCCACGTCCCCGATTGTTGGAGTTGCCATGACCCCGGCCATTGCGGGCTTGTGACTGTGGGGAAGGTGTGGTTTCCGGGGTGGTAGTGGGGAGCAGAGCCGTGTGGGAAGCTTGGTTGGACTTTCGAGTTTCCTCCATAATAAGCTTGCATCGAACATCATAGAAATCGGAAAGAGGATCAGATTGTTGAATCAGCATGGCAATCACATTGTATTGCTCGGAGAGACCGACAATGAGTTGTAGGACCAGTTGTTTGTTGGAGACCGGCCCCCCATATTAGCAAGTTGGTCGGTAAGTAATTTCATGGCTTGGCAATAAGACGTAATGTCGGAGAAACTGTCAAGACGGGTTGCGGTCAGTTTCTGCTCCAAATAGACGGCACGAGAATTCTTGTTATCTTGGTAGATGTTGGCGAGGGCTGCCCAAGCTTTGGCAGCGGTGGAGTCAGGAGTGAGAATAGTGTGGATGAGATCATGGGAGACGGTGCCATAGATCCACCGGTAGATCCACCGGAGCATAAGGCAGGAATGAAGTTTGGAATCAGCCGACGTTTTTTCTTTCTTTTTTCTTTGTCAGGCGAATAAGCACCTGGTGTAGGTGGGATGGTGTCGTTGATGACTTCAAAAGCCCGACAATGGATCTTAAAGAGTTTCGACCAGGTGTTGTAGGGAACTATTCTCCATCTCGAGTTTAATGGGGATAGAGTTGTGGATATTGGTAACTGTAAGGGCGGGATGGAGAGCCATTGAAAACGATAAAGAAGAAGATGGTGGAGATCGGTGTAAAAGAAAAGGAAGAGGCTGCCCAGAGCAGGGAGAGGCCGCCGGAAAAAAATAGGGTTAGGGAAGAAGTGTGGGATGCCTGATACCATATAAGAATGTGATTTCAAGTTGTCGTATTTCTCATTAAATCCCGATATAAATACAATAGGTTTTGTTAAGGTTGGTGAAGACTTTTTCCAATGTTAGGTGATGACCAAAAATTATAGTTAAAATATTAGAAAGTTAGCTAACCAATGTTGAAGACTTAGTGGCCGAAGGAATTTCCATCTCTATAAATATAGAGATGTGCTACTCATCAATATGTACCACACAACACAAAAACACAGAGCAATAAAACATTCCTAGTTATCCGCCGTGGACGTAGGTCATTTTTGGACCGAACCATGTTAAATTCTTGTGTTCTTAATTTGTGAGCTGAGTATGTGAGTTTAGTGTTCGTATGCTAAGTGTCTCGATCCTAACAAGTGGTATCAGAGCCTTGGTATTGCTCCAAAGAGCGATTTTCTGTTTTTGGGTCGAAAATGTTTTGTCTCAAAAACGATTTTGGTTTACGCCGTTGGAAAGGTCTCGTTCCGCAGATTCCGAAAATATATTTTTTCGAATTTTTTGAGCAACGGAAGACCTCCAAATCGCCGGTCAAAGTTGGTCAAAACTCGCCGGAAAATTGGCCGAAAAAAAACCAGTTCGCCGGAGAATACGACACTGTAGCACCGGAGTTTCGCCGGAGAAGACGACGTTGTAGCGGTACTGTAGCATTTGCAAAACAGGTCCCTGAAGTTCCAGAATTTGCAAAGCAGGTCCCTGAAGTTCCAGAATTTGCAAAACAGGTCCCAGAAGTTCCAGAATTTGCAACACATGTCCCTGAGGTTCCAGAATTTGCGAAACGGGTCCCTGGAGTTCCGAAAATTGCAAAGCAGGTCCCTGATATTTCAGGAATTGCAAAATAGGTCCTTGAATTTCCAGAAATTGCAGTTTAGCCCCCAAACTTTCAGAAAACTGCATTTTAGCCCCCAAACTTTCAGAAAATTGCAGTTTAGCCCCCAAACTTTCATAAAAATTGCAGTTTAGCCCCCAAACTTTCAGAAAATTGCAGTTTAGCCCCCAAACTTTCAGAAAATTGCAGCTTAGCCCCTGAACTTTCAGAAAATTGTAGTTTAGCCCCTGAATTTCAGAAAAATTGCATTTTCACCCTTCATTTCTAAAAGAAAAGTGCATTTTGTCCGTTAAAATGACAGAAGACGGTAAAATTAAAATTAAGAAGTTTGATGGTACCGATTATGGATTTTGGAAGATGCAAATTGAAGATATGCTGTATCAGAAAAGTTTGCATTTGCCTATGTTGGGCGAACAACCGGATGACATGTATGATGAAGATTGGAAGTTGTTGGATCGACAAGCCTTGGGTGTAGTTAGGCTTTCATTGGCAAAGAGTGTTGCCTATAACATTGTCAATGAAACAACTACTTATGGAGTATTTAAGGCTTTGTACAACATGTACGAGAAGCCGTCCGCTTCAAACAAAGTGTTCCTCATCAAACAGTTGGTTAACACCAAGATGAAGGAAGGCATGTCGGTTACCGCTTACATAAACGAGTTTAACTCGATTATTTCTCGTTTAGCCTCAGTTGCAATAAAGTTTGAAGATGAAGTACAAGCGCTCCTCCTTTTATCATCTTTGCCCGACAGTTGGTCAGGCACAGTCACAGCTGTTAGTAGTGCATCTGGCACTACCAAACTCACTTTCGAAAGTATTCGTGACTTGATTGTAAAGATATCAGACGGAGAAGCAATGGTGAGACTTCTAGTTCTAGTTCTATATTGCATACAGAAAGTAGAGGAAGAAAAAACGAAAGAGGACGTGGTCGAGGCAGATCAAAGTCCAGAAAAAGAGGACAGTCAAAAACCAGAAAAGACATTGAATGCTGGAATTGCAAAGAAAAATGTCACTTTAGAAGCCAATGCCCAAAACCACAAGCTGAAAAGAAAGAAGTAAATAATATATCCTCTGAAGAATAAGGAGATTTTCTCATATGTTGTGTTGAGAATTCATCAGAATCCTGGATTATGAATTCAGGTGCTTCTTTCCATGCCGTCTCATGCCCATATATGGTCAAGAACCTACAAACAGGTGCTCTTGGCAAAGTTTGTTTGACCGATGATCAAGTGCTTGATATTACGGGCATTGGAGACATAGATTTGAAGACATCCTTAGGAACCACGTGGACATTGAAAGATGTCAGGGTTATTCCAAACTTAAGGAGAAAGTTGATTTCAGTTGGTAAGTTGGATGATGAAGGGTTTGATGTTCACTTTGGGGGTGGACAATAGAAAGTGATCAAATGCAACTTGGTGATTGCCAAAGGAAAGAAGAAAGGCACTCTATACATGGTAGAGATACCTAGTGATGGTGTTCATGCCGTAACCACAAATCCGAGTCCATCTAATTTATGGCACCAACGACTCAGACACATGAGCAATAAGGGATTGAAGATGTTGGCTCAGAAAGGGAAGTTTCCAGACTTGAAGAAAGTTGAAACAGAATTCTGTGAATCCTGTGTTCTAGGGAAACAAAAGCGGGTTACTTTTGTAAAGACGGGGAAGACACCGAAAGCTCAGAAGTTGGAGCTTGTTCACTCGGATGTATTTGGACCAACACCAGTTTCATCTCTAGGAGGCAAAAACTACTATGTAACCTTTATTGATGATTCAACACGCAAGGTATGGGTCTATTTTCTTAAAAATAAATCTGATGTATTTAATACTTTTAAGATATGGAAATCTACTGTTGAAAATGAAACTGATTTGAAGGTAAAATGCCTGAAATCGGATAATGGTGGTGAATACATAAGCAAGGAGTTTGTTGACTATTGTGCCAAGCAAGGGATAAAGATGATGTTGAGTGTCGTAACCAACAAAATAAAAAGAGTTGAAATATGGTTTTTAAAATGATTTGTTAATTACCAATATTTCATGATTGCACTACTTGTTATAAATACTAACTACGTAGTATAAATGGCAAGTAGGGTCGATCCACAGGGAGCGATGGTCTAATGGATTACACCTTGATTTCACGAGATTTAAACTTATAACGAAAGTAACAAAAAGGGGGGTTTTGATATTTAGTTGAAATATGATTGTATAATTGACTTGGGACAAAATATAGAAAGATTGCTTTTGTATTTTATAATTTGGGGACAAAGTCTGGTTTTGTATTTTTAGTCATATGATTGGAAATAACAATAAGAATGATGTTTATAACTTTAATCTTTTTAAGTTGGTACTTTGTGTATGCCGAAAGCTCGCACATACACCATTCACCTAATGTACCTTAGTCAAGAGAAGCTCGTTAACTAAGACTAATCTTACCATTCAAATCTAGATAAGATCATAGTCAAGTGTATGCCGAAAGCTCGCACATACACCATCATAGAATTTGAATGAAAGATTGCATTATGTTTTATGTGAATGTTCCCAACAATGTTCAATACTCCTAAACAAGCGTTGAAGCGTCAAAACATGAGATATGATTTTCACCAATTAAAGATGATTGTCACAAATAACATTTTATAAAACAATTACGGATTTCATAATTTGTATGACTAGATTGATTTATATTTAAGATCAAATGGCCAATATGAAATAAATAAAAACCAAACACTTGTTAAGCCTCAAAATCATATCACTAGAAAGATATAAAATCAAACATCAAACTTTATAGTAAATCACAATCATAATCCTTAATACAAAACCAGAAAATAAAGTTACTAGCCACTCATGACTAGTAAAAGAGAAATAAACTTACAAAATGAAGATAATCCATATTTGAAGTTGCACAAATAACACAAGCACAATGGAATAAGAGATATATAAGATAGGAGATGGTTCTAAGGATAACCAAACACATCTATTTATACTAACACACCAAGGGTAAAATGGTAATTTGAACAATGGCAAACATCATCATTCCAAGACCCACTTCCTTCATCACATGGCCTCAAATCCAGATGGGATCTGGATCTGGTCATCCACCAAGAGAATGACAGCACAAGATGGAATAAAAAACTCATAGTGGGAGAAAAAGTAAATCTGGCCACCAGTTAAAGTTACACGGCCAAGTTACACTGCCGTGTAATTCTGCAACACTTTCTGGACGACTTCCTGAGCTGACTTGGCATCCACGTGGCAAAATAAAGTTACACGGCCGTGTAACTTCTAGGCCTAAAGTTACACGGTCGTGTAATACACTGTTTTGTCTTCGGGTCGTTTATTTCACAACTCTTCTGTTTGTGATCCGTTTCTTCTGAAATTTGACGTGCAGCCTCCTAATGATATATAATTAATGTTCCAAGTCTCAAAATACCTGCAAAACATACCATTTTACCCAAACAAATGGTATTACTCCGAAATAAACACATTAGTACGAACACATGCATATAACATGCTTTTATTGGCGAAATACGATGTCAAATGAAGTAAATAAACGTGATAAAATGTGTATATTAATACACCTATCAGATGATCAAGACAGTCCCAGGAACCCTTCAGCAGAATGGTGTAGCTGAGAGAATGAATAGAACTCTGAATGAAAGGGCTAGAAGCATGAGGTTGAATGCTGGTTTACCAAAGACATTTTAGGCTGATACAGTTAACACTGCAGCCTACTTGATCAATCGTTCACCATGTGTTCCATTGGATTTTAAATTGCCGGAAGAAATGTGGCAAGAGAAGGAAGTAAGTCTCAAACACCTAAAAGTCTTTGGTTGTAGTGCTTACAGTCTGTTAAAAGATAGTGACAGGGATAAACTTGATTCGAAAACCAAGAAGTGCACATTCATTGGTTATGGGTCAGACGAAATGGGTTACAGGCTTTGGGATAATGAAAGCAGAAAGATAATCCGAAGCAAGAACGTCATCTTTAACGAAGCTGAGTTATTCAAAGACATAAACACCAAAACTCCAGAAGTCCAGAAGGAGTACGTTGAATATGAAGGTGGTGAAAAAAAGAAAGAAGCTTTAGTTGAAATCCCTGAATCTGGGGATGATTCAACTGACAGTGGGAGCTCAGAGGATGATTCTAGAAATGACTCTGAAGATGAAGAAACCAACCCTCTAGCTCCAGAGTCCCCAGCCACACCTCAAGTTCAACGAAGAAGATCTTCCAGAGTCATCAGACCACCACAAAGATACTCACCATCTGTCAACTACATTCTTTTGACAGAAAATGGTGAACCCCAGTGTTACTCTGAAGCTAAGAGGTTAAAAGATTCATTGCAGTAGGAGCTAGCAATGAAATATGAAATGAAGTCGCTTGAGAAGAACAAGACCTGGCTTTTAACGAAGCTTCCATCCAGGAAGAAGGCTCTTCAGAACAAATGGGTTTTCAGGGTCAAGGATGAACATGATGGTACCAAACGGTACAAAGCAAGATTAGTAGTCAAGGGCTTTCAACAGAAAGAGGGAATCGATTTCAATGAAATATTCTCTCCAGTAGTGAAAATGACCACTATCAGACTTGTTCTCAGTATTGTAGCAGCAGAAGGTTTGCATCTAGAGCAGCTAGATGTCAAGACAGCTTTTCTACATGGTGACCTAGATGAAGAAATTTACATGACACAACCAGAGGGTTTTCAGATTAAAGGCAAAGAAAACTTGGTGTGTAAATTAAAGAAGAGCTTGTATGGTTTGAAACAAGCGCCAAGACAATGGTATTTGAAGTTTGATAACTTCATGAGAAGAGTTGCTTACAAGAGATGTGACAATGATCATTGTTGTTACATCAAGAAGTTTAAGGGTTCTTATATCATTCTACTACTCTATGTAGATGATATGTTGATTGCAGGCTCAGACATGACAGAGATCAAGAAGTTAAAGAAGCAAATGTCTGAAGAATTCGAGATGAAAGACTTGGGAGCTGCAAACCAAATACTCGGGATAAGTATTTTCAGAAACAAAGAAGATGGCTCTTTGACACTCTCTCAAGAGAAATACATTGAGAAAGTATTAGAGAAATTCAGCCTTAAAGATGCCAAGATCAGAAGCACGCCTTTGGGAAGTCAATTTAAGCTTTCTAAAGTTCAGTCACCCAAATCAGATGAAGACAAGAAAGAAATGGCTAAAGTACCTTATGCATCTGCAGTTGGTAGTCTCATGTATGCAATGGTATGCACGAGACCAGATATTGCACATGCAGTGGGAGTTGTTAGTCGGTTTATGTCCAATCCAGGGAGAGAACATTGGGAAGCAGTTAAATGGCTGCTAAGATATTTGAAGGGGACTTCAAAAGTAGCACTGCATTTTAAAGGGAAAGATGTCATTCTGAAGGGTTTTGCAGATGCAGACCTTGATGGTTGCAAAGACTCATACAAAAGCACTACCGGGTATGTCTTTACAGTGGGAGGCACTGCAGTGAGTTGGATGTCTAAACTCCAGAAAAGTGTTGCCCTTTCAACCACAGAAGCAGAGTATATGGCAGTTGCTGAAGCAAGCAAAGAGCTTATATGGTTGAAGAACTTTCTCGAAGAACTTGGCAAGGAACAAGTTGATTGTGCACTGTTTTGTGATAATCAAAGTGCAATACACCTTGCAAAGAATCTTGTCTTCCATTCGAAGACAAAGCACATACAACTGAGATATCACTTCATCAGAGAAAGAATTAATGATGGTACTCTGAAGTTGAAGAAGATCAAAGGAACTGAAAATCCAGCTGATATGCATGCTTCAGCAACTGCCATACATGCATGCATAAAGATCAACCAATTTCATTTTGGTCTCTAGCAAATAACACACTCATGTACTCCTTTTTTTAAATCATCGTTGGAGAGTGTACCACTGTACCGCAACAAGCAAGGTGAGTGTAGTGGCATGAGTGTAATGGAGACTGTAATTGAATAAACAATGTGAGTGAAATGAGTCGTTATTTATAGTCATGTTTAGTTGGCTTGTAGGAATGAAATGAAGTTCCCAATGTATTATTATTTCATATTGTAACTATGTCCATAGCTCAAACCAACACCAACATAGCTTAGAATTTGTACCTCATTTATTTCAGTTAGAGTATATAAATCACAAAACATTACAACAAACAAATCATTATATACAGATATATCAAGAGTTTTGACCTAGCTAAAAGACAAGAAAAGGGCAGACAGATTCTATATAGATAAGTTTGAAATCACGTGTGTAGTATATGTAACTGTACTTATTACTTATGATTCTATCTTTCTATTTTAGTTTTCTGTCGGGTAGGTGCGCAAGAGAACAAAGTCTACAATTCCTCTGTTCTTACCCTGTTTTCTCTGTTTTTTAGAATGCTGTAAATATAAGTATTTATCTACAAAAGGTTTGCTTCACAAGTTCACGTGTTTGCATAGCAAAAAATCGCATATAGTCTAAAAGGAAGGTATTATCTTGGAAAATTACTAGAGAACTCATTGACTTGCAGTGGCATTAGTTTACACGTGCCTTCTCTTTCTCAAGGATTTTTCATCTCAAGGATGAGACCTCGAATATTTCCATAAACATGATGCAAGATATATGTTTATAGTTGGAATTATTTTCAATTAAAGATGTTATGATGGTCGACAGTTAAATCCAATCATCCTCATTTCTAATTTTGTCATCAATGTTTTCCAATACCACCTATTTTCTTATCACGCATCATCACTATTTTTTTTTTCTTTTCTCGGAGTTCAAGCATTTATATTTTATAACATCAAGATATATAAGGAAGCTTACAATAACTTCGATAGACACTTCCTCTTCAATCCATCTAACTATTGAAGTCCCAAGGGACAAATAATATAACGCATATGTAAATAGAGCAATCTTGAGGTCTTCAATTTCAATAAAGAGGGTCTACTGAAATTGGTGTATCTTTATATGGGTCTCAATAACATTTATGCATATTGCTTAAGTATATCATAGTCACAAGTATAAGGAATGGTGAGAAATCCTCAACCATAGTTATTTTGAAATTAGAGCCCAATACTTCCAGAATCCTTCAGGTGTATTCTAGAAGGGTAAAAAGGTCAGGTGGCTAAGAAGTTTGTTAGTAATGAGAATTTAATAAAGGGGGAAGGGAGATAGTTAGTAGCATGCACGTAATTTGTTATCTTAGAATTGTTTTCATTGGCTCATAACATTCAAGCTAGTGAGAGTGGGAGATTCCCTAGGTGGTTGAGATCATATCTTATTTTCGATCTTTTCATTACAATTCAATATTACATCTTCTTCCTCTCTACAATTCAGTTGTCATTCACAATGTACTGTTTCATACCTAATCCAACATACAAACCCCCTCAAACACACAGCATTTAGACATGCTAATATGCTCTAAGAAAAAATTCGTAATAGTATTCAGTAATTTCAAATTTACAAGCAAATGTCGTTATACGGACACTTCGGAACCCTAAATGAAGGAATATGGGATTGACGGTTGCGGCAAAAGGTCCATTGAACTGCTCATGCAATCCCTGTATTTTACGAATTGAAAGTTAGCCCGCTTTATTATTCTCACATTTATCGAACTTTTGGGGGCGTTCAAAATGCTCCTTATGACTAAGGATGAGAGCTTTGAATAATTGAATGTGAATAGTTGGAGAACATACCAGTATGATGTTGCCATTTTAGAGTATATTTTGATTTTGCCATATCCAGAGATCCACTGTAAGCTTGTAACTACTTTCATTTGTTACATACTGGACCAATTAATTAATAGCTTTGGTGATAACATATTTGGCTGTGTGTCTTGTTTCATGTGATGAGAGAAAGATTTGGGTGTCAAAAGTATACCCCACGTGTGTCACCAAGTATGCCAGACTTCTATTGAGATAAAGCTCTAAAAAACAGTTCATTTTCTGATGAAAAATGATAAAAGGGAATACATTAGTTATTATTCACATACATCCACTTGAATATATTTCTATGTTAATAGACAAGTAATTCTCCCTGAGAAAAAAAAAGCTATGTCTGATATTAGTAAAGGGGGTGGTGGTACCCAAATATTAGATAAAAGATAATACAACATGACAAATAAAATATTAGATAAATGACTTCTACCTTTATATTTGGCCCCATTTCTTACAAGTTTACGATAAAATCCATTCACTCCATCGCCATCATGGAGAAACCTCGAAGTGTGCAAGATGTATTCCCCTGTTGTTGTCTGGAATGCGGCCAGATCTCCACCAATAATGTGATTCCATGATTTGTAATAACGCAACGCATCTTCTACTTCATCTGTGTCTCCATCATCATACACGAAACTAACCCCACAATCCGTAGTAACATTAACAGCTACATTAAAATACAACAATGGTTCTTGCCACACGATAATATTAACATTGTCACCACATTCCATCTCATCCATCCCAAACATCCAGTGGCTTAAAAATGTGAAATACTTTTCACCTACATTGACACTCTCAACGTAATGGTTGTATATCCAGGTGAGATTTTTTGTTATATTAATAATTATGATAATTGGCAAAATTTGGAACTTAACATTCAATGCCATCTGCACATAGCAGAAATTCAATCCTATGAGTTTGTTGGGAGATGATGGTATTATAAATGATATTGATGGCCCCGTGCTTCTATCCATAATCCAAATTGGCATCTCTCTGCCACTATAAATTGTACTGAATATTCCAAATTCATAATACATCTGCGAAATACATCACCTTCATTAATTACTGTAATAATTGTTTATACATGCATATTCACACAAAGACATACTGTTAACTAGAACAAACCTGGATTTCAGATTCCTCTAAGCCTCTAAACGTACTATAAGAAAGCACACGCCTTTCATTACGGAAGTCTAGCTTAGTCCATCCCAAACTATGTAATACCTTTCCCTCAACGCCTGCCATTGGTTGGATTTTGACTATCCCTTCAAATTCAAACGACGAAAGTGCAAACATCTTGGACCCTATAAAAAACTGAAGTAGGGACATTTCTGGATCAAATACAACTTTCCTTAGCAAAGGCTTATTAGAATGAGAATCGAGGTTCAAAAATGTTAATGTATGTGGAGGATGCTCAACTAACGTCAACATTTCACATTTCCTCATAGAAAGAAAATCAAGCCTAGGAAGGCTTCTCACACAGTTGGGCATGGAAACAATAGGATTCTTATCTAAATTCAATTCCTCTAACATGGATAGGCAACTAAAATCCATGGGAAAGGATTCAGTAGACAAATTATTATTTGCAAGTGACAACACTACTAAAGATCTTGGTAAAGGATTCGTAAAGAACTTCAAATCACTTGGTATCACCTCAAGAATGATGGAGGAAGACGTTGTGTTTTTTCCAATGATATCAGCCTTGATCTTTTCTGTTTGATACATATCCCTAATCCCGATTCTAGTTTCACCAAGACTACATCCCTTTAGAAACAATGTGTTAACCTTATTTAACATGCCTATGATTCTTGGAAGTTTTCTAAGCTTGTTGCAGTAGCTTAGATCAACAAGGACAAGTTCAGCACATAGCTCAATTGATTCACAAATCTCAAGCAAACCGGTGCAACCTCTAAGTATTACCCTTTCAAGTGAAGGGAGTTGCCCAAAGCCTCCAAGACTACAAAGCTTTTCACAGAAACTTAAATTAAGAATCTTCAACGATCCAAGTAATGTTTTATCTTTAGAGCATGATCTAACCAATTGCTGAAATAGCGATAAGTTAGAATAGTAGTGAATTTATCAACTTGATGTAGAAGAGAAATAAATGGATAGAAGTTACCTTTAGCTTCCTATGAAGTTGTTGTGGATAGCTATAGCAAATCCCAAATGTTTCAATATTGCTATATGACATGTCAAGAGCAACCAGATTCTTCATCGGTAAGTCTGTAGGAATGGACTTTAAATGGAACCCATGCATACACAACCATCTTAACTCTTTTGGAAATTTCTTGTAAGAGCCCGTCATTTGCACATAACTGAGATGGAGAAGCATTAGCCTATCCATATTACTTAATGCATCTGTTTTCAACTGAAGTGATCCGTGTAACTTCTGTTTCTCAAGAACTCTCATGTCAAGGGTGAGGCCTAAAACATTTCCCGTACCCTATGAAGAAACAGGATTGAAAACTTTTATAATGCTATAAACATGTAAATAAAAATACAAAATAATCGGGAAAAATATTATAATGTTATACATGTCCTCTTACCTTTTCTTGTTTTAACACTTTAAATGACTCATGACACCATAATCGACTCCGCTCCCATGGCTTATCAGGTGATTCTTCACGTACTATGAACCTTCCCATATCTTGAACCAACTGATGCATAATCAATTCATTATTCCATCCGATACTAAGAAGGCATCTGTCGATGAGATTTGTAATTCCAGTTCTTGTTTCAATATCACATGCCTGTAATATTGTTATTGTAACATCTGTATCCATTCCAACAAAAAAACAAGAAATATGCTTAAACAAGTCCTTATCATCTTTGGATGGCAAAGAGTCAAAGCTCATTCTCAATATATTATTTACAGGGGAATTGTTTTCTTTTTTAAGCCTATCTATGTGCCCCTCCCAATATGCAACATCTCGATTATGTAAAGACTTGCCCAAAACTTTAAGAGCCATTGGATGTCCTTCACAATACTTAACAAGCTTTTCTGACAACTCTTTATAGCCTTCATTGGGATAGTTGCACGTGAATGCATGAAAACACAAAAGTTCTTGTGAATGTTTCTTACATAAGCCTTGTAGCTCATGCTTTGAATGCTTGGGTTTAATGTTCATTTTGAATAGTTCACAACTCTCTGTCAACCATGCATCTTTTGTTGTTATTATGATTTTGGTTCCCGGATAAAAACCTTTGCTTCCGAGTAATGTATCCAACTGGTTGAGACTATAAATATCATCAAGAACTAGAAACACCTTTTTATTGGCTATTGCTTTCTCTATCATTGTGGTGTATATAGAATTATCATAAACTTGAACAAAACTTGGTTTTGAAATGTCATCACAGAGTTGTTTTTGAAGATCAAACAGCCCATTAAATTTATCATCACATCTTCTATTGATATCTTCAATAAAGCTGCTTGCGTCAAATTCATGAGAATGTAAACCATAGATATATTTGGCTAAGGACGTCTTTCCGATTCCACCTAAACCCAAAATAGTGAGTACATCTGCATTATGCAAGGATACATCTTTCAACCACGAAGTGATGAATTTAACGGAATAGTCCATTCCATAAAGTTGCGGTAGAGGGATCCTTGAGGATATGTGTAATCTAAGGTAGATGTCCTTAACAACTTCCTCGATAAGCTCGGTCTCTTTCCTGTAACTTGATTTTAATAAGAGCAAAAAAAAACCAGCATACCATATCAGAGATTTAATTTATCTAAAGATTCAAATCAAAATTATATCATGTTTTAAGAAATTCATATAATGAAATTTATGTCATCAAAACTATATCATACTTTCACTTCTGACCACATACACATCTAACTTGTATGGTCATTATTTTTATCTATAATACAAGATTCTGTTAATGGGCGACAAAAGTGCAAATTTGGTCCTGTGATATGCAAAAAAAATTACTAATTTGGTCAAAAACGTTTTGAATTAACATCATTGGTCCAAAATACGTTTTTAATGTGCTTTTGGTCCTTGGTAAATTTTAGATGAGATGAAAGTACTTTAAACTCATTTCAAATTTACTAGGGACCAAAACCGCGATAAGAAAACATATTTTTGGATAAGTGAGACCAAAGGGACAATAGAGATCAAATTTCTAGTTTTTTGGTTAATGATCCATAATAACAACTAATAACACAAAATTGCAACCATGTTCACACAATTTTCCTCAACTCATTCATAGTTGTACCACCTTAACCAAGTCTAGAGTGTATCCACAATTTCACTACAACCGTACCACCTCGACCGGTTCTAACGTCAATCCAGAATCTCACCACAACCGTACCACCTCGACCACACCCCCACGACTCTCCTACTGAGATGCCCAATCCGGCGCTCCGGTTGACACTCCTCTCTTCGCCAGAGGGCAGGAACCAGCCATGAGGTCTCCTTACAACGATGTTAATCAGGTATAACCGGTTAAAATTGTAGACAATGGTATTTTAAAACCAATATTGAATGTTCGGTGACTAACAGGTTGCAAAATCGGAGTTTAGTAACCTATTAGATGCAATTAAAAGTTCAGTGGCCGAGATAGAGTGATCTAATGGGTAAATTTTGTGTTATTGGTTGTCATTACGGATCATTAACCCTTTTGTGGCCACCAAATTTCACTATGTTTCTACAAGACAATCAAACTTATATCGACATGGTTGTGCATGATTTCACACATAATCTCAGATAATAGCTAAAGGTTAACCTTCACTACTTGCAAGTTTAACGATGTATAAGATGGTATGATTTGAAGGTACTCTGATTAATAAACAATGGGTCCATTGCAGCCGTTCAAATTTTGATTTTTAATAGAAAACGTATAAAGTTATTAAAGCAGTTTATCTAAATGAATAAATTATTTGGTTTTTAATAGAAAGCGTATAAAAGTTATTAAAGCGGTTTATCTAAATGAATCAATCGATGATAAAATAAAAAGTGCATAGCAAATATTAAATTAGCCGTATGGTTAATCTACCCATATGCATTAATTTAGGAGATCACATAACTAAAAAATGAGATTCAAATTTAAATATTTTTCATCAAACCTAATACATCCAAAATATACCTGTGTAATTAAAATCTAGAAACTTATTGAGATGCATTAAGAGAAGATGATATGATGAGTTAATCAAACAAAATTGAAGGAGTATGGAAATATGTGTAAGAAAGTAATTACCTGTCCTTAAGAACCTTCCCTTTTAAATCAGCAACTTCGGTAAGCGCTTTATTCCATCGGTCCATCCTTTGAGCCCATTTACTTCTTTTATCCGCATTTGTCTCCGCTTCCATCATCTGTCTATGCTTAGCCATTGCATCTCCGAAACTACTTTGTTGCTTCCTGATGTGGGTGGGCTCAACATGATAAAAGATGGGGACAACAATGTGGTTGGACGTCTTACGTTGCTCAAGGATCAACACCAATTCATCAAGACACCACGATGAAGTAGCATAATTCTTGGACAAGACAACAACAGAAGCCCCAGATGCTTTAATGGCACTCTCCAGTTTCGGTTTTAGATTTTCCCCGGTTTCAATCTCTTCATCATCCAAGAAGGTAGTAATATTGGCATCCATGAGGGCCTTGTGAAGATGAGGTGTGAAACCATTACGAGTGTCAAGACCTCTGAAGCTTAAAAATACGTCATATTTATGACCATGGGTTGATGAAGAAGATGAAGACCCTTCTGAAAGTTTAGAGAGAACAACCATTATGGAAAGGTACGAGTGAATATTTGATACTCGATTTTTAATCAAACAAAGAGTAATGGATAGGTTTTTATAAACCAAGTCCAAGTCAACTCTCTGTTGATAAATGGCATATATTGCTGGCACCTATATTTATAATAGTTAAAAAGACAGTCGAAAGAGACGCAAAGTAATAAAATAGGGAATGAGCGACAATAGATATAAAAGTCATATTTTTATGGGTCGTCTACTAATTAATAGTTAAGCGTCATGTTGATGATATTCTTAATATTTAATAAAACAAATTTAGAGGAGATACATATAAATAGAATGAAATTTTCGTTGGTAATAAAGTGTTCCATCAATTATTGAGAGGTTAGAGATACAAATTATATTTAATGTTAATAGCCTCTTGGCCAACTGGTTATAATTTTTTGTGTTAATTGCGTGGCTAATTTTTTGTGGAAATTGCGTGGCTAATTTTTTGTGGAAATTGCGTGGCTAACGGTGTGTGGAAATTGCGTGGCTAAATTTGTGTGGAAATTGCAATATAAAATTTTCCGGATTATTGCGTGGCTAATTGTGCGTGGCTATGGCGTGGATAATTCGCGTGGCTATTGTGTGTTAAAATGCCGTGGCTAATGCGTGGTAAACTGTGCGTGGTAGTTGCGTGGCAAATTTGCGTGGCTAAAGCGTCACTACAATTTAGACACAAAGGGTTCTTCCACAGGTCAGTTTCCGTGGCTATTGCGTCACTATTCGGCTTTTGCCACACAACAGCCACGCAAATGTGCGTGGCTAACCCCCCAGTTTTCTAGTAGTGATTAGTTGCCTTAACCATCACCCTGATGGCCTAGTGGATAAGGCTTAGGACTTTTTCTCTTCCCCCATAAAGAGGTTCCAAGTTCTAATCACACTCCCTCCATTTCCCCATAGGGAGTGTTAGGTTTCAATCAAGGGATGACCACTAACCACCTCTCTACCCCCATAGGTGATTGACCCGGACCACCCTGCTGACAGGTGTGCGTGGGCCCCGAGGTTGTTTCATCAGGGTCATCCAAAGGATGGGTCGGGTGGGGTCCTCGGTTATAAAAAAATAATAATAATAATAATTAGTTGCCTTTCTTTTTTTACGTTGAGGAACAAGTTATATTTAATGGATGTGTGGTGAATATAATAATTAAACCAAGTCGCTATCTTTATACGTATAATGGTTGACAAAACAAAATCAAAGGATACACAAATTCGTAGAATTACATATTTCGTTGAGAATAAATTGTTCCGTCAATTATTGGTATTGTATAGTTTTCATGTTACATATATGATTATACTTTTTAAATATAAGAAAAGAAATTATACCATATCAGTTTGCAATAGGTCACTGGTTTCGGTTACACCTGCCAAATAAGTATCCGTGTTTTCCAAAAAATCATCCAAATTGAATGTTCTATTTGTCTTTTCAAACAACACTGGATCTTCCTGCATTTGATCAATTAATATTTAACATTCTTAAACATATGAAAGTATTTGGTCTTAATCATTATTATAGTAACAACATTACCATCATGTTTGTTGGGAAGAATATTCTTGCCGATGAGGATTTCACCTTCTTCTTTTCCTCATTATTTAGCAATACACTCCACGTGTTGATCACATTTTGGTGTAAATCTCGACCTGCTAATAGTGTTCTTACACACTCAATGTTCAAGAATAAGTATCCTTCTTCATCTCCCCATATGATTGAGCTATGAAATATTTAAATATAGAAATTTAGTTTAATCAATATAAGATACATAGAGTATCTATTGAAGAACTTATAATTCTTAAATATTACCTTTTGTTCAAGTTGGTTCCCAAAACGGTTTGTGATAACAATTGTTCATCAGAGTTGACTTTCTCATGAATGTCACATTTCCTTTCAACATATGGTGAACAAAATTGCCGCCCTATTTTAACCGATCTTTTGGGGATAACTTCATTAGCAGTGGGTACGAGTTGTACATTCTTATTTGATTGTTAATGTTTTTCACATATTTCGATTTTTCCATCTCCAAAATCTATGGCTATAGGTATTGGATTTTCAAAGCTTCCACTTGAACCGATTGTGTCATCAGGACTCCATTTCAATTTTCTTGTTAAGGTTGTCTCCACGTCGACACACTCTGCTATGAAGTCCGGTGACCAAGTTAGGGCTATATTATCTTCCAGTATCTTCTTACCTTTTTTCTTGTGTTTTTACCAGGGTTTCATACACATTATTTTTTTCATCTTCGGCATGCTTGCTATCACTATTCTTTGTTGTATCACACGTTGACATCCCAATCTTGAACCTTTCCTTTAACCTTGTAAAATCAGTTGTAGAGAATATGGCTTCTAAAGTTGAAAGCCAATTCATCATCATCTTATTGCCAGGATATCTTATTAATGCCTCTATTATGTTATCCTTCATCAATTTCTTTTGCTCTTCTATCAGTTTGAACCCATACTTCAAAACTATATCAAATTCCTGTTGAATATACAATACAAATCATGTGGTTTTTTCATACTTATTAAAAATAGACAATGAAATAAATTACGTTTTAATTATATTCTTTAATTATATTACCTCAACGCTTCCAACTTCGTATTTTGTGGAATAAGGATCCAAATGCTCATCTCTCATTGTTAGTTTCCCAAATCCTCCATTGTTTATCTCAAACTCTTCTAAAACACATAGGTTATCCGAGTCTATTTCAGGATTGAATGGACGCTTTCTTCTGAGTTTGACATCCTCACAAATGATTCTGTCAGCATAGACGATCTGCCAAAAATAAAAAATGTTGCTTATCTATCATGAATAGTATGTGTTAATGAAATAGATATTTTAATAAAAGAAGTCCAATTGAAACCGTGTAGTAGCAGTTCTTGTCAAAAGGTCTCCATTTGGTTCTTGTCTTTTGTAGGCATTCTAACACGAATCCGCACCAATCTATTTTTCTCCAATCTTCTATTTTTATGATTTTTCTAACTAAGGATGTGTTAGAGGAACCGCTCATATCTTGTTCTCCAAAGGAATTGATGAACAAACATATGAAGTTCAACTTGAAAAACTGGTCAACAACATCGGTCTTCCTTATTTTCTTAAGATAGTTACCCAAATTGAACTTTTCATTTGTATATTGTTTTTTCCATTCAACATACCCAACATCATTGATTGGACAGTCTTCCATGTTGTTAAGTTGTAAACCTTCAAATGGTAACCCTAACATGTTGTATACCGTACTTCTTGATAGTTTAATGCTATTATTCTCCAGCTGTATGGTGAGGGTTTCTGGGTCCAAGTTTGATACTAGATAGTATCCTAACTGCGACGGTAACGTGGTGAGCTAGATATCTAATAAGCTGCCAAATCCAATCTCTCTTAGCATTACTTTTTGATCAGATGACAATGAATTTATTGCTAAATACAAGGAGTTTTGTGATATCCTGATATTTATTTTGAAATGATCGTTTTGGGCATCTTCAACATCAGAAAGTTTTGTGGTCGTTTTTGGTTTCTTCATATCTTGTTGAATGTGTATCGGATTGATGTCATCTCCTTCCTTGCTACAGTTGCCATAATCATCTCCCTTTTTCCTTTTTTTTTTCATGTGCTTCATTGAAGGTCAGTCCTTCTAGTTGTTATACAATCCTAACTGATGATTCTGAAAGGAAAAAGAATAGGGTTTCATCAAAGGAGAAAATGTGTATCGGAGCGGAGGGTGGGGGAGAATAGTTTTATTTCTATGATTAGTTCTTATGTGCAAAAATAGAAGTATATTGTTGTTTTGTATTAAGAAGGGGTATGTTTCTGTTTTGGGTTAAAATAAAATAAAGTTTTTTTTAATTAAAATATAAGTGCGATAATTTTTGGGCTAACACAAGCAAAGAGATTTAACAAATATCACAATCCGAATGTCCCAAAAGATTATCTAAAAATGTAATATGAAAAATTCTATAATTTTGAATATCCGATTTTTCTGGTTTCGAATTAGGAAAGTTATTTTATTAACTTTCTATTATTTTGGCTATCATAAAATTAAAAAAAAAAGCATTTCATAATATTTCGTTTATTTTTTAAAAATGGAAAGGACGATTTATAGTGAACGGCTACTATCTTCTTTTTATTCTATTTTTATACAACTTTTTTATTATACTTCATAATTTTTTGTTACATCAAAATGAAACATAGTCAAAGTAATGTGGCTTAGAGCATACGGTTATTAGAGGTTATTAGAGGTGGCAAAAACTGATACGACACGACACCCGATACAAACTCGACACGAAATAAACGGGTTTGGGTAAGAGATTTCAACCCGTTCATACCAAAACATACCATTTGGTATTGAAAACCAAAACGATCATATACAATCTATGTTAATTTATTTTTTGTTTAGGTCCAAAGATAAATATGTAACACCCGGCTTTTAAAACAAAAACACCCCTGAAAATTTTTTATTTAAAACAAAGGTTTCAATACGTAAAACCATAATAAAAGGGGTATATTTTATTAAAAACGGGTACAAGTGTATCAAGGAGAATATAAAATACCATAATCTCCTTTGAAGTTGGGCTGCTACTGACAGCATCTATAAGTCCCACTTCTTTAGTCACGGACTCTATCTTTTCCCTTATCAGGATCATGCTAACCTGCAGGGACATTTAACAAATAACATGAGCTATAAAGCCCAGTGAGTAATCATACCTGCAAATAACATGTATAAGAAATACATTCATATATAATTCTCTATATATGATAAATATCTTATTGCTCATCTTTTCAATACCAAGCTCCACTTTATAGCCTTTTCCGGCTAACCGTGTATATCTATCTGGATATCGGATCCAAACTATTAGCCTTATTGGCTGATCAGATATCTCTTAGGATTTCACATCCTACTTCATAGCCGAACAGGCTGTTATTTGCATACTAATCAAATCAAATCTGTTAGCCACAAAAAGCCATATGTGTACAAGAGAAAATAAACATATAACTTCTCAATTATCATTTTTGTCCCATATTTCTTAGTCACAGCTGACTGCACCATATTTCCTAGCCATATAAGCCGCACCAAACAGTTTCAACATTTATATCATAGCCCTAAGGCCGCACCAATTGGTTTCAATAACCCGATATCATAGCCCGAAGGCTGCACCATTTGGGTTCAATCATCCAATATCATAGCCATAAGGCCGCACCATTTCCATATAACAATATCATAGCCCTAAGGCCGCACCATTTGGATTCAAAGTTCAATATCATAGCCAAAAAGGCCGCACCAATCAAACAAAATCATCAATTATCATAGCCACATTGGCGGTACCAATGTACAAAATAAAATATCATAGCCATATAGGCCGCACCAGTTGGACATAACATCCAATATCATAGCCATAAGTGGCCGTACCATTTAATAACATTTTATTTGATAGTCATTTATGGCTCACGAGTTTTCCCTGCTTTTGCCTAGACTCACGGCTCCGTTCTTGTCATTACATTGACTCACGGCTTATCCGATATTGTCTTTTTATTGTATCTTTAATACTATTAATTTTTGTCCCCCAAAGTTGTTTCAATGTACAACAGTTCATTAATCACATATCACATCGGATATAAGTGAGATTACTCACCTGGATACTTGTTGCATCTAATTCCGGTTGTTTCTTGTCTTTGCATAAACCGCAACCCTTTGTCTCGTACCTATATATTCATTTATATACCAAATGATAATAGGTTAACAACCATTTCTATTGACTCTAATGCATAAGAGTCTAATATAATACCATTACAAATCATATTTAGATGATAACTTGCATTTACCATCTTTTTATAAAAAAACTAATACGGGAAAATGACTTATAAGGGTAATTATGTTTCAAAATTGTTCAAAAAACACCATCCAAGTTTGGTTTGTTCAAAAAACACCATCCAAGTAAAGCCTTTGTACAAAAAACACCAACGAACTACATGTTTTGTTCAAATTTTACCCGATGGTAACCGGCTCTTGCAGGTTAAACTGTTCATCTGTTATTATGCCATGTCACTAAATATTAAGCCAAGTCATCCTTTAATCTGCAAGAGCCGGTTACCTTCGGGTAAAATTTGAACAAAACATGTAGTTCGTTGGTGTTTTCTATACAAAAGCCTTACTTGGATGGTGTTTTTGTACAAAGGTCTTACTTGGATGGTGTTTTTTGAACAAACCAAACTTGGATGGTGTTTTTTGAACAGTTTTGAAACATAATTACCCTTATAAATCATTTTCCCAAAATAATACATTTTCCCAAAATATGCGTATTCTACTACAGTACTTTCGGGAAGTCGTATACGTATTCCGACAATTTTCCATGAAGTTTCACATCATATTAGACCTATGTTCAAAATTTGAGGTCAAACGGACAAGTCTAGCATCAAATTCCAAAATGAAACTTCTCTTAACAGGGGGCTGATTTTTGCTGCTGGGCAGAGATCGGGACCCGATCTCTTAGAGATAGCGACCCGATCTCTGCTGAACAGACCAGAATCACGATTTTTCAGCTACAAATCCCCATTTTCACCTATTAAGTACTTATTACTCTACTTAATCAATAGGGGATTGTTACAGGACAAAAACCATCAGTTAACAACTAATTTTAACCCATGGAAAACATATATATCAAACATTTTCCAACAATTCCCGTTTTTGACATTTTTGACCAAAAACTGAAATTGTTTGAAATTAACTACTACTACTGATTCTCTTCATCAAATGCAACCTTTGGAACTCATCAAAACCCATTGAAATCAAGTTGATCATATAAACTCATGATTTAGGGTTCTTGAGCAATATTCCAAATTGTCACTAATAGCAACATACTTCATATCTTTGAGTTATGTTCTTAAGACATAACTTATTTCAACTTAATAATCACTTAAACATCATGGATTGTAACTGAAATTACAGTTTCAGTTCATCCATCTAAAAACCCACTAATAACACCTTCAAGAACTTGGTTAAAAAGGTAATTACTAACCTTATTTGTTTGGAAGTCTTCAATTCCAAGCTTTGTTTATGATTCATTGCCTCAACTCTTGAGAATTCCAGAAATCACACATCAAAATTTCTTCCCGTAAGCTCTCAAATGTCCAGCCACACATAGGAGAGTCAACTCCCTTATTTATACCTCAAAAGTTTACAAATTTAGTCCCTAAGTTTCATTTCTTGAACTTTTGGCACTTTCCTCACATTTTATCACAATGAAACTTTCTTTTCTTATTTTTGCCACAAGCAAACAATATTTTTACATATTTGGTCCTTCACATGGTCAAATGACCAAATTACCCTTTTATGGTAAAATGACCAAATTACATTTTTACCAAAGTAAATCTTCAAATACTTATCACAGGTATTTGGTGTTACAAAATATTACTGCAATTTTTATCCTTATTGCATAATTTCTTTACGTTTTATGTTCTTGCGTGGTTTAAATTATTAATCAAACTGTTAATTTTACAAACGTGACCATTTAACCCTCCTTTTCTTTCATCTTCTTTAGCATACAAATCCTTAAAATTATTCATCAAAAAATAGAAAATCCAATAAAATCAATTACAATTAACTCCCTAAAAGTAAGCTAAAACAATGAAACCGCACAAGAAAAATGTAGACATAATTTTTTTGAATCACCGGAAAACTTCACACACAATGGAATTGGATGATTAAAAATACATATGCTATTTGACTACACAATTCACTTATTGAACTCTTGATTCTAATTAAAAATACATAAACTAATTGACTCATAAGTCTCTTCTAGTCAAATTATAACAAAATCACAGCAACAGATTGTGTCTGCAACCCCCGGTACAGCAAGAAGCAAGCACTCTAGCAGGTCAGGAAATTTGATCAAACCACCTATTGTCAACCAGTTTGGATACTGAAGAAGTTGCTGCTATATTGATTAATTTCTCCTGTTTGGAACTACGAGGAGTCACCTGGTTCGATCTGAACATTCCAGAATTTTATTAATAGCAATCTACTTGCAGATAGTTATTGTCAAGATGTGCAAATGAAATAATAAAACATTTGTACATGAACCATACTCCATTTCCATCCTCAAGAGATTAGTGTCGCAGCTCCCAAGGACATGAATGACATGCAATAACATATACAAGAGTAAAAGGTTAAAATACCCTCAAATTCTGGTTTTTTATCCAATTAGGGCATGTTTGGTTAGTGGGATCCGACGGAATAGAAATTAGAGATTTTGTTAATCCTGTTTGATGGATTTCAACATTACATCCCAGCAGATGCAGTCATGATTTCAATTCCATTCTTCTTTATTCTAATGAAAGACCAAAATGCTCTGGATATTTACAGGAAAACTTTATCTAAATTTTAAAAGATAATCTCAAAACGATTACATAATTTTATCATTAAATTTCATTTCTCTCGGTCAACCAAAACGCAAGACAGTGTAGTATCGAATATGAATGTCTTTACTCATTCCATTTCCAATTCTTTTGACAAACTTCATTCCTTCCAAAAAATCCACAAACCAAAAGTGTATATTTATCACCATGTTGGCACGAATTGTGATGTGGTCCAAGTTAATGGTTGGTGGCATTCGAATTACTGGACAAATGATTTTTTGATAAACTAATAACCAATAAACGAAATCAACTTGAAAGTAACAAATTAAAATATCCATATTTGAAAATTACAGTTACCTTTAATGATTGTTTTGATTCATAAAGACTCTAAAATATCAAAAACTCAACAGCCACACTACCATTATGGACAACTTTCTACAAATCAAGAAAAACAACAATTAACAACTCATGAAACGACCCTTAATCAGTGAAGTCAGTTTCAAAGCAGACAACATTTTCTAGCTGTTACTTCCTGTCATAGAGCAATTCCAACAAAATCGAAACTCTTGGGTCTGATCAGAATGAGTAAGAAAAGTTAAATTTAGGAAAAGTTGCCTTGTTGATTGGAGCTCTTGAATCTAGATTCTCTGTGATATCGGTTTCAAAGCAGACACCATTTTCAAGCAACTACTCTTTTGTCGTAGTGTTGTTCAAACAAAATTGAAACACTCTTGCATCTAATTAAAATAAAAAAATGAATAAAGCCAGATGGGCTTTCTATTAAACTTTCAAGACACTGTAAAAAGCACTGGATTACTGCACAGAAACAAAGAGTGAGGAGGTCCGTTTCTATATAAAATAAAATAAAAAGCATGGAGAAAGAGAGTATCATATCTGTAAGCACCGTAGATAAGATTTTGTATAAAAAATCATAAACCGATAACTCAAAGACATACCAGAACTAAGGATTTCCTGTAAATCTTTCATCCTGGTACGGTAGGGTTAGTTTTCACGTGGTAACATAGGATTGAGAACAAAAATAGTTAATATTCAACAAATGTGTTTGAAGAGAGGCAGAAGGGTGATTTGGTGAAGAGTATACAAATATATTAACATTGCCCAACAAATTGAATAAGGATCCCTAATGTTTTTTCGTTGTTTTTCAAAAAAATCAACCACTGGTAAGAGAGATATAGAGAGATCCCGACTCTAGGTTGGCCAGAAAGAGAGAGACCGATTGAAGATAGAGAGAGACCATTAATATAAACAAAAACCTGAAAGAAAGAGATATAGATAGATATCTAGGTTGTTGTTCAGAGCTTAAGGAAACATAGTGTGGACCAGAGATGGCAAAGCCTGGTGGTTCAGCGATGGCAACATCTCCCGGTTCAACGTTCAAACTTCGTCACAATGTTTGGTGATTAAGATCGACGTATTGTGGTCTAACGATTGAAGCCCCTTGGTAGCGTTTGGTGGTTCAACGATGGAGGGCTCCTTGAAAGCGTTTGGTCGATTCAAGCCAATAAGAGAATAAGGGTTTTTCGATCTTGTATTTTTTTCTGATTAGGTCGATTCAAGCAAGTGAGAGAAGGTTTTCAAGACACAATAGGCAGACATCGTTTAGTCGTATCGGTTTTCTAGAATAAAGTGGAGAGAATGAAGAAAGCATCGGCTGGCAGTGAATTCACAAATCCGTATTTATGAATCAATTTGAAACCTTTGTAAGCTCTGTTATATAAAGAGGAGGGTAAAGACGAAGAAAGCACAAGCGTTGGATTGGAAACGGAATCAACGGCCCTAAGACATATTTGTCCAATCCATGTGATGTCCAGCATGGCAATCCGTGTGTATTGTGCTTTCTCTACCGGTTCAAGCCTATATGCATTAAGATCTTGTACTATCTTAAAAATTAAGACTATTGTGTTTAGATGTGTTGTAATTTATACATGCTTTACAGGAGCGCTCACATTTTTTGGCTGACTCTTGCACTTGAATTTCAAAATCCGGCTCGCTCCCGGCCTTTGGACCCTTGGCCCGCTTAGAAGTGGATTCGAACCACTGACACAAGGATTTTCAGTCCTTTGCTCTAACCAGCTGAGCTACCTGAACCACTTTCCTAAAATCTGTTTTATTCATCGAATAGCGCCCTACTGCTGTGTTCAAAACAACTCATTTGTAGTTGTTATGTCTTTAAAGTCTTAATCCAATTATCTACCTTATTATATGACTATTAGACTTACGAGCAAGTATTACTCGATCATTTAATAGTATAGTTTGGGTAAGTAAAGGTATCGAATTTCCACAGGGAGTTGTTAACTAACTTAAAGTTTTCAATTATCAATCAAACAGTTTAGAGGCGAGTTTTAGTAAAAACTCGTAAAACTAAGTTTTGGATGCTTGTAAAATAGGCGAAATAATAAATAACAACTATCGTAACAACACGACAATAAAGAGATAATATGATCAAATGATAACAAGGGAAGCTTTCGCCTAGGATTTGTTGATTCATATAAACCTATGTTGACTAGTTTTGATTATGTGCAATGAGTTAAAATAGGTTGCATTAAGTGGTAGGATCATATGGTCAAGTCACCAATTCTATGATTTCTAAGTTAATATAGCACAATGGTCATGTAACTAAATAACTTATAATCATGAAATATTAATATAATCTAGCATGCAAACATAGTCCATACCCTAATGGTCATAGTGATATGTTCATACAATCAATGGTCATGAGTTGCAACTAAATGTGATATAAGTTTTATTTCACTAATCAAGTTTATAACTAAAATAACTTCCCTAGTTAAATGGCCAATAACTAGTCCAATGATATATAGTTGTCAATTACACATCAAAATGGTTCATATGATCAATACGTTTAAATGGTCAATAAACTTAATCATATGAAGATGGCTATCAAGAATACAAACTTTAATCACATTCAATATGTATAGCATGCAAATTATTTATCCTAACCGATATTTAACTCGAATCAAGAACTAGATCAACACATATTTATATTAATGAATCAACATCACCTAGGCAAAAGCTACAGGGATATAGCCTAGCATGGTATCAAATATACAACAACAATATGAAGAATACATGATAAAAGATACCAACCGGTTATAATCGATGAATCCTTGCTACAATGAAGATCTTAGCTCCTTCTTGTAATGTAAATAACTCTAAAAAACACTTATCATACATGAAATGATGAAATACACGAAATATACTAACTCTAAAATGTCAATTCTCTGATTTCTCTCTTGGTTTTTAACATTTGTCCCTAAAATGGTCGTGCAATGCCTTGTATTTATAGCTGGAGAAAGCTCAGGGCGCGGTGCGCCACTATCAGGGCGCGGTGCGCCTAGTGGAAGGGAGCTGGCTCGCTTTATCGCTGGAAAGGCCACGTGATAGTTCGCTTTTAAGATCGGATCTATGGCACGGTGCGCCCAAAAGTAAGGCGTGGTGCGCCTATGCACATGTTAGGCAACCCAGTTGAATCATTGGAAGAACCCACGCTTCATTATTTTAATGCCAAGTAGCCAAAAATGTCGATAACTGGCATCTTCAGAGGCGCGGTGTGCCTGAGGTGTGGGCGGGGTGCGCCCTGGCTGACATCACTTTTGCACTTGGTTTCTTTTAAAGCTCAATTCTTGTGCGTAATCCGATCTTTTGCTCCATACGTGTCTTTTTAACTACAAAATGTATCTTTAAGCATATCAGGTATCTTTAGTTCATAAAATGTATGAAACTATACTAAAATGACACTGATATCGCCCGGAAAATGTGTATAATTTACGCGATATCAAAATACCCCATACTTTAACTTTGCTTGTCCTCAAGCAATTTTTAGAATAATTTTTAGGTTAAAAATTAATCAAAATAAAAAAAATACAGACACCATAGAAAAAGGTCAATGTCAGTCAACATGGTCCGAATCAGTTTTGTAAGGACCCTATATATTGAACAAACGTTACCCACTTTTAACATTGTGAACCACTTTCTTTTGCTACTCGAGGGACGAATAGACTCGTCAAGATTTGGCGATTAGGAGTGTGTATCAGACAAATGAAACAGAGGATGTACCCAGTGGGGGTACTTTTCATCTACCTTTGATGAGGCTTTTATCCTAAAGAAATTGGGATTTTAAATGTCCTCTGGGCAAACATCTGGTTTCGATAGTTTCACCCTTGTACTGTCCTTTACTTTTTACCGTCTCAAACCTTTCATTTCCTTTTTCTCATCACCAATCATAAAACTTCAATCTCCGATCTCGACATGCCAATATATTCTATATCTTCAATTTTTAGCTCGTGTTTGTTTAGTCTCTAATTCTAGTAGACTTCTTGATGTTTCCGTCTTTTTGCTCTTCATTTTCTTGAAGTCTTTAATTAATCGTTGGATCTCTTTGACTTTTTCTTTTCTCAAGAACTTGGCTTCTAAGAATTTCTTAGATGCGTGGAAGTAGATTGTGATCAAGCTGGTATTATTGATCAATTTTATGACTTGATCCCAATGATGTAGAATAGGGGATCGTCTTCAAAGTTCACCAGGAATCCATTTGTAGGATGCGATGAATCAAAAATAGTGATGAGAAAGTGCAATGTAAGGTTGGTTGAGACTTGGGAGTACAAAGGGTTAATCCTTTCAGAAGCTAAGATGCGAATTTTCTGATTTTCAAATAATATGCAAGGTTTAATATTTGTGTGTACACATCATCCCAATCAACCTCCTCTAAACGTATCTTAATTCATTGAGCACCTGCATCTGTTTTCCAAACAAGTAGTTTCAAAGTGGTCGGTTAGGCTAAAATTGTGACTCATTTGTTTAGTATAAAGAATTTCAGACAAAACTCTGGACCAATCTTATGATTCAATTTTTATGACTTGGAACTATGGTATCTGATTTATAAATTTTTCAAAATTTTACCCGAAATTAACCTATAAATGCTAAAGGACAAATAAAATACAAGTGTAAGTACTGCAATCCCTACCCCATACTTGATTAATACAACGTCCCCGTTGTATAAATATTTTATAAAATAAGCATAAGAAAAAGGAGTATTGGAACCGACTCCCCTGAGGTATAGTACACGTGATTGCAGATGCTGAACTTGGAGCTCTCGGAATGGATCGAATAAGATTTTTGAAATGTCATCCTTTAAGTGCGATCTTATTATTTTTATATTTTTTTTATTTTTTTAAAAGGACTGAACCGAATGTCAGTCATTCTGCACAATCATCAAATAAAGCAAGCAACATCTCAAACAACACGGTTAGATATACACACAAATGATAAAACACACCACAAATAAAAACACACTAAAAATCAAAATAAAAATTCAAATCATAGTTTTTGTTTTTGTTTTTGAAATCACCCAAAATAAAAATATGTCAAACAATACCAGTAATGTCAATCCAAATCCTCTGCCTCATCAAATCCATGCCAGTGTGGCTGATAATCTCCTCCTGATGGATCGTCATGAGCCCCGTTGGACTGTCCTGAGTGTCCCATCCTCTGATCCCATGTCGGATATGGATACTGCGGGGGCAGCTGCCATCCTGCCTGCTGATACATGTGTCCCAGGAACTGATGTGTATCATCCAGGTAGTGTCCCATGGCATTCGCCTCTTGCTGGCGACGCATATCTATTTGGCACATTTCCTCCCGCCTGTTTAAATCCATCTGGACCATTTGGTTATAGAGGTAATTTAAGTTTACCTCTTGTTCTGGTCCTTGCTGCGCGTGTTCATGCTGGCGGCGTCGGCTTTGTCTGGAAGTAGAGGGTTGTGCTTCTTCTGCCCCATATCCCGGTGGCGGAGTGGTTGAAGTAATACCGACGAAATCGAACGTGTTTGGCGCCACCCTCCGAATCATAGATTTAAAATGGGATTCGGAGATGATTTTCGGGTGTTCGGTTTTAACCGTGAGCATGTTTATGGAGGAAAAATCGCCCAAATTCTTTGTGATCCGTGTGATCATATTGCCACCGCAAATTGGGCTAAGCGTGTTTTGCCCTTTTGCTCGCTCCCTAAAGAAAACTGCAATCGCATGCGGGAGATGGAATTTCACATCGGGGTTAATTGCTCCCCAAAGTGCCGGCAAATCTAAGTACGGGCATTTGTCAAACCCATAGGATTGGTTCACGGTAAACGCGAGGAGACGGTGGAGCATTCTGTGGATCGGATTTTGGATTTGTGAAGCTTTATTGTCTCGCGGTATGGTATTGTTTACATTTGCGATTTCTTGAAAGAATAAACCGCATCGCCCTTCGCTGAATTCTCCCTTGTCATAAGTCGAAAGATAAGTTGGGAAGCGTGGGTGAAATGCAAGCTCCTCGGGGTAAAGGCCTAGGAGATATGCGAACCGGGCAAGAGACACATCATGCCAATTCCCCATCAATCGGAAACGAATGTCCTCTTCAGTTGTTTCTTTTCATACTTGAAAGTAGAAAGAAACTCGAGTGTTAGCTCCATATGGACATTTTCGTTTATTCGGAAAATGTTGTTCCAAGACTCATCCGTAACCACCCCAAATATCGGATCTTCGAATGTGCGAATGAGGTAAGGTGCTAATTTGTCGGATATACCAATTGCATCCAGCTTGTCCCAATCCACAGCTGGAGCAACCATCATATCCTTCTTTAGTAAATTAGCCATGACATATTTAGCATCCCGTTCTTCATCCGAATTTCCAAATCTTACATATGGGTGACTTGTTTTTGAGGTTTTAAATTTGGTTCCTGCAATAACAAATTCAAGCAATGAGCTAAACAAGTAAAAAAAACAAGGAAATTTTCTTGGCAGAAGACCGGCGCGTTGCGCCCTGCGGCTGCACGAAACTGCCTGTTCAATTTGTTATCAATCCAAGTTTTTGCTCAAAATCAGCTAAGATGCGTATATGCAGTATGATTACTGATGTAATAGACCAAAAATATCATAAAACAAACATCAATTACATCGAAAATCACTAAACTAATTTCTAGGGTTTGTTCTTCCCGAATTTGTCAATTTTGTGTGAAATTGATGTTTTGTTGTGCAATTGATGTTTGTAATGTAATCTTCTAGTCATATGCATCAATAACCCTATCAAAACAACACCCAAATTCTACTATAAACAAGGAACACGAAAATTTCAACTCAAGAATTCAATTTGGGATGAAAACCAACAATATGATGTTAAAAACTATGAAATTTAGCAAGAAATCTTAGTATAGTATGCAAGAAATAGAAGGAATCAAAGAAAACATACCCATTGTTGAAGATTAACCAAAAAATTTGAAGAAAAAAATCGATTTTCTGTGCGTTTTTGGTCGTTCTCTGCGGCGGGTCGCGTCTAGAAGGGATGAGTTTGTGGTAAAAATGAAAATTAACAGCTTACATTCTGTTTTGTATCTTAACCGGCGCGGTGCGCCCGTCTCCTGTCCCTCTTCTTTGATGCTTTTAAATTTTGCCCTCCATTGTCATTTCTTTTATTTATTTTATTTTATTTATTTTTATTTTTTTTATTTTTTATAATTATTTATTATTAAAGGAAAAATAATAAATAGCACATACCAATCAAAACTCGGGTTGCCTCCCGAAAGCGCTTCTTTTTCATAGATTTGGAGTCTTTTTAGCTGGACTCCATTCCACTCTAAGGTTCAACTGTTTGGAGTGGGATGTCTTCGCGTTCGTTCTCGTTTTGAACGCCTTCCTCACACCTTTTTAGCATGTGCCCGTTCACTTTGAAACTTTCTCCTCCTTCCTTAAAAAGATCCACAGCCCCGTGTGGATACACTTCTTTTATTGTGAACGGACCATACCATCGTGTCCTTAGCTTTCCAGGAAAAAGTCTTAAGCGCGAATTGTAAAGTAAGACTTTCTCCCCTGGTTGGAAATCTTTGTTTCCTTTTAACCTTGAATCGTGCCACCTTTTGATTTTGTCTTTGTAAATCGCCGAGTTTTCGTATCGTCATTTCGCAGTTCATTTAGCTCATTTAATTGACACAGACGGTTAGTACTGACAAGATTAAAATCCAAGTTACACGATTTTAAGGCCCAGAATGCCTTGTGTTCAACCTCTACTGGGAGGTGACAAGCTTTTCCATACACCAATCTGTAGGGGGTAGTGCCAATAGGTTTTTTAAAAGCGGTTCGAAAAGCCCAGAGTGCATCATCAAGCTTTTCGGACCAATCTTTTCGACTAATTCCCACGGACCTTTCCAAAATGCGTTTTAAGGCCGTGTTTGTGATCTCCGTTTGACCACTTGATTGCGGATGATAAGGTGTGGATATTCGATGGGTTACCCCATACTTATTTAAAGCATTTTCCATTTGTTTGTTGCAAAAATGAGTACCCATATCGCTTATAAGAGCTTTAGGAACACCAAAACGTGCAAAAATGGTTTTCAAAAATTTAACCACACCTCGAGCATCATTTGTGGGTAAAGCTTTTGCTTCAGCCCACTTTGATACGTAGTCAACCGCAACCAATATATATTTGTTTCCTTGGGAATTAGGAAAAGGCCCCATAAAGTCAATACCCCATACATCGAAAATTTCACATACCTGGACAGAATGCAATGGCATTTCATTTTTGGATGAGATATTACCCACTCGCTGACACGGATCGCATGTCTTGACGAAATTTGTTGCGTCCTTGAATATTGTGGGCCAATAAAAGCCTGCTTCAAACACTTTTCGCGCGGTGTAATTTGCTCCGTGATGTCCACCTGTAGGTCCTTGATGGCATTGCTTAAGTATGTCTGGAATTTCCTTCCCGTGTACGCACCTCCTTATGATGTTATCCGGACATGAGCGAAAAAGGTATGGCTCATCCCATAGGTAGTACTTGATGTCGGCAAAGAACTTTTTCTTCTGTTGATGAGTAAGCCCTCCGATAAGCACTTTGGCTGCAAGGTAGTTCACAATGTTCGCATACCAAGGGGTCTCCATTTTAACATGAATTGACATTACATGTTCTTCAGGGAAGGAGTCGTTTACTTCCTTTTCTTTTCTCGCCTTTTATTCCGTCTTCTCCAGTATTGACAAATGATCTGCTGCCAAATTCTCGGATCCTTTCTTGTCTTGAATTTCGATATCAAATTCTTGTAACAGCAAGACCCAACGAATTAAGCGGGGTTTGGCATCTTGCTTGTTGAACAGGTACTTGATTGCTGAGTGATCTGTATAGACAATGGTTTTTGATAAAATTAGATAAGGCCGGAATTTATCAAAAGCATACACTACTGCCAGGAGTTCTTTTTCAGTGGTAGTGTAATTTTCTTGCGCAGGGTTCAGAGTTTTGCTGATGTAGTAGATTGGCTTGAATTTCTTTTTGATTCTTTGACCTAGGACGGCTCCCAACGCGATATCACTTGCGTCTGTCATTAGTTCAAATGGTAGATTCCAGTCTGGGCCGATCATGATTGGAGCAGTGGTTAATTGAAGCTTCAAAAATTCAAAAGCATTAACACATTCATCGTTGAAATAAAATTTTACATCATCTTGTAAAAGTTGTGTTAAAGGTTTTGTTATTTTAGAAAAATCTTTTATAAACCTCCGGTAAAAACCGGCATGTCCAAGAAGCTTCTGACTCCTTTTACGTTGGTCGGTGGTGGAAGTTTAGCAATGACTTCAACTTTTGCTATGTCGACTTCAATTCCTCGACCCGACACTTTGTGGCGCAAGACTATTCCCTCTTTAACCATGAAGTGGCACTTCTCCCAATTGAGTACTAGATTGGTTTCTGCACATCGTTTAAGCATTTTGTCTAGATTAGACAAACAATCGGTAAATGAGTTACCAAAAAGTGAGAAGTCATCCATGAAAACCTCCATTGAGTTTTCCATCATGTCATGGAAGATTGCCGAGACACATCTTTGAAAAGTGGCTGGAGCATTGCATAGACCAAAAGGCATTCTTCGGTATACGAAGATTCCTAGAGGGCAGGTGAACGTGGTCTTTTCTTGATCTTCTGGGTTAATGGGAATTTGAAAATAACCTGAAAAACCATCCAAGAAACAGTAATATGCTTTTCCTGATAATCGTTCCAGCATTTGATCAATGAAGGGAAGAGGAAAATGGTCTTTCCGTGTTGCGTCGTTCAATTTGCGATAATCGATGCACACCCGCCATCCCTGTTCTGGTAGGTATAACTTCATTCTTCTCGTTGGTAATGACGGTTATTCCTCCCTTCTTTGGAACGACATGGATTGGGCTGACCCATTTGCTGTCAGAAATCGGGTAGATGATACCCGCATCGAGTAGCTTCATGATCTCTTTATCCACCACCTCTTGCATTTTTGGGTTAAGCCTTCTTTGGTGCTGGGCTGATGGCTTTGAATCTTCTTCTATTAGTATCTTGTGAGAACATATGGTTGGGCTTATTCCCTTGATGTCTGAGATGCTCCATACGATGGCATTCTTCCTTCTTTTGAGAACTTTCATAAGCTCTTCTTTTTCTTCTTGGCTCAATTCAGCTGAAATGACAACTGGGTACTCTTTGGTATCAGTCAAAAATGCATACTCCAAATGGTTTGGAAGTATTTTCAATTCCGGGATGCTCTGGTTCCTTGGAGATTTTTGCTTTGGAAGTATAGTTTCATCTTGGTCAGCGAAATGAGGTTCATCTTTCAACAGTTCTTCTAGTTCCTTCAGATCCTTTTCTGGATCGAAAGATTTCTCAGCAAGTTGCATTTCAAGTTGCATTTCATGACTGTGGCTTTCTTCTTGTATGGCTCTGGCTTCTTCTTCCAATAGCAAGTCGAAAGTGTCAATATGGAAGACTGTGTCATCACTCATCGTCGAGTGTTTGATCGTGTGGTCCATGCCAAAGGTGATAGCGTCAGTGCCAACCCGAATGGTTAGTTTTGTGTCATGGACGTCTATTAAAGCTCTCGCTGTGGCTAAAAAGGGTCTTCCGAGAAGAATGGGGACTTCATCATCTTCCTCCATATCTAATATGACAAAATCTACAGGAAAAACAAATTTGTCAACTTTAACAAGAAGATCTTCTACAATACCTCTAGGATAAGTTACCGCCTTATTAGCAAGATTAATTGCCATTCGAACTGGTTTCGGTTCTGGTAGATTTAGTTTCCTGTAGAAAGAATATGACATTAAATTGATGCTGGCACCTAAGTCTGCTAAACCATAGCTGCTAGCATGGTTTCCAAATGTGCAAGGAAGATGTAAACCGCCGGGGTCTCCCACTTTCTCTGGTAAGTTTTTCATTATCGTAGCGTAGCATTTTTCACTTAATGTGACCAATGACACTTCTTCCATTTTCTTGTGGTTAGTGAGAAGGTCTTTGAGGAATTTGGCATATTTTGGCATTTGTGTGATTGCATCAACGAAAGGAATATTGATGCTTAGCTGCTTTAGGTGTTCAAGAAATTTCTTGAATTCTTTGTCTTCTTTCTCTTTCTTCAACCGTTGAGGAAATGGAATGGTCGGTTGGTGTGGCTCTGTTGAGGATGTTTCTTTTGTTCCTTCGCCCTTTGTGTGCTCATTATCTTTCTCCTTTTTACCTATTTGTGATTCAGGAGTTGAATCGATGGTATTTTCCATGACTGCTGGTGGAATGATTTTTCCGCTTCTGGTAGTGATTGCTTTTGCTTGGGCTCGTGGGTTCGGCTCGGTGTTGGTGGGAAGCGTCCCTGGTAATCTTTCTTCCAAAACTTTGGATATTTGGCCAATTTGGTTTTCGATGTTTTGAATGGAGGCTGCTTGATTTCTCAGTTGAACTTTGGTTGCTGAGTGTCTCTTTTCTGATCCTTCCATAAATTTGCCCAATATGTCTTCTAAGCTTGGTTTCTTTTCTTGGGTATGTTGTTGGTTAAATCCTGGTTGTGGCTATTTTTGTTGATTATAGGTATTTTGCTGGCGTTCGAATGGTGGTTGTTGCCTTTGTTGGTTATAAAAATCATTTCCTCCCCGCCAGTTATTTCGAGGTCTTTGGTAATCGAATCTGTCTCCAGATGAGTAACACGCATATGCTTTCTTGTTACCGTCTTCATCGTAAGGACAGTCTTTTTGTAGGTGAGGACCGTTGCAGTTGTCACATCCTACCGTGATGGCATGGATGCTTTGATTCATTTTCTTGAGGTCTCTCCCAAATTGGTCCAGTCGGTTATGTATGGCTGACATTCCTTCCACTGCTTCTTCCTTTAGCTTCCTTCGACATGACGGATCTCTTGAAGAATGGTAGTGGTGGGAATGTTTTTCAAGTTCCTCAATTCTTTCGTAAGCATCTGTGGCGGTTAGGTTTATTAGTGGTCCTCGCCCGTCGAGTAATTGTCTGGTTTGTGTATTGATGCAATCATAGAACTTCTGTACTTTCAGATGTTTGTCCATATCGTGTTGTGGACAATCTTGAATCAATTCTTTGAATCGACTCCATGCTTGGTACAAAGTTTCATCTTCGTCTTGAAGGAAGTTTTGAATTTTTGCTTTCATTTTATTGATTTTGGAAGGTGGAGTGTATTCTTCAATAAAATCATATTTTAATCCGTCCCAGGTGGTGATGGAACCTGGAGGTAGTCTCTTTAACCATTTCTTTGCACCTTCGCGTAGTGTCATTGGGAAAATCCGTAGCATGATTGCGTCTGAGGAAATTCCTGGAATGTTGAAACAATAAGTTATTTCCGTGACTTGCTCGATGTGTTCGACTGGATCTTCGTCTTCCGTCCCTTTGAAAGTAATTCCTTTTAGAGTGGAAAGGTAATGGCCTTTAAGCTCAAAATTTGCATTTTCAGGAATTTTTGGGCGTATGAGGCTTGGTCCTATTCCGTCTGGTGCTCGGTTGTAGTATGCTTTCAAGGTTGGTTCTGTTTCGTTTACTGGGGCTGCCATTTCTTTTATTGGTTCTTCTTTTGGGAATATGCTTCTTCTTGTTTTTCTTCTTATGTTAAATTCACGTTCTGGTTCTTTCAGTGCAGGTATGATGTTCGGTTGTGAACTTCGGGTCATAAACTGCACATTAGAAACTGTTTGCAAGTATGGTGCATTTTTTTTTTAAATTTTAATAATAATTTTTTTTTAAAAAATTAAATATATTTTTTATATATTTTTTTTATAAAAATAAATGGAATAAAAAAATTTAAAACTTTTAAAACCTTTATGTAATCAATCAGTTATAACAACCGAATATCTTATCAAATCCACTATAATGCGTTGACTATCAAATAAAGAACGGCCAGGCAGGACAGTAGGGAGGCAGGACTCTTTCGGTCAATGACCTTTCGAAAATCCAACAACCAAACCGGATCTATCTATTCTGACACCGTTCTCGTAAGTAGAATTACTAGCATGATAGTTGGATTGATAATCAATTTAGTTTGAAACAACTAAATAAATTGCAAGCAAGTCTTAAAATTATTTAGTAAACAAACATAGAGAAATACATGCAAGTTTTGAAACAAACTAGAAAAATTAACTTCCCACGGTAGAAACCGTAAAAAGGATCGATTGACTAACAATTGTAAACAATAGAATTAATTAATTAACTCCCCGGCAACGGCGCCAAAAATATAGTTGTCAATTACACATCAAAATGGTTCATATGATCAATACGTTTAAATGGTCAATAAACTTAATCATATGAAGATGGCTATCAAGAATACAAACTTTAATCACATTCAATATGTATAGCATGCAAATTATATATCCTAACCGATATTTAACTCGAATCAAGAACTAGATCAACACATATTTATATTAATGAATCAACATCACCTAGGCAAAAGCTACAGGGATCTAGCCTAGCATGGTATCAAATATACAACAACAATATGAAGAATACATGATAAAAGATACCAACCGGTTATAATCGATGAATCCTTGCTACAATGAAGATCTTAGCTCCTTCTTGTAATGTAAATAACTCTCAAAAACACTTATCATACATGAAATGATGAAATACACGAAATATACTAACTCTAAAATGTCAATTCTCTGATTTCTCTCTTGGTTTTTAACATTTGTCCCTAAAATGGTCGTGCAATGCCTTGTATTTATAGCTGGAGAAAGCTCAGGGCGCGGTGCGCCACTATCAAGGCGCGGTGCGCCTAGTGGAAGGGAGCTGGCTCGCTTTATCGATGGAAAGGCCACGTGATAGTTCGCTTTTAAGATCGGATCTATGGCGCGGTGCACCCAAAAGTAAGGCGTGGTGCGCCTATGCACATGTTAGGCAACCCGGTTGAATCATTGGAAGAACCCACGCTTCATTATTTTAATGCCAAGTAGCCAAAAATGTCGATAACTGGCATCTTCAGAGGCGCGGTGCGCCTGAGGTGTGGTCGGGGTGCGCCCTGGCTGACATCACTTTTGCACTTGGTTTCTTTTAAAGCTCAATTCTTGTGTGTAATCCGATCTTTTGCTCCATACGTGTCTTTTTAGCTACAAAATGTATTTTTAAGCATATCAGGTATCTTTAGTTCATAAAATGTATGAAACTATACTAAAATGACACTGATATCGCCCGGAAAATGTGTATAATTTACGCGATATCACCTACTAGTAAAAAGCCCTTATACTAAAGAGAATAGATAGGCCTTTTTCGCTTCTTCGTCAAGCTTTCGAGTAGCTCTTTCAACTGCCGCCTAATCCCCCAACATGCTCAAGAACCGAGAGCCGTCCAGTCCCTGGACAGCCGGAGGGAGCTTGCTTATAGAAAGAAGATATGCCGATCAAATAAAAAGAACGCGCAAACGTCTCTCCGCTCCTAGTCACTAAGTAGTGCTATTCTGGGGGGCTGGCACCAAGAGGTTCTTTCTCTCACGTCATTTCGCCCGCCCGTTTCACTTCTGTTCCGGAGGAAATGGGATTTGAACCCATGATACAATCTTCTTGTATGTCGATTTAGCAAACCAATGCCTTAAGCCACTTAGCCATACCTCCAAGTTCTTGATCGGAATGGAATTTTATGTACCGGGTTTGGTTGGTTGCCCGAAGGGCTATTTGATCCGATCAACTGCGTAAGCCGTAGCATGCTAGCGCGCGTACTATTCCGGGGACTCTATCCAGATCTATGGATCTCCCCAGCATCCAAGCGAGACTCCATTAAAATCTGCCACTCGTTGGGCGACGCCCTCTTTTCTACGAACACCCCCACTGAATGATGAACTTTGCCAGTTTTCGCCTCCGCCCCGACCAGGAGAGAACACAGGGTCAAGCAAAGCCGTTACCCGCCTGAATGGAATTCATATCTCCTTCGTCTGGTCGAGAAGGGGAAAGCCCGTAGAACTGGACTATGACTCTTCTATTACATTATGGAGAAGTCCATTCTCGTCATGGTCGATCCACGTCCTACCGTAGTGCCCGGAGAACCAGGCTTGCTTAGCTTAAAAAGCTAGCTTACTAACGCGAATCCTTTTTTATTGATTGCACGAGCTAGCCAGCAAGCCAGCAAAGCCCCCGACGGTTAATCGCTTCATTTAGGCACCTACTGACACTAAAGTCGTTCCACTCGTGCTTCTCTAACGAGAATCACTTCGTTCCACTCTCCCAACAGGCCAGCAAGCCATTCCTAGCAGCTTAGCCCTTGTTAAAGGCTAAAGAGCGTACTGAACACTTACCCTTTCTCGCCAGCAAGCTAAGCTCCTAGTCCTCTTAGCCGGCTTACCTTTAACCTAACTCTCTAGTTTATGGCCTAAAAACACGGGAAAACACTACTTTTTGATCAAAAAAAAGAAGGCCATTTAAACTTTTCTTGTGTTCTTGAGTACACGTTAGGATATTACTTCATGGGCTATCCAAGCCATTGAGGAGCCTGCTCAAGCTGCTGAGGATGATGAATGATCCTAGAGGCTCTTCTTCCGTATGAGATCTTATAACCGGGAAGCGTAGGTAGAACTTGTGGAAGGAAGACACTGGCGAGTAGACCTGTGAGAGCCCCCCATCAAAGGTCGATATCTTACCTTTAAAAGCGGGTATAAGAATGGGAAGTCGGGATATCCTAATCTTCCAGCTCTCAAGCAGTTCAGAAGATTCATCCCTCATTCAATCCCCTTTGCTCCTGCTTTCATCTACCCCTATGCTTCTGCTTTCTTCATCTATGCCTATGCCTCCAAGGATGGATCCAATTTCCTATCCTTTTTTGGAATCGTTGATACATATGTTATGTTACGATGGCTTCGGATGAGAGAGGGTGGTCGTAGATCATAGTTCTGTAGCGAAGCTAGGCTGTTGAGTTTGAGCTATGAGTTCTGACCTGAGCTAGTCTTTCAGATTAGGCAGGGAACATGAGGGACAGTTCCTCACTACCGAAATTCCCTTACAGTTCTAGAAGGTAAGAGAAGCTAGGGCTTTTGAGTTCCAGTAATCAAGCTAAACTGGAGTTCTGGAGAGAAGGCAGTGAACGGAGTTGGCGGTTCGAGTTCTTGGCAGGACGGATGGGACCCAGAGTTAACAAGTAGCTTGGCTCAACCTTCGCTTTCCTTTGACAAGGCAGCTAAGGCTCCAGCTTCGCTTTCTACTTCGCTGCCTTTCTCTAACGAGACAAGTAAAGTACCTTAATTCACTTACACAAGATAAGGTATTTCAAGTGGGTGAAAGTATAGAGCTACTAACCAGAGTCAGAAAAGTTGGTTGGCATTCAAGCAAGAGAGAAAGAAGTCCCAATCAGGCTACAAGTGGGACTAGAAGCGAGGGCCGCTATTCCGGTCAGCTTGTTAGAAAGGGAACTAGCACCCTAAAGACAGCTACTCTCGGTTTCTAACAGTAAACTAAACAGCCTTCCGGTCGCCTCACCAACGCCTTCTCTCCCTATCGGTCGAACTTTTCCATCCGGGAAAGGGGATCGATTACCTTTCTTAGCTAGGAGAAAGTTACTGTCATCGCTCTCTCCTTGAATCGCTCGGAAATCGTACCTAGCCTCTCGTCCATAACCTAGCCCGAAGCTCTCAAGCGACTGATTTCACACAAGTAGTAGGACCTTCTTGTATAGTGGAGTTAGAATAGGCTCTAGAATAGTCGAATTAATGGTCAGTCTCGCTCTCCACCCTGCTGCTAGATGGGATAGGGCTTTTCACATGCTTGAGATAAGACAGATCTTTTTTAGGCATTAAAGAGGCCGAGAGAAAAGTTTCATTTTTACATAGATGAGCAGCAACTTTAGAAATTAATGCTCAAGTCTGTCACTTAGAAGATAGGATGGTATCGACCCGGACAAGGGGGCAAGATCCGCTGGCTTAGGGCCCCTTTAGTAGGGAGCAGAATCGGTAGGTTCCTTTCCGCCCATCGATTCAATAAGATCAGTTCAATCAGTAAAGGTCGAATTGAAATCTATTATTTGAAAGGTTTTTTGCAAATCTATGAACTCAAACCCTAAGTTCACATGCAACCTAGATTGGATCTATGTTTTCTTACTTTGAACATGTAACTAATTCCTAAAGGCAAAACAAAATTAACTAAAAGAATAAAATAGAAAAACTAACCTTTTAGTTGTTTCTTACAAGCTAAGCAGCACAAGTGTCCTGCCTCAAATTAGATCACACCCAGGGAGCCAGCGCTTGGACGAAATCCAGAGAGAGAGAGGAGAGAAATTGGCGTGAATTATGATGCCTGGGGTCTCTATTTATAGGCTCCAGGTGGTTACAGATAAACCTTAGAGATAAACCTTTTTAATTCAAATCAAGATAAACCTTTTATCATTTGAATTAAACCTATTTATCCTCTATTTATCAAACTCGAAATTAAGGATAAACACATCCTAAAAATCGCCAACATTAAACCAACCAGGACAGTCACTACTCAACTATTGAGTAATTACAAAATAGCCCCTGCACTTGTAATTAATCAAATTAATCACCAAATTAAATCCAATTAATTCCAGATTAATTTCTAATTAATTACTATAGTTTCTAATTAATATATTATCACTTTAATATATTAATAAACTATTTATTTAATTCCTATTGATTTATTAATCATATAATAAATCAATCTTTCTCTCTCCGGAACTTTCTACCAAACCTCTAGCTATGAGGGCAACCCAAATGGACTTTGCTACTATTAATTAGGTAAATACAAATTAGTAGTCATGGCTTAGACACCTAATCCAACAGTCTCCCACTTGGATAAGTCTATGACTATAATTACCAATTTAACCTCTAATTAATCAGCAAACTGTAGCTTCCTAGAAACTGCTGCCGAACTCTGACCTAGTCAGTTCTGTCCATAGATAAGTGATCAGATGATCCTCCGTCCAACAAGATATTTTCAGACATGAGACATGGAATGAGATCAATCTCTGTCTGACACACTGTTTCCCGATTTCCGATTTTGCTTATGACTTTTAGACTTCTAATTGAACGAATCAATTTAGTCCTGGCTGGCCAGCACTTTAGTCAACTTCAAAATCATCGAGTGGCCAACAGATATCTGTTTCCCGTCTGGGTCAAGGGACGAATAAGCTTCGACTAATATGTTATATCTTTTACCCGACAAATCACTCACAACAGCACGTTTTATAACATCGAGTTACCGATGCGTTTTCGTACTATCAATGAACAACCGCCTTGCAAATTATAACTCATATCTCTTCACTTTAAGACCATAAGATATTATCGTCTCAACATTGCTCGTGATATAATCCATGAAACAATCTATTGAGTGTGGGTTTATCCAATACTCAAATCTCCATTTCCAAGTACTCATGAACGTTGCAGCAATCTTATTGCAATGTCTAACTCCTTAGACAACCTACAAACCAATTCATGACAGTCTTCCTTCATACACACTCCCTAAAAGTATGAGTGACTGTGGATGTTTGAATAATCCAATTATTCAGGAAGTAAACATGCAAAAGCAAAACATAAAATCTGACTGGCAGCTACTCCTGCTTATTACCAACTCTCCACGAGGTAATCACCAAGTCGGATTTATCATAACTATTATCGGTTTCTTATTCTCTTTTAAACTTTCAATTCAAGCCTTTTATATCTATGTCTATGACCTTTTCACTCTTTCTATGTATCCAAGTGTCTAACACTTATACACTTTATTGCAGATGATCCTATCGGATACTCTTCCGATGATATCTCAATTTGTCATTCTGACATTCTCTCTTACAACTCCATTCTGGGGATGTGTACCGTGACTACCCATGGTTCTCGGGTCTTTAGTCTACATGACTACACCCTAAGACAATTTCGAGGTGTCATGATGTGCCGGTGAACCACACACGCTCCATCAGAAACCAACGAAATTCTTTAACCATGAGGTCCTGCAGCACCACATTCTGGTGTAAACAATTACCTATTTGAAAAACCCTTTCAAATCAATCACCCTAATCATTTTCCAATGATTTCTCACGTCTGTTCAAATAATCCATTCAGTATTCTTAGCCAGGCAATATCCTGAATCCAACTTACAATGCTCTAAGCATTAAGTCATCAGGATATATTCATAACACTTCTGTCTTGTCCAAGAGGCTCGAGGAACCTGATGTAATCTCATTCCAAGCTCTTTCAGAATCCTAAGATTACCAATAATCCTTGTGTCATGATTTTCGGAAACCATTTCCTTTAAGGTACTCTTTCTTATGCATCTTGAATCCCATCAAGATCATATTCTCAACGGCTAAATCAATACTGTCAGTCTCATCTATCTGATAGATGTCTATGAACTACGTGAGCATGCTGCACCTTCTTTGTTTCTTTCATGCCAATTCATTACACTTTGCAATGACAGGAAACTCCATTCCTGGGGTTATGCATCTTGAATCTCATCAAGATCATATTGGTAGAATTCTGATCTATCTAATAGATGTTCACAACCACCTGAGTATATTGTATCTCTTAAAGTCTTTCATAGCAAAACATTTCTTAACACCAAGTCATTACACTTTGTAATGATAAGAGACGTTTCCTAGAACCAGTATGTAACCCACATACAGCGATAGCAGATAACAATAATACTCCCACTGGCTTTGACACCGTTATATGACTCTTTCGGATTATTCACAAAATCCAGAATTTTTGGCACATTTTGTGAAACCGAAATCCAAACCTTTCCGACATGTCAAAGGAAATCTTTCAGGCTATTCACAAAATCCATACCTTTTGGCCTATTTTGAGAATCCGAATATCCTTTCTTACGAGATGCCCATGGGACGAATCCCAGGGCCATGTACCTTTTGTAATGGCATGATCTATATGAGTCCCTATTAGTGTGCCGGTAAACCACACACGCTCCACTAACGACTTACACTATGCCACGTAGAGTCCTCTCGGATTTCATCTTCTATTGAGAGTGCTTCATTCGGAATCAATTGCTTGACTCCAAGTGATGACTCAATCAACCAGATGTTCTGCAGGTACATTTCTATGTTCCTTCTTTTGATGATTCAATTACTCCCACTGGTTCCTAGACCAGTTGTAAAGATCAATCAAACTGTCACATAGACTGTGTCTCGTGGTAAGGTTCTCTTATTTGGCAGCAACCGGGCTCACCAATGCTTCCAGCAGTCGGATTACTTATCCGTACCATCTTTAGTGTTTTACCACTACTCGGTATATCACCCAAATCATAACTCCTTATGACAGTGACAATAACTACTGGTCAAGCGAAGAGAGGGTATGTCAGGTTTAACAGGAATCTAATTCCTGGTCAAGGCCCAGTGGTGACTAAAGGTTCTTTCACTTGGCTAATCCCTGAACTAATTCAGAATTATTCTTACTCCCACTGTTTCCTTAGAACTTGAGTTCCTTCTAAAAGTACTCTTCTTTCAAAGGATAACCGGAGTGGCCAACGAAACGACATTGCTGATCAGTTTCAGGCTTGTCATGAGATTCAGACGAATGCTACATGACCCTGGACTTTCTATGTACTAGTGGGACGATCCCAGCTTTACATTTCAGACACTGTCAACATAACCTACTTAGTTTAAGATGTGGTCGGAATATGGCTTCTGCGGTCTGACTGGTTGAATATTCAATTCATTGAAACATTAATAGGAAATGTATCTTATACATCGAGGATCAAAACTATTTCGATCAATGCTCCATCATCTTTCCTAAGACACATTATTACCATTAATGTTCTTGGAAGAGGATAAACTGTGAAACATTTTCTCAGTCTATGTTGTTACTCAGGTTCTTTTGATCTTATACTTCCTTTGAAATCCTTGAACACTTCAAGGTTCCAATCAATCGCTTATTCCAATAAACGAAGCCATATTTGTCAAACCATTTGGCAAATATCATGAAGCATAACTAATCGTGTTCTGTTCGAAGATTCGAGCAATACACAGTAACTTATGTGTCTGTTGCTCAAAATCTTAATACCTTTACAGTTCCATGTAAATTTATGACTTTGTTAATATTGTTCAAGACATGCAATCATCACCTGACTCCAAGTCAACTGATTCCAAATTCCTATCCATTGGATCTTTGGGCGATTCCTTTCTTGCCACAATTAATTTTATTAAGCACTCAATTCATCATGTGACTCTAAGTCAAATGATTCCAAAGTCCTGTCCAACTGGACCTTTGGTTGAAGTGATTCTCATAAAATTCACTTTAACAATCATAAAGAACACAATTTACAAGTCCAATCCCATTGGATGTATCAACATTCAAGTTATTATCATTTATGCCATTAACACATTCACATAACATTTCGAGGATAATTAAAACAATCAGAAGAAAATCAACATTTTATTAAAAAACACAAAAAATCCTCGAACAATGTACTATATGAAAATGATGTCGTTTGCATCTAATAATCTAATAACAAGATTGTAATATCTAACTAAACTTCAAAACTGCATGAGCTGGAGATCCAATCCAAAAGTGCTCCTATGCGTCAAAGTCCTGTACCCTACTGATTCTCTGCATACAAACCAAACGTGACTATCACATTATGTATCAAGGAATTATGGATCAGGAGTTTCGAAGTTTTTAGATAAACCTGAGTTTCTAAAGATTTTACCTTGGAGCATTTTCCAATCTTTCTGTGACTGTATCCGATTCTATGGATTCCCAGTTTAAGACATCTCAGAACATGTCCACACGATCTGGAACGTTTCTTGCTGCGTCTCTTTACTGGACTCAATCCAGAAGTAGCCGAAACAGTGGAGCAATGCCTTTCCATGAGTGACTCGTATAGGGTCAACAGAGAACGCATTTCCATAAAAGTCTTTTTCTGGTCTTCCTTTCTATACGTCTGAATGAATAGATCGTACCTATTAGTCAGCAAATCAAGTAGGATCTTAACACTCATTTCCTGACTAATTGGATGACCAAGTTTGTACAATTCGCCTATGTATCTCTCAATCTTGAGAACATGCGAATCGATGCTACTTCCTTCTTTTAGCTTGCACTCTGCAAGTCTTTTGAAGATCCTAGCTCGTTCCTCTTCAACTGGTTCTTGGAACTTTTCCTCAACCAATTATATCAACTCATACGGCCCTAGGGATCCAAAATCCCTGCGGAACTCGGGGTCAATGGTCAACAGCATAAGGTCACGAACTTCCTTGGATTCATCAAATAATAGGTCATGCTCATCATAAAGACCTTTTGTGATGACATGTTTTGGTGGAACTGGGATCAGATACTCAATGAGGTGTAGCTTGCCAGCAATAACAAGAACCATTCTCCAATTGCGAAGCCACTCCACATAGTTAAGGCCAGTCAGCCTTTCCATATTTAGCAGGCGCTTTCTGATGCCCTCAGAAATAGGTGAATGAGGAGGAGGATGAGAATAGACACTCGACTCAAACATCTTTTAGTTTAATTAATCCTTTTAAATAATTACCCAATATATATTATTTAACAAGGCTAGGATCCAAAATACCCCAACTATGTTGTGAAGAGGGATGCCGTAATCACAACACAGTGGTCATTAAGGTAGATAACTATTATCAATTACAGTCTAATGAAATTCCTAGATCTGTGAGACTCATTGAACTGTTCAATGGCATGTTTAATCTCGGATATGCCCCACCGTTTGTGACTGGGATGCCGAGGATCACAAACCGGGTGTGAATAACCATGCAAATTAGCTTGGTACTCTCGGGGTCCATTATCATCTCAAATTGATGTGCCGGTTAACCACACACGCTCCATCAACAATGATAACACCCGAGAAACCCATTGCCACTCTTTATGAACCCCCATTGGTGTGCCGGTAAACCACACACGCTCCACCAACGTTTCACAAAGTGCAATGTGCAATTTCATGGGTTAGCATCAAATTCACATTTTTCCTAAAGTAACTAGATTGGGATTTTTGTAAATGGTTCTAGTACTTTGATCATTATACTTTTAATTATTAAGCGGTCCTATCAAAACTGTTCGGCTAACGACCCTCCACTGATCAGGCGAGCGGTGGGCGAGAGTGTTCACCCATTAGACCGCCATTTTATAGGCAGCCTCCTTATACCCACTTTATAGATCAGCTTCGTGAATGAGGCCTACTATTGAATTGACTGACCAATTTTATCTTATACATATAGTATTAACTTTTAATAACATATATAAGATATATTTTAAAACCCTTTAAAATTATTCAAGGTTTATCTTTTAATTTTTTTCAATTTAACTATTAAATTAAAATTAAATTAAACCTTTAAAATTCGATTTAATCATCCTTTAATTAACAATTAATTAAAATAATTAAATCTTAATATTTTAAACATTTAAAATATTTTTCCGAATTTAATCCTTAATTTTCGCAAATTTAAAAATTAATTAAATCCTTTGAATTATCTTTTAATTAACAATTAATTAAATTAATTCAAGTGTAGATAGGTATTACCAAATTAATCAAATTAATTTTAAACCTATCTTAAACCCTTAAATTTCGAATTCAAACAATTTGGGTTTAAGGTTATCCATTTAATTAAACAATTAAAGTTACCAAAAAGAGAAAACCTCCTAAAACCCTAATAGGCATTTTCGAAAAACTAAGGGGGGATTAGGGTTTCCAAAACCCTAATCCTAGAAATCGATCCAAGCAATAATTAGGGTTTATAAGCTTTAAACCCTAATATTAGGAAAACTATTACAGCAATTCAACAAGAAAACAACCAAATGCTCTGATACCACTGAAAGGTTTTCTGCAAATCTATGAACTCAAACCCTAAGTTCACATGGAACCTAGATTGGATCTATGTTTTCTTACTTTGAACATGTAACTAATTCCTAAAGGCAAAACAAAATTAACTAAAAGAATAAAATAGAAAAACTAACCTTTTAGTTGTTTCTTACAAGCTAAGCAGCACAAGTGTCCTGCCTCAAATGAGATCACACCCAGGGAGCCAGGGCTTGGACGAAATCCAGAGAGAGAGAGGAGAGAAATTGGTGTGAATTATGATGCCTGGGGTCTCTATTTATAGGCTCCAGGTGGTTACAGATAAACCTTAGAGATAAACCTTTTTAATTCAAATCAAGATAAACCTTTTATCATTTGAATTAAACCTATTTATCCTCTATTTATCAAACTCGAAATTAAGGATAAACACATCCTAAAAATCGCCAACATTAAACCAACCAGGACAGTCACTACTCAACTATTGAGTAATTACAAAATAGCCCCTGCACTTGTAATTAATCAAATTAATCACCAAATTAAATCCAATTAATTCCAGATTAATTTCTAATTAATTACTATAGTTTCTAATTAATATATTATCACTTTAATATATTAATAAACTATTTATTTAATTCCTATTGATTTATTAATCATATAATAAATCAATCTTTCTCTCTCCGGAACTTTCTACCAAACCTCTAGCTATGAGGGCAACCCAAATGGACTTTGCTACTATTAATTAGGTAAATACAAATTATTAGTCATGGCTTAGACACCTAATCCAACATTATTGTCATAGACAAGACAAGGGAAGATGCCCCCAATAGAAGGCAATTTTTTAATGTACCAGAGAATAGGCAGGTTTAGAGTTAGAGGAATATCAAGAATTGGAATATCAGTCAGAAATTGAATAAGAGAAGCAAAGACGGGTTATAGTATAGTAGAATCAGTAATCATCTAGCGGGGACGGTTTCACTTATAGGTCAAGGGTCTCGCCCATCTCTATTCGCTTATCCTCTTCCTAGATCGAAGCTTTCCTTGGCTTCGAAGCCTATCTCCACCATGACCTCTTTCTCCTAGCTCTAGTTGTCGAAATAAACCGCCTCTCCCTCTGTCCTAGTCAATTCATTCTTTCTTGGCCTCTTCGTCAGTAGGGGTCTGGAATCTAACCGTCAAACCTTTCCTTTAAGATAAGAAAAGCGTATCGCCCTTTCCTTTATCAACTACCCTCGGAAACGCGGAAAGAGCCTATCTCTTACTCTTAAATCCAGTAAATCTTAAGAGAGGTACTGAACTAAGTGACCCGAGAAGCCCACCCTTTAGGTCCCTTTTCATAGACGAGAGAATGAGGATCGATTTTGTGCTGAAAGCCTTAAAAGCATCAAACGATTTCAGCTTGCCCCTATACTCTATGAGATATAAACTTTTGCCATTGAAGGGTAGAAGGAAAGAGTGAAAGTCTCATTTTTACACTAGCGAGATACCTACTTTCTAATGGATCTCTCAGTCTATGAAGGAAAAAGTGAGAACGTTAAAATGCCTTTCTAATAGAAAGTTTCTACATGCTATCTGGAGCTATAGGTAGAGGAATTTGATTGATTGGCTTTCAAGCTGAACTATGTAATTAAGAAGTGTAATGCCAAACTGATTAGCTAAGAGAAGCCCTGGAGTAAGGCTTTAGCCTCAGCCTCCATATTATTGCCCTGACCAAAGTTGCATGAGAATGCTAAAACAATTAAACCTGCTGACTCTCTAATGCAGCCACCTACTGCACTATTTAAGTCAATAGCAGAACCATCCACATTAAGTTTAAGGCCTGTAATATGAGGAATCTGAGCCATTTTCTTCTTTTGGGAATGGCGGGCAGAATGATTATCAAGGCTTGAATGCATGTCTGATCATGAAGACTGGGAGAGTAAGAAGCCTTAAGAGATCTGAGCACCACTTCAAAACACTTAGGATCATTTTGGTTTTTCTTTGAAGGATCTTCACACAGGGAAAGAGCTCCTAAGTGCTAAGTCCGACAGTGCTCTCCACCCTGGATAAAGGTCTATGAGGTGTGGGATGTCTTCCCTTCCTGAGTTAGTGCCAAAAGAATAGTAAGCAATGATCATGTTGCCAGCATGCTATGCGACTAGTCGATTATCTTACTAAGCTAAGAACTGGATCTCCATCCAAGAAAGTCAATAGATATTTTTTATGGCTTTCAGTGCCCCTAGCACGAGATCATCGAACTGCACTTTAACTATGTAAGAACCCGAAAATAACGGTAAAACCTATATAATAAACATACGTGAAAAGTTGGGTTTAGGGTTTAGGGTTAGGGTTTAGGGTTTAGGGTTTAGGTATAAAAAAGAGAAAAATCTTCTCCCAGTTGATAGAACACGGGAGAGACTTCTAGAGAGGGCAAGGAGGGTCGGTTGGTGATGATCATGAGGAATTGAAGTGGAATTGGAAGAAATTACATTGGAATTGAAGAATTCCAAGCCAAAGAAGGTTAGTAAACTTGTTTTTAGGGTTGTTTAACCCATTTCCCATGGGTAGGTTACTGTGGCTTCATGATTTCAGTGGCTATAGGAGGATTATCATATGATTCCTAGCCTTAAATTGTGTTTAAATCAATAACTAAACGTAGTTCATCTATTGAAAGTGTTAAAAATCATGAAAATGAGAATTTGAGCTAAATAACCCTAACCGACGGGTTTGTAAGAACAAGTTGGGTTCAATGGTTCTTAATGAGTTTAATATGTCTTAATAGAAGTAATAAACCACTCCTAGTTGTTAAATTAGAGTAATTTCAGATTTTGGGTAAAAATGTTAAAAATGGAAAATCTTTGGAAAAACTTGGAATCAGTGATTCCATGGTTTAAAAATAAGGAAAAGTAGTTGGTTTATGTTTCTAATCACATTTTAATCATTATCCAACATATGGATAACTTAAAATCAAGTTTGGTGATTTAATGTGTAATTAAACCCTAGAAATTTGAGTTTAGGATCAAAGTGTTAATTTGACATAAAAAGTTGGTTAGAATGAGTCATAAATGATGTTTAAGTATGAAGAAACCATTAGAAGTGGTTTCCTAAGAGTTTCAAATAATAATATGAAAGTTTGAACAAAAATTGAAATTTGTCGGGTGGAATGGAATTGGTGATTCCATGAATGAAACCCATGGAAATGGCTAATGGAAATTATTAATTGGTAACTAACAAAGTATGTTTTTGGTTGTAAAAACCTTAAATTAAATCATCCATTGGTTATATAAATATATGTATAGAAAATGGACAAAACTAGATTTTAAAATTTGAGTTGATGTGCATATGAGCTTCCTTAGAGCTCTTGTGACATCCTATGGTCTTAATCATTAAGTCATGAACTAAATAAGACTTAATAGTAGTGAAAACATGTTCTTAACATAATAAAGGGTCAATAGAACCTATGGTCAAAATTTGGTGAAGTTTGGAGTTAAAACGAACCCGATACATGATTTTTAGTGAAAAATTCAAGTTTTTGAAGGATCTGGGAGTTACACGGCCGTGTAACTTTTATGAGCAAAATTACACGACCGTGTAACCTACTGGAAGGTGGTAAAGAGCCTATTTTGCCCCAAGACATGTGGCCTTGGTCTCTAATTGATCCCATAAGTGTTATAGAGCATGAAAACATGAAAAATGAGTCTAAATTGTGTATGTGACTTTCCAAGGGTATAATGGTCAATAAAATGTCATTTAAAAGATAATAGGAATAAGTTAAAAGGTGTGTTAAGGGATGAATATCACAAAAATATTGTGATATGTGCCTAGTGGAACATAACAAAGTAGTCCTTACATGTTGTTAAAGTATAACATGTTATTAATAAAGTGTGAATAAACTTCTTAGGTACTTAAGAAGTAAAAGGGCAATGAATGGAAGGGACAAGGAAGGGTGTAATTATAGTTAGACTTCTCTAACTAGCCAAGGTGAGTGATATGTGGATTTTTAGTACATAGCAAAATATGTTTTATACCGACTGTTTTGGAGTCAAAATGATTTATGGAATTGGAAAATGGTTTTATGGAAATGGAAAATGTTTTATGGAATTGGAAAATGGTTTATGGAATTGAAAATATACCATGAAAATGTATCTATAATCTGTATAAAAGACAAATGAGAAATGAAGAGAATCAATAAAGTGATAGAGCCATGTTGATGTGTTGAGAAGTATCCGAATAAAGATCACGGCCTGCTGCGGTAGGGGTGGTCAAAAGACACTACTGGGATGGTACCTCCCGTCGCGAAGTAGTTGTCTAATTGGTACCTTGATGGATGAATTCGTTTCATGCTGTCGAGGGATGAGTTATACGGGTGCGTCTCGTATAAAACCTACGGGTGCGCTCGTAGGAAGGTGCTATCAAATAAGAAGGAATACCTATGGGTGCGCTCATAGGAAATTAAATAATATGAAAATTTGGAATTTTTGAAATATGAAAAAATTATTTTGGGTCTAAAACCCATATTACTCACGAGGCTTTATGCCTTACGTATATTTTTTTTAATGCTATGTACTCAGGTGATCAGGAAAGGACTTAGAAGAGTCGAGCGTGGGACAGTAGTTTCGTTGTGTCAAGCATGTAACAAAATATTTAAATTATGGTAATGATGCGGAATAGTAATACCCCATATGTATAACTAAATGTTTTGTATTATAAAGTCTTAGTGAAAAAAAATTTGTGTGAAAATGGGGTGTTACAATTTGGTATCAGAGCCATAGTTTAAGCGAACTAGGTGTCAAAACTTGAACCTAGACTTAAACTGTGTAAGAGTTAAGTAGGATACATACTTTTATATAAGGTCGAAAGTAAAAAGAAGTGAGGGTTAACCTGAAACAGTGGAACATGAGCCCTGGTGGTGAAGCCGAAATATGTATAGGTGGTTATAATAATATGGGCCCGTACTATCATAATCATAGGATATATATTTGAGTTTGGTGGAACCACAAAGGAATCATGGGAATCTGTAAAGGATGTGTATGGAAGGTGTGAGTGACATAGGGTTGATATACCTATGTAATAAAAACCAAGTATGATTGGAAATATCAAAGTATGAACGTAAAGAATTAGAAAATAAGATAAAGAGTGTATGAAAAGTAGTAGGAAAATCCAAATATGCGGTTGTGGTAACCATCATACCTTATGTAGAATATTGTAAAGTATATGTAATAGAAAATGAGATAGTATGAAAGAAAATAGTAAAAGAGATATGACAAGAATGTATAAATCTATTGAGAATTTTGAAATGGAAGAAATGTGGATAAGTAGTACAAATAAAAAATATACAGTTGAAAATTCCGTTGTCTAAAGGAACTGAATTATGATCATGGAATAAAGAAAAAAAACAGTGTCACTACAGTGACCAAAGAAAGAAAGATTGGAAAAGAATATGAATACATATATGTCAATAAAACCCAGATAAGAAGTACAAGGTACTTATAAGGAAGGTAAACGATGATAAGATGATTGGTTATTTGGAATCAAATCCCACAATCCAATGAAAGAAGTATAAGAAGAAATATAAATGATAAAAGGTTATCTCATGGTATGTTAACCAAGGATAACCGAAAGAATGTAAGAATGATTACTAAAAGATCATATCAATATGAAGTAAGGAATAAGAGTGAATGCCTAAATAAGTATTAGGCGAAGAATCAAAGATAAGATAAGGACTATAATAAACAGACAGGAAGTTACTACTTCCGAATGTGAATGAATATAACGGGTAAAAGTATTCAATGATTGTGAAAAAAAAGGGTCAGTACATGGCCAGTATTTATGAAATGTAAAACAAAATATATACATATTTATGTACATGTACGGGTGTGAAAGAATAAGTAAGTATGAGACTTATATAATATATATAATTATAAAAGTGGGTACGAAATGAGTGTTCTAACTAGACTACCATAAAGTATGATGCGAAAGAATGAGATAAAGTATTTGGCCTATAGCCTTGAAATATACGAAATTGAATGATATAGGAAAAAAATATGGTATCAGTATTTCATCTTAAAATACATAAGAAGAAAGTATGACATGGAATACGAAATATATAATATTGTAAAGGAATGAATAAGCTTATAACTTTAATATATGTAGAAATAAAGCGTTTAAAGGAATGAGGTGTAAACGAAAGAATAATGTAATGTGTTGGGCATATAGCCTTATAACACATAGAAAAAGACGGTAATATGATGAAATAAATTTGAGCTTAAAGCCTAGAAAATGTATAAGAAAAAAAAAGAGTGGGATATAAAGATTTAATATCTATGAAAGAAGGGTCATACTATATAAATACGAAAATAGTGTATGTTAAAAGAGCACAATGAGGAAAGGAAGTAAATACTTGAATTGGTAATGTAAGTTTTTCTAATCAAATGGTAAAATGGTGTATGTGGGTAGTAAGAAAGACAAAAGTTTTTGGCATTAGCCATAACAAGTATAGAGTAGTAAATGATAAAAAGGTAAAACCTAAATTACATGTGAAAGTAATAAAAGAATTAAGTATGAGAAATAAGTATTAATAAAAATGCGTTGGTTAAATTTATTCCCGATAAATGAGAAAGAATGTGAGAAATAGTAGTTTAAAGAAACTTAAAGTGGATATAAGAAGTTAGTAAGTAAAAGTTAATTAAAGGCTAATGATACCTACATTTCTATAAGGAGGTGGATGAGTCACGGTTGGTATCAAAATTAGTAATATGAATTGATTAGCATAATTGGTAGGCCAAGCAAGTTGAAAGAATTTAAAAGAAGGAAAGATATATGAAAATAAACTTTAATAAATACAAGATAAGTCTAAATGGTAAGGTGGAACACTATTCTAAAAGAATGGTTAGAACATTATGAAAAGTGTAATAAGTATGAAAAAAATGAATTATCATACACAAAATGTACGAGATTTTATATGTCATTTGAAAAATTAAATCAATCATGGTAAACAATTAAAAGGACGGGGGAGAAAGAGTAAGTAGGAGATAAAGTGCTAAACTAAGCACTAGTGTGAGAAATAAGAATTGCAAGAAAGTACTAAAACACAAGTGATAATATGAGGATGGTACACGGGGTACCTAAAAAGATGACAAGTGTACTTATGAGAGTACTGTAAGAAAGTTGAAAAAAAAAACCGAAAAAGACATGATTATATTAGTAAGTATAATGAGTGAGTGAGACCGATATCTCATAAATAATAAATGAGGATGAAAGAAGTATCGAGGTTGCTAATATGTCAAATTGTGAAAGTATTATAAATAAAGGTGGTATAAGACATGTATTAATGAAAGTAATACATATAATTTACAAGAAATAAGTGAAAGCACTATAGAGTATGGAAGTAAGTAAGAAGTATGTGAAATTGAGATTTCATAAATTAAGAATTAAGAATCAAAGTAACAATTGAGTCATTAATAAATGTTAAGATGTGAAAGTAGTATATGTACAGAATGATACGAGACATGTATTTATGGAAAGTAATACATGTAAGTTACAGAGTAGAAAAGATAGTAATCTACTGTGAATGTATGGAAGCTAGTAGGTAGTAAAAAGAAGTATATAATTTCGTAATATAAGTGTCAAGAGTAGAAAATAAGGAAGTTGACAGAAATAGTAGGTCAACTTCAACAGTAAAACTGTACAAATCTACTAGGCTAAAAAGTATGTATCATACATAGAAAGAAACCTACAGATGTCTAGTTTCTAAAACATAAAGAGGTGAGTCATTACGACTTTTCTGGAGTGAGATATGTAAATTCTCGTGTGAGGTGTACTGTTTCGACAGATTCTGTCCCAAACAGAAAAGTGAGGAAGTAAAGAGTAACGAAAGAAAGAGAATACTTACCTTATAAATCGAAATGAACCGGAATTCGTTGAGAGTGATAAAGAATAAATTTGTAGTTCAAAAGAATTAAAGAATGAAATATATAAAAGATAAGAAGTTGTAAACCTTCTATAAGGAAGGAATACCAGTAAATTATCTACGTAACAATGTATGGGTAAAGGAATGAGAAAAAGAGAAGATTGAAAATAAATGAATAAAATTATAAGGGAAGAATGAACAGAATGTGGAAATAAAAAAAACCTAGTTTAAGTAAAATGTCCGTTAGGGGACAGAATTTTGTAAAGAAAGATTTAGTGTATTTTCTGAATTTTGTACGAATCCAAATTATGTTTAATTGTATTTGGAAAAAGTTTTATAAGTAAATAATATGATTAGTATAATCTCATGTGTTTTTGGTAAAGATATGGGAAGAATTACAAAGTAGACTGCTATTTTTGATAAAAGTATGGAAGTATGAAAACTATTTTACAAAATAAGTTTCACTAAGAGATTGTATATGAATAGAATGAGGTAGAAAGGAATGTAATTAAAACGTAGAGTATGAAGTACGAGTGAGCGACTAAAAAAGTTGAAAAGATGGATAAAGTAACTAAAAGGGTATTTTGGTCATTTATAAAAGAATTATATATGTTATGATAAAAATTCTGAATATTATAAGGAAAAGAGGGTAAAATAACCAAAAATGTATTTTGGTTAGGTGTATGAATGTAAATTACTAAAAGGATATTCGGATGAATATACTTGTTATAAGAAGAAGAAGTGGAAGTGGGATAATCTTAAAAACACGAGTTCCTGAAAACTATTCAGAAAGTTACGCATCTTAAATAAAAGATTAAAAAGTTAAGGGAGCAAAAGGTTATTTTCTCAAAGATAAGTGAAAGAAAAGAAAAGATAATCGTACTATGCAAAAGACGAAAAGATTCCGAGGACGGAATCCTCTTAAGGAGGGGAGAGTGTAAGAACCCGAAAATAACGGTAAACCCTATAAAATAAACATATGTGAAAAGTTGGGTTTGAACGGTACCGTGATAGTAGAAATTGATAGAAAGGACAAAATGGTCATTTGGCACACAAATTACTTTAATGTAAAGAAAATATAATTTTGGGGTAAGAATGAAAGAAAACAAAATTTATAATATTATAAAATGAATTTTGTGCCATTTTGGGGAAAATGGAACTAGAGGGACTAAAATGTCAATTGGGCATAGTAGCTAGGTATAAAAAAGAGAAAAATCTTCTCCCAGTTGATAGAACACGGGAGAGACTTCTAGAGAGGGCAAGGAGGGTCGGCTGGTGATGATCATGAGGAATTGAAGTGGAATTGGAAGAAATTACATTGGAATTGAAGAATTCCAAGCCAAAGAAGGTTAGTAAACTTGTTTTTAGGGTTGTTTAACCTATTTCCCGTGGGTAGGTTACTGTAGCTTCGTGATTTCAGTGGCTAGAGGAGGATTATCCTATGATTCCTAGCCTTAAATTGTGTCTAAATCAATAACTAAACATAGTTCATCTATTGAAAGTGTTAAAAATCAAGAAAATGAGAATTTGAGCTCAATAACCCTAACCGACGGGTTTGTAAGAACAAGTTGGGTTCAATGGTTCTTAATGAGTTTAATATGTCTTAATAGAAGTAATAAACCACTCCTAGTTGTTAAATTAGAGTAATTTCAGATTTTGGGTAAAAATGTTAAAAATGGAAAATCTTTGGAAAAACTTGGAATCAGTGATTCCATGGTTTAAAAACAAGTAAAAGTAGTTGGTTTATGTTTCTAATCACATTTTGATCATTATCCAACATATGGATAACTTAAAATCAAGTTTGGTGATTTCATGTGTAATTAAACCCTAGAAATTTGAGTTTAGGATCAAAGTGTTAATTTGACATAAAGAGTTGGTTAGAATGAGTCATAAATGATGTTTAAGTATGAAGAAACCATTAGAAGTGGTTTCCTAAGAGTTTCAAATAATAAAATGAAAGTTTGAACAAAAACTGAAATTTGTCGGGTGGAATGGAATTGGTGATTCCATGAATGAAACCCATGGAAATGGCTAATGGAAATCATTAATTGGTAACTAACAAGGTATGTTTTTGGTTGTAAAAACCTTAAATAAAATCATCCATTGGTTATATAAATATATGTATAGAAAATGGACAAAACTAGATTTTAAAATTTGAGTTGATGTGCATATGAGCTTCCTTAGAGCTCTTGTGACATCCTATGGTCTTAATCATTAAGTCATGAACTAAATAAGACTTAATAGAAGTGAAAACATGTTCTTAACATAATAAAGGGTCAATAGAACCTATGGTCAAAATTTGGTGAAGTTTGGAGTTAAAACGAGCCCGATACATGATTTTTAGTGAAAAATTCAAGTTTTTGAAGGATCTGGGAGTTACACGGCCGTGTTGATGTGTTGAGAAGTATCCAGATAAAGATCACGGCCTGCTGCGGTAGGGGTGGTCAAAAGACACTACTGGGATGGTACCTCCCGTAGCGAAGTAGTTGTCTAATTGGTACCTTGATGGATGAATTCGTTTCATGCTGTCGAGGGAGGAGTTATACGGGTGCGTCTCGTATAAAACCTACGGGTGCGCTCGTAGGAAGGTGCTATCAGATAAGAAGGAATACCTATGGGTGCGCTCATAGGAAATTAAATAATATGAAAATTTGGAATGTTTGAGATATGAAAAAATTATTTTGGGTCTAAAACCCATATTACTCACGAGGCTTTATGCCTTACGTATATTTTTTTTAATGCTATGTACTCAGGTGATCAGGAAAGGACTTAGAAGAGTCGAGCGTGGGACAGTAGTTTCGTTGTGTCAAGCATGTAACAAAATATTTAAATTGTGGTAATGATGCGGAATAGTAATACCCCATATGTATAACTAAATGTTTTGTATTATAAAGTCTTAGTGAAAAAAACAATTTGTGTGAAAATGGGGTGTTACAAATTAAGAGGTTCACTTCACTGCTGGTATGCTTTACGACTCTTCACTGAATGACGACTGACTAGCGGATTCAGGGAATGAAGATGGCCCTCTACCTACATCTATACTGGACTCCTGACTGTTAAGAAACTTTTTCTTTTTGCCAAGGGAGAAAGGCTTCACTCAAGGTGATAAGTGGAAATGCTAACCAAACACGTCCAAAAAGTCTCGTAACGAGGCTAAAGCCAGTTGCCGGTCGAATGAAATCAGATACATGTAAAGAAAGAAATTCTATGTCCCGACCCGAATAGAAGAGGGCGAATTTCCGCTTCAAACAGGGAAGTCGACTCTGGTCTGACTTATTTCTTAATTTCTTTCGTCATAGACTTCTGTCAAAAGTGAAGGGGATAGATTAGATTCTTGAAACTTCCACCGGGTGGTTCCCAAAGAACGTAAAGCTTTAGCGAGACGAAAGCTAGAGACTTGATACTGAAATACTGAATTCTCTGAATCGGGGTGATAAACAGAAGTTCGTCTTCCGGACCGGCCCAGAAGAATGTCGGGCTTTGTTTGGTAGGGCTTTCTTTCCATCTCCTTTTATTCTTTCCTTTCTTTCGGATAAACCAAAAGCTCTGGTGGAGCTATTTGTAGACTGAAAATTGCTTAGATAAATAGCGTTGATAGAAGCTTAAGGTGGTTATTTGCCAAATCAACAAGATTGTGTATCATGGTGATCTCACTGAAAGAGAGGCATGCTGTCGATAAAGTCATAAAAAACGATTCGGGATAGATTCTTTTCACCGAAATTCCCCCTTTTCCGGCTTCGATTAGCAAGAACAAAACAAACTCAATACGGGGATTGTATTCGAAAGAATTGATTTAGAACGGGGTGGGGCGCCAGGAAGCCCCGCTTAGCTTGTATGATACTACCATTGTTCACCCAGAATTCCCTTTGTTCCACCATGTGGTTTGGTTTCCCTGCCTGCCATGCCTGTCCTCTTTCACTCCACGTGGTACTCGTATTAGCTAAGTGAATTCTAGCTTTGACTTTGAAAGCTGGCAACGGGTCCTGTTAAGCGCTTCGCCTCGTTCCCTCCTAACACAAACTGCTCTGTGTAGCAACCGCAACAGCGCAAGCGAAAGTGTCTCACGCCTCCCTTTCTATCGTGGTACCGAGAGGGACGGTCTTTACTTTCTTGATTTGGAAGATCGCCACACCTATTTCTTCTACTCCGTAAATAGTCTCAAGCAGCTCGCCACGCATGCATACATGATTGAAAGGACTTAGATGCCCATTTCTATGTAGCCACAAGGCCCGTTCAACATACCTGAGGAGAGAAGGTTGGGGAGAGGCTTCGCTGGACAAGCGGAACTTGAACGAAATTGTATAGTTAGTCGATACAGCTCGATTCATTCTTCAGTTATTCCTTAACATAAATCATTATTTCGTGTGTTGTCGGCTCTAAAGCAAGGGCGGACAGGTATTGGAAATGAGTTAGCCTCTTTGACTATCCTTTTTTGTTGAATTGCTTTCGACCATTGACAGGAAGAAACAACGGCTTCACTTCACATTTGTCTCTTTGCTGAATTGATATCGACTAAACGGAAGCCCCTTGTTAGGACGAAGATCTTTGCTCAAGAGGAAAAACTTCATTATACTAAATAAGATAACTAACTCGCAGCTGTCCGAAGGCAAGTAGTTAAGAACGAAAGCTCGAGCATATAGCGGAAAGCATACGCATTTGGGCAAAAGGAAGCATTCTCCGCTGGCACAAGAATAGCAAACAGGTTAAAATAAAAGCCCATCAAACTATGAATTGAAAGGATCATATAGCGTAAAGCATCCTTGGAAGCCGATCCTGTCCCGTCGACGTCGGTCACTATATGAAATCAATACGGAAAGCCATCAGATACATGTCAGTAGTTCATAGAATGGACTTTAGTATCTGGTATAGACCCGATATGATATATATTACCATCGGTTGTCCCTGATCTGCAAGTGATATCTGTAGACCAGTACAACGCTTGACTGATCATCGAGTACCCCACCGGGCAAGAGCCCCCTTTATTGATCGAACAGGCTGCTATCACAAATCTCTATTCGTGCTCGAGAGCATGTAGTTGGAAGAGGAACTGGTTGGCGAGTGTAAAGCGCGAGATGTCCTTTCATAGCGGAAACTCTCAAACAGAAGAGAAGGGCACAAGAACCCGTCATGCCTTCTAAATCATCATTTTAGAATAGAATGTCGTAGAGAAAGCAAGGACGTTATTCCCTGGCGATAGCATAACAAGCTGGGTCCGGTGACAACATTGGTATTTGGTGGTTGGTTCCAGGGAGCTAGTCGGTTCCTGGCATCCGATTACGGGCTTTCTTGATCGGTCTCACTTGCCATCTTCGGCATTGGACTTTGCTAATCTACGATGAAACTTTCTATGCTCGTACCTACCACTTGTTCCTAAATCTTCGCTTGGAGTAAAGATTATCACTAAAGCTTGAGTAAAGGAGGAATTTTTTAGCTACCGCTAAGAGGATTTAGTTTAGGAAGGCCTCTAAATGATGAAATTTTTGTAGAAAGCAAAAAACTATCCAACCTTGAGGAAAAGCGGCGTTCCAGCCTAGCAGAAAAGGGGTTGATGCACCTCCATCCAATTTAAGTGAAATCTACTCTAGATATAGGGCGGGCAACAAGAGAAATGCTTCCTCTTGATTTGGAACTACTTTCTCTAATGCGGAGGACCAGTAGCTATCAGATATCATGCCCTCATCAACGAGTAGAGTATGACTGACCAAGGGGAACACCCCAAGCCTAAATTGAAGTAATGTACACCTGCCGATGTTTAGTATTATGACGGTGCGGAAGCAAAAAGCACAAATCAACCTTTCCATATCTATTAGATCTATTAGGACATTACCTTCAAGAAAGAATTAGCTGCCCGGACAGGGAGTAAAACGTGTTCTGAATGGCCCAGGCCGAAGGGCTTGGCTTGTTTGTTAAAGGGGGTCCCTGTTCTTCTCTTCCCCTACTAAAAAAGCCATCAATCCCATGGTGGGCGTGACTAGTCAAAAAGGAGAGCTTCAAAGGACTTGCCTGCGCGGTATTGGGATGTGACGGTGGGACTAACCTCGTCGGTATGATTGTCTTTTATGTTCTGATTACCGCAAGAAGCTGAAAACTTACTGGTAAGGACATGCGAAATTTATTATTTTATATAAGTCTAATTGCTTTACCCGAATGAACCCTTCTTCTAAAGAAAAATAGTGACTTCAGCCCTTCTCTTCTGAGACAATGGCAGATATAGAATTATTGTATTAAAGACACAAATGTTTAAGAAGCGCTCTTCTTTCTCCCTCTTCGAAAGTATCCGCGTGACTGCCACCCCAAAAGAAGCAACGAACAAAGGTCAATGCTGTGAATGCCAAGTGGAGTGAATCGGTCCCTAAAGATGCTTGTCTCGCTGGATAAAGTCATAGCCTATAGCTTGAATGACAGCACCAACTTCCTATCCTTGACTTATCCTAGTAGCGGTATGGTATAGTAGAGTGCATGCTCTCCCTCTCGTATAGTGACATTGAGAACAGAAGAAAGGCAGAAAGCTTGTCTTTACTGATGTTAGAAGCTCTGAAAACAATCCGTGTTTGGGTGAAGTTCTCAAAACAAAAGTCCCCATCTCTCTTTTGACAGAGGAGGGACTTAGTTATGTAGCTAGTGTTGGATTAGCTAGTGGGGTGGGTAAGCCATTGTATGCTGACCAAGCAACTGAAGAAATGGGTATGATCAACTTTTATAGGGTGTGCATAGAAATTGAAACTGAGGCAGCCTGTCCTCAAGTGTTGGAAGTGTTCACAGATGATAAGAACTTTGTGGAGGTGGAAGTGGAATACCAAAACAAGCCCCAATCTTGCTCTATCTGCAAAATATTTGGCCATAACATGTATAAATGCCCTAAGTCTAACTTACAATGGGTGTCCAGAGGAAAAAACCCCCAGGGGCAGAACCCTCTAGTATGCCTTCCATGGAACATAAGAGTGTGGAAAATGAAGAGTGATTATGATCCCCTAGTCTAAGCCAAGAGATTCTAGGCTTGCATGCACCGCTGGCCACTCCGTAGATAGTACACACAGAGCCTTCGGCTACTCGAAAATGTCACCGCACGGAAGCGATATCTTTCACCCCACTTCTCGTTATCTCGTCCAAACCAAATGATTGCCCTACTTTATTTTTTGGATGTCCAAGTCTTATTTTGATAGAGGGCTCCACATAAAGCCTGAAATTTTTGTAGGAGCCATAATCTAGCATTTGCTCTAGCGATGTCACGCGTCCCTCTAGCGTAGCATTGTCATCCTTTGACTTGCTTTTCCCCCTATGCCTCTTGGCATGATCTTGGGCAACGACCTCTCGTCCCCTATTCACCTCAGAAGCAGCAACATCGTCAGTGACTCCCGACATCGTGTCTAGCTCTTCCTTGATTACGACCCGCTCGTAACCTTAGCTCTGATACCAACTATCACGGCCTTAGACAATTCTAAGCCAACCGTGCGGCACTTAGCGCTTCAACACCCCTTGTTGGTTGCTAAGTCAGTCTAACCCGAATGGTGAGCTAGAAGGAACTAGGCAAGAAGACCGAAAGCACACAAGAGAGAGTTAGGGAGAATGTAGAGAACTTATATTGCACTAGAGAGAAGTTTACAAATGCTTGGATGGTTTAGCCAAATGAAGGCCTCACCTATTTAGACACCTCCACCTCCTCAATGGACGGTTAGGATCATCTCGATCTAAAGGCTACAATTGTGTATCTAGAGTGTTCTATACAAATATCTATAAATTTACAAGGCTCCAAACTCTTATAGAGAATTATATACAAGTATAGATCAAACTAGAAAAGTATGGAACAATCTAGAATGGATGCCATGCAGACGTCCACGCAAACTTGGGTGTCCAGTAAGCGCCTGCATGGTAAAGCCTCCTTTTAGCAATCCGGGACATTCTGCTCTACTTGCCTCACTCCTCTGTGAGATTTAAAGAAAGCATTTAACTCACCTTATTCAACAAATGTGTTTGAAGAGAGGCAGAAGGGTGATTTGGTGAAGAGGATACAAATATATTAACATTGCCCAACAAATTGAATAAGGATCCCTAATGTTTTTGTTGTTTTTCAAAAAAATCAACCACTGGTAAGAGAGATATAGAGAGATCCCGACTCTAGGTTGGCCAGAAAGAGAGAGACCGATTGAAGATAGAGAGAGACCATTAATGTAAACAAAAACCTGAAATAAAGAGATATAGAGAGATATCTAGGTTGTTGTTCAGAGCTTAAGGAAACATAGTGTGGACCAGAGATGGCAAAGCCTGGTGGTTCAGCGATGGCAACATCTCCCGGTTCAACGTTCAAACTTCGTCACAATGTTTGGTGATTAAGATCGGCGTATTGTGGTCTAACGATTGAAGCCTCTTGGTAGCGTTTGGTGGTTCAACGATGGAGGGCTCCTTGAAAGCGTTTGGTCGATTCAAGCCAATAGGAGAATAAGGGTTTTTCGATCTTGTATTTTTTCTGATTAGGTCGATTCAAGCAAATGAGAGAAGGTTTTCAAGACACAATAGGCAGACATCGTTTAGTCGTATCGGTTTTCTAGAATAAAGTGGAGAGAATGAAGAAAGCATCGGCTGGCAGTAAATTCACAAATCCGTATTTATGAATCAATTTGAAACCTTTGTAAACTCTGTTATATAAAGAGGAGGGTAAAGACGAAGAAAGCACAGGCGTTGGATTGGAAACGGAATCAACGGCCCTAAGACATATTTGTCCAATCCATGTGATGTCCAGCATGGCAATCCGTGTGTATCGTGCTTTCTCTACCGGTTCCTGCCTATATGCATTAAGATCTTGTACTATCTTAAAAATTAAGACTATTGTGTTTAGATGTGTTGTAATTTATACATGCTTTATATATATACATACATACATATATCTATCTATACTATACTATAAATCATATATAAATTATAACCTCCTTATGCATAATTGTCTTAATTTTTAAGACTGTACAAGTTGTAATACACAATACACAACTTATCATACCTATGTTACAATTTTGTTATGCACTACTAAAAACTGAAAGGAAGAAAGCGGACATGTGACACAAATACACGCGTCTATCGCTTGCCCAAAACAAAAAAAAAAAACACTCATTTCCTTTCACAGCCATTCTCTCTTGAAACCCTAAAACCCTGATGCTCTCAACAATAGCCGCATTCCTCTATTCCGCCACCATCCTCTATTCCTCCTCTCAACTATTTTCGGACCACTCCCCACAAGCACCATCCGATCCGGCCATCACCATGACGATCCAGGAACAACCACTCCGCCACCATCCGATCCGTTATGCCGTCACCAAACGGTTAGCCGCATCCGGTACCACCATTCGCCGTCACCACCAGTCGCTACTATCTGAAACGACACACACCAAAGCTGCTCGCCATCGCTTCCCCTGTTACCCTCACAACCATCACTTTAGCCTCACTGCTACCTTCCGCCACTACTGCTATTACGAGCCACCACAGCTGCATCCAATCGCCTTTTGATTGTCGATCTGGATCTACTCGATCGTCATACCACCGAGTCTCTCTCTCTCTCTCTCTCTCTCTCTATCTATCTATCTCTATCTATTGAATTCTGATATTTTTATGCTTTGATCTCAGCACAGAAATATACTATTATACTTTTTTGGTTTAAATCTACTAGATTCTACAGGCGGGCTTCCAAAGATCATCAAGGCTGAAGGGCCTTTCAGACGGGCTTCCGAAGATCATCAAGGCTGAAGGTGTTGCAGGGTATGATTATCAGTTTATGACTTTATGACCAATACTTTGATTGGATTAAACCCGTGATGTCTTCTTCTTTATTGACTCTGGTTATTCTTCGCAATATACTTTGATTGGATTAAAACCGTGATGTTTTCTTTTTCAGATTGTTACGTGATGTTACACAATTTTAAAATTCTGGATGAAGGTATAAACAAGTTATTAGTTTTCTTTTTTACTTTTTGTGAATTAAGTTTGGTGTCGATTGGGTTTAATGTTGGATCAGGAAAAGGGGGATTCGGAAGGTATAAACAAGTTGTTAATTTTCTTTTTTACTTTTGGCTGCAGGTAATGGTTCTAGGGCTTCTGATACAAGAGCTGAGATTGGATGAATTTTATATTTTTTGTGTTTGATTTTTAGGTTTGAAGATTTATATAACAGAGAGTTAAAGATTATAGATAACGAAGAAGATGAGGGTAACTGGGTAAGGTACTTTCAATTCCATTGTTTTTTGCTTTAAAGTCTAATATAGCAAACATTGTTTTTTTTACTAATATAGCTATGTACTTTCACTGTGTGTGTGGATCCACATGTGACTGTATGTTTGTGTGTGTGATTGTGTGTGTATGTGATTGAATTTGTGTATGTGTGTGTGTGAAACTGCATTTGCATATGTAACTGTGTCTGACTGTATGCATGTGGTTCCAACATTGTGATTGTGCTAACAGGAACAAGCGATGACAACAAACAAATTGACATAGTGACAACCCTCATTGCAGGTTTCAAGGTCTCAAACAAATTGAAAGACCAACAATCTCATCTTCATCCTTGATTGTTGATTTCTGAAAGGATAGTAGCATATCTGGAAATTATTAATTAAATAATTGTTGATTTGTTTCAACTTGTAATTTTTAAAATGTTGAAATCTGGAAAACTTATTTTATTATAATTGGTAACATGTGCTTTAGGTTGCAAGTTGGTTGCTATTCTTGTTAACAACTTGTACATTAGAGGCAGAAACATCAACCTTCCTAATAGGCGAATGTACAACCTGAATGCATTTCATCAGCATTGTACAACCTGAATGCATTTAATCCTATTTGAAATAATGAATTTGAGATATATGCATATATGCTATTTGTGGTGATTTAACCTTGAAAAAGATAGTAGCAACAAGGCCATCTACTAAAGCAAGATTGGCAAACATTGATGGTGTCAACCAGGTATATATTTAATGCAAGAAATAGCAATGCACTTACACATATCTTCTTGTTATAGCATCCTATTTTTACTTTGTCCTATTACAGCAATGTACTTTTTATGCTTTGATCTCAGCACAGAGACATATTATTATACTTTTTTGCTTTAAATCTGCTAGAGTCTACAGGTTTCGTTCTTATTTTTCCTTTACCACGTTGAGTGGTTCATCAATATTTCCCTAAATGCCCCAGAAAGGTTAGTGTTTTTCACTGTTCTCAGTTTGTAACCTTCTCTTTATCTCTTATTACTGAGATGTCTCTGTCTCATACTGAGATGTCACAGATATGGACGGATATACCTTGGTTACCTGAATTGGTTTATGTTGTTATCAAGTTGCAGAATCAAAAGCTAAACCCGGTAGAGCTAAATCTGGATTTCTCCGCTAACTGATTTATTAGTTGCTGCTGCTATCATGGGCAGGTATTTAAATCAGGATGACAAGGTTATCAATGAACCTTTAATATGGATTTGTAATTTCTATTTCTATCTTTGATTTAGTGATTACAGTGGCCAAATTGTCAATAACCAAAACTGGAAATTGATGTGTGAGTGTTCAATCTATTATGTGATGTTGATCACAAAACATTTAAAATTTTTGAAACTTTCAAATTTCCGGATTTTCAAACCTCAATTTCCGGATTTTCAAAAATTGAAAACTTTAAAATTTTTGAATTTTTCAAAATTTGAAAACTTTCAAATTTTGAAAACTTTGAATATTTTGAAAACTTTCAAATTTTCAAATTTTGAAAAACGAAAGGAAACTAATTTTTCAAAATTTGAAACCTTTAAAATTTTTGAAAATTTCAAATTTCCGGATGAGACAAATTTTGAAAACTTTAAATTTTTTGAAATTTTCAAATTTTGAAAACTTTCAAATTTTGAAAACTTTAAATATTTTGAAAACTATCAAATTTTCAAAATTTGAAAACTTTCAAATTTTTCAAAATTTGAGAACTTTCAAAATATTAAATTTTGAAAAACGAACGGAAAATAATTTTTCAAATTTTGAAACCTTTAAAATTTTTGAAACTTTAAAATTTCCGGATTTTCAAATTTTGAAAACTTTAAAATTTTTGAAATTTTCAAATTTTGAAACCTTTGAATATTTTGAAAACTTTCAAATTTTCAATTTTGAAAAGTTTTCAAATTTTCAAAATTTGAAAACTTTCAAATTTTCAAATTTTGAAAACTTTCAAATTTTCAAATTTTGAAAACTTTGAATATTTTGAATTTTTTTTGAAAAGTTTCAATAATTCATTGTATATTATAATCATTATAATTTTACTTTGTAACTTGACTTGAAAGTTTTAATAAAGTAAACCTAAAGTAACCATTTACTTTTTTTTATTGCGGATTTTTTTGTTTAACTGCTACTTAACTGCTACTAATATATTTCTTTTAGTTTCACAGATTATAGTATCATTGCATTATAATATTGAGGTATATTTTGTTTAATTTCACAAGTTATGGTGTCTTTTCATCATAATATTGAGGTATATTTTCTTAATTTCACAGGTTGTAGCGTCTTTTCATCATAATATTGAGTTATATTTTTTTTCATTTCGTAAGTTATCTTCAATTGGCTTCTTTTTATGCAGAGGTTTTGTCTCATACTCATCTTATGTGGCAACATAGGATGTATGTGACTAGCAACATTTAGGAATGGTCATCTTTCATGTGCCACAGTGAATGAAACAGTAACAGAGCCCTGTTAAATGACATCAGTTGAGTATTGAATGACTGTTCTTTCTTTTTACATTTTTTGATCACGTTTCCCCTGATCACCATGGTATTCATGAACCGGTAATGCTAATTGTCTTGTATTTAATATCTTTTCCAAATGCGCAGAAACTTCAATCAAACTCACACTTGGTTCTGAATTCTAAGGTTTCATAATCTCTATATGTTTCCACTATTTATGTAACATCATTATTTATGGAACTAATTTTGTATTTCTCAGGTCTTGGTGTGACTGTCTCATCCCAAAACTAGAAATGAAAGTAAGCTGCTATATCTTGCTAAAAATGAATGTATGTTGATAATTATTGCATTTTTTTGGGCTTAATGCAGCAAGGCGGTGTTTGGGACGATTCTTGATACATATCTTAGCTAAGGATGTGTGTGTATTCTTTTGATTTTTCATTCATGTTTTCTTTTGGTTATCACTGGCTTTAAATTTGTTACTGAATTTTGGTTATCCTTGGCTTTTTTGGGTGTTTTCCTTGCTTTGTGGTCTTTTATGTTGATTTATATCATCCTATTAAGTATTGACTAATTATAGCAATTACAAGGTTATTGTGTAAAATAAAATGTTGAATCGCAAATTAAAATGTACATTTATATGCTCGTGTTCACAACATTGTAGTGGATGTTTTATCAACTAATTGAAGCATTGCCCAATTGTTGTATTTAGTTATAATTATGTTAATAATTAAACCATCATCTAATTATAATGAATTGTTATGAGTCTTATTACCCTTAAAAATATCGATTTGACTATATTAAATATAATCGAATATATTTCAAATACTTGATTATTAGTAATACAAGTAATGAATATGATAAATTTTAATTGAATTAGGAAATTTTGAACTCATAATTTAATATTAACTTTGGTGTTTAAACTTAAACATCTTTTTAGAACGTAGAATAAAAATTGTTCTTTATGGTTTGAACGTTCCTCACAAAAAACATGAACCTTTAATAGAATCAAAAATCAAAGACTTTATTGGTGCCGTTAACAAATACGAAAATTAATGAAAAAACAAGTTCATTTAATATTAATTAATATTAATGCCCATAGCGATGTCGATTTTAGGTTTGGCCAGATTCAGAATACGTTGAATTAATTAATTTTTTACTGAAAAAAACTTTGTGCTAATGTAACGTGTGTTCTAAATTATATCCTTATACAACTTACAAGAAACTATTCGTCGGAAGTAAATTATCCGTTTTATATACAAGTTACCAAACCGAACTATTTATGGTAAAAGCAATTTCATGATTCATTGTATCTTATTTAGAATATGACATATTTCTGAAAATAAATTATGAACGTTTGTCAAAAGTAAGTAATTATTGAAAGAAACCTATTCACCGCCTCGCCCCGCCCCCTTCAACGACTGTTGCATTGCGCGGGTACTCATTAAGATTAGGACACATGGTCATTATTATTTTGAAGTTTTCGATAAAAATCTCTATAAAACATATGAAATTCCCGTAAAATGATACCAAAATCTTGCGAAAACAAATAGCCGAAAGGAAACTACTCGCCGTCCGCCGCATTGCGCGGGTACGCAGCTAGTACTATAATACATATATAATATGTACGAACACAAGTTGCATAGATGTCTTAAAATTAAGAGGTACAACAACTTTATGCAATCAATTACATTTTCTATATTTAATAAAAATGAATAATGTAAAATTTGATAACCATAGATTGCTTCTAAGCAATCAATGGCTGAAAATGAATCTGAAATTTTGACATGGATCACCAATTTCAAATTTTCATTCCCTCTAAAATTACACTATAAAATCAAGAATTCCTAAACATAATTCTCCACTCCATTCTTCTCTTTCTCCAAAAAATTGTGAAATGTCTTCCTGATTCTGTAGAACATTATCACATTAATTTCTGATTCTGCACATCTCTTTGATTATGCAAAACATTATCAAGTTAGTAATTTCTTCCGGCCATGGTTTAAATAATGTCAATTTCATTTATGCACACAAATAAAGATGTTATTACAAAAGTCTGTTTGCAGGGTTTTGTATTTTTTAGGCTTTTGGAGTTTGTAACTTTTTTGCTATTGTTGTTTCAGGTATGAATCAAGATCCACAAAACTGAAATAAGAAACCTCTTGCTAAGGATGCCGACTGTTATCATTCTTTAGATACTTTTTATCCATTTTTGTTTTCAGATCTACAAAAGAGACATTAGAAACCTTTGAACTATTGAAATACACAATGACACCTTATTCAATAAGTCAAAAAGAAAAAGCCCTTTATTGTCCAAAATTGCTTCTTCTTGTAAACATTTGTTGTTTTTGCTCTTCTACAAGATAATGATTTGCTTGTAAACAAAAGCCAAATACAAGAGTTACCAGCTATGATGCACGGATACTTCCAATTGGGTCACGTTGCCGTTTCCGATACGGCGTGGAAACGGATACGGCTACGATACGCACCGGAAACATTTCGGGGAAGTATCGGGTTTGCCGGAAACGTATCTATGGAGTATCGGCGGAGTTTCCGTCAAGTTTCCATAAAGTTTCCGATTTTTTTTAGGTTTTCCAATTTCAAAGGGCTTTTAAATCCACGGCACATGGGCTTTTTACATAATCGGCTACCATTCTCGCATGCATTAAAAAAACCTATTCAGTATTCACTATTCACGGCTATCCCTTTAAATTCTAATCGTCGATCGATCAACTATTCTCACGAATTCAAAAATCACAATTCCCATAATTCCTAAAGACTATGGCTTCTCATTCTCAAGAAGAAGAAACTGCAACTCAAGGATCATCATCATCAGACCAACCACCATTGTGGGCATACATGACTAAATTGGAGAAACTTGTTGGAGCAGGAGGATGTTGGAATTTCAAGTGTAACCTTTGTGGTGAAACCCGAAAAGGATCGTATTCAAGAGTAAGAGCACATTTGCTCGGTATAAAAGGTAAATACTAGATAGTAATCTTTGTTTTGTTTGCACTTTGCCTTGTAAAGTTGTAATTTCTTTTGTTAAATTCACAGTGAACTCGTGAATGATGATGATGATATCATGTAATAATATTATAATAATATTGACATATTGTAATGTTGTGGGCATATCCGTAATTTCCTTTGCACATGGCCTTGTAATTCCTTTTCTTTGCATCCTATGATACACGTGTAATGTAATTTCACTTGTCACTTTGTTGTTTAGTTAGTTTCTGCCCACATGAAAAGAGAAGCTAGAAGAATAGAACAATTTAATAATAGCAAAGTCATGAATACTCGAGATTAGTACCAACTAGAAGAAGTATTTTAATTTTAGATATCGAAATCAAGGTAACAGTGATGTTCGAGATTGATGCTCAGAAACGACATATTTTTAGTTTGTCATTGTTAAATGTTAACTATCAGTTTTAAAACATGTGAAAAATATTAGACAATAGATTGTATTTGACTATTTGTTATTAAGTATTTGTAAAATCAATCTAACACAGTTTAAGTAACACTTCAAATAACCTTATTTTATCGCTGATACTTTCAAGTTTCATCTTAACTGTTTTATTAAGTAAAAGATTAGACACATTATTTGTTTTATTTGCAATATAGGTACTGGGATTGCTATTTGCAAGAAATCAACAACGATTGATAAACGGGAGATGCAACGATTAGAAAATGAGTATGAAGAGAAGAAAGCTGAGTCACAAGCGAAAGAGGTCGAGTTGCCATGTGAAGCTGGTGGTGGATTTAAGAAAAGAAAAGGTATTTCAACACCTATTGAAAGAGCTTTTGGTGTTGAAATTAGGGACCAACTGGATCAAGAAATAGCATGGATGTTTTATACCGGTGGTTTACCTTTTAATCTTGCAAGAAATCCACACTATGTCAGGGCTTTTCAGTTTGCTGCTACCAACAAAATTGATGGTTATGTACCTCTTGGTTACAATAAGCTAAGAACAACATTACTACAAAAAGAAAAAGATAATGTTCACAGACTGTTGGAGCCACTTAGGTCTACATGGAAAGAAAAAGGTGTGACTATTGTGAGTGATGGTTGGAGTGATCCTACAAGAAAGCCTCTAATCAATTTCATGGCTACCTCAGGTAATGGTCCTTTGTTTCTAAAGGCAGTAAATTGTTTTGGGGAAGTAAAAGATAGATTTTTTATTGCTGAATTGATGAAAGAAGTCATCAATGAAATTGGTCATCAAAATGTTGTGCAAATCATTACCGACAATGCAGCAAATTGTAAGGCGGCTGGAGAGCTTATAGAGAGTCAGTTTCCTCATATCTATTGGACACCATGTGTTGTTCATACACTTAATCTTGCTTTGAAGAACATATGTTCACCAAGGAATGTTGACACAAATGAACTAGCATATGAACAATGCAGCTGGATAAAACAAGTTCACGGAGAAGCGCTTGCAATAAAGAATTTCGTCATGAACCATAACATGAGACTATCGATTTTCACCAAGTTTACTCCTCTTAGACTGCTATCGGTTGCCGATACTCGCTTTGCCTCCATCATTGTGATGCTCAAGAGAATGAAACTAATCAAAATGGGTCTTCAAGCTATGGTCATAAGCAATGAATGGACTTCTTATAGATTAGATGACACTGAGCAAGCAAACTCTGTGAAAGAAAAAATATTGAATGATGAATGGTGGGACAAAGTAGCATATATTCTTAGTTTCACTGGACCTATATATGAGATGATTAGAGTTTGTGATACCGACAAGCCATGTTTACACTTGGTGTATGAGATGTGGGATTCGATGATTGAGAAAGTAAAGACTGAGATCTACAAGAAAGAAAAACTACAAACATCTCAAAGAAGTTGCTTTTATGATGTTGTGCATCGTATTTTAGTGGCTCGATGGGCGAAGAATAACAATCCCCTACATTGTCTAGCTCACTCTTTACATCCAAGGTATATGATTTTAAATTATACATTTGATTTCTATAAGATACTTATATTTTAACTTTTGAATGGTGTAGATATTATAGTGATGCATGGTTACTTGAGGATTCTACAAGATGTGCTCCACATAGGGATGGGGAAATTTCACAAGAAAGAATGAAATGTTTTCGAAGGTTGTTTCCTAATGATGATGAGTATAGCAAAGTCCTTGATGAGTACGCATTGTTTTCAATGAAGAGTGGTCCTTTTGAGGATTTAACAAGCATTTCAAAGATGGGTACTATGGAACCCAAGAATTGGTAGGTTAACTTTGGTGCTCAAACTCCTTTGCTCCAGACTTTGGCTTTTAAATTACTTGGACAACCTAGTTCTTCTTCTTGTGCTGAACGGAATTGGAGTACTTATGCATTTATTCACTCGCTAAAAAGGAACAAGTTGACTACAAGTCGTGCTCAATACTTGGTCAACATCCACAATAATCTCCGACTTTTGTCAAGGAATCCAAATGATGATGTGAAGATGTGAGATGTGGGTGGTGATGCGTTTGATTCAATGGAAGATATAGGGTTTATGGAGGTTGCGGATCTGTCACTAGATGAGCCGGGATTTGAAAATGATTTCATTACTGATAATTAATTACATTTGAAAGATTTAGTACTTTTGGTCTTTTGGAATTTACACTTTACATAAATAAATAACTATTTTGGCATTTCTTTAATATATATATATATATATATATATATATATATATATATATATATATATATATATATATATATATATATATATATATATATATATATATATATATATATTAATTGCCGTATCTCTGTCGTATCCGTATCCTGAATTTTTGATTTTTGCCGTTTCCCGTATCCGTTACGTATCTGTATCCCGTTACCGTATCCGTTTCCGTGCAACTTAGGTTACCACATAAGTTTTCTATATCCTATTCAAACTGAAACTCAATTATAAAATGCTAAAATAAACATATTTACTTTCATAATTGATAAACATATTTACAAGAGTTACCAGATAATAATCTATTGTATATAGTTGACGAATCAAAGTGACAAATAATTGATGAAACTTAAGGCAGGACAATATTACACATACCTCCGTAATCAGTGTTACCAAGATAGAGATGAGAATCTGGCAATATTACACATACCTCCATTGAATTAATATCAGAAAAAAATCAGAAACCAAAATTAATATCAGACAATAATAATCAGAAACCAAAACAACCAACATTCACATCAACCATGGAGACTGTGATTCTGATCAACCAACATTCAGATCCGATTCAGATAACTAAAACAAAGATTGAAAGAAACCCAGTCAAAGATAACTAAAACAAAGATTGAAAGAAACCTAATCCGATAACTGATAACCGAACCTCTCTTGCAGGTGGTGATTAGGAGCGGGTGTTCATCAAAGTTCTAGATCGGTAACCGAACCACTCTTGCAGATCGGTGGTTGCAGATCTTGAGAAGTCGGTTCCAGATCGGAGTGCATCAGGAGCGGGTTTTCATATTACAGTGTGTTCCAGATCGGAGTTCTAGATCGGTAACCGTCTGTTCCAGATCAGAGTTCATTAGGAGCGGGTTTTCATCAAAAATCACCGCCGGAACACCGTCTGTTGTTGTTGCTGCTCAGCGTCGGACCTCCAGGACGGAGACGAAGAGGATAGCGAGTATGAGATATAGAAGAGAGCATGCGAGACAGATTGAATGAGATGGTGTGGTCCTATGGCAGTGTCCGTATGGAGGTGGTCGGATGGTGTGACCGACGGTAGGTATCGAGATGTTGATCTGTAAGAAGGGAGGGGGAGGCGTAGGCGTAGGTGGAAGAAACGTGTGTTCGTGTATGTTAGTAGAAGAGTAAACAATATTAGGTTTAGGGTTACTACCAAGGGATAATTTCATAAAAGCCCTTAAGTTTGTCAGAAATGTTCGATTTTACCCATTTATGTATTTTTGGTTCATTAAAGCCTTTAACTTTAGTAGAAATATTCAGTTTTACCTTTTTATGCATATTTGGTTCATTAAATCCCTTACGTTTAGCAGAAATGTTCGATTTTACCATTTTATGCATTCTTGATTCATTAATACACTTAAGTTTTGCAGAAATGTTACCGGCTCACAAGGGTAAAACTGAACATTTCTGCTAAACATAAGGATTTTAAGGAACCAAAAATAAACCGAATGGCTTTTACGAACAAAAAATGCATAAAAGGGTAAAATCGAACATTTATGCTAAAGTTATGAGTTTTAATGAACCAAAAATGCATAAAATGGTAAAATCGAACATTTCTGACAAATTTAAGGGCTTTTATGACATTATCCCTACTACCAATATCATCTGGTTTCAATTTTAAAATAACCAAATAACCCCTCCAGCTTTTGTCATTTGGGTTGGGTCAATGTCTTCCTTGGGCCAAACCAAAGTAAATGTGAAATTGACCTTGGTTTAGCAATTAAGAAATAAGTTAATTTGGTTTTAATCATATATACCTAATTAAGAAATAAGTTAATTTGGTTTTAATCATATATAAATAGATTTAAATTATTATTATCAATGATCATTATTTTTTTAAGATGTAATTTTAATTTACTAAATTAAGTATAATTTAAATCCATTATCAAAAATAAAATGAGTTATAAACCGAGATAGTTAAAGATACTCCAAGTTTTATAATATTTTAAAGAGAAATCTCTAATAAAGTCCCATTAAAGTCACTCGCTGAAAGGAAATTAATCGCCGCTCGAAAACTAATTGTCGAAACGAACTATCGTCTCCGCCGCATCGCGCGGGTACCAACACACACACACACACACACACACACACACACACACACATATATATATACATACATATATATATATATATATATATATATATATATATATATATATATATATATATATATATATATATATATATATATATATATATATATATATATATATATATATATATGCATGTGCACATATACACATGCATATAGACATATGCACATATATGTATGTATATATGCAAATACGCCCTCATGTACATAACCAAATAGAAAAAGAAATCCATAAGTACAATGCTATAACTCACGTATATGCACATATATGTATGCATATTGCATGTATGCATATATACAAATACGCACAAATACTCACATATGCAAATACACATATGTGAATATGTGCACATATGCACATATGTGAATATGTACGCATATGCACATATGCACAAAATCAGAAAATCATGAATTCCAATCACGAATTAAGCACAAAATCAGAAATCGAGATTTAAGCACAAAATCACGATTATTCGATTTCAACCATCCTTTTCAGAAAATAACGATTTAAACACATAATCAGAAAACCACGAATTCCAATCACGATTTAAGCACAAAAGGGTTTAAAGAAATTGCAAAATAAAAGAAGAAATGACATGTTTGTGACCTTATTTTTGGGACTACCCAGTTCGGAATTTAACTGCTGGAATGCACCACACTCACAACACTAACCTGCAACAATGGATAACATAACTCATTTCCCTCAATAGTATAACAGATTCATAGCAAGAACATATGATTCAGAACATTAACATACAGAAATCCATATAGAAATCGATTGCAGCGAATCCGATGAAGGGCTAACTAGAAATTTCGTTCGGAACCAGCGAGTCCGATCACATATGAGGTGTGCGTAATTGTTGCACCAGCGAGAAAGAGAAGAGAGAGATCGATTGCAGCGAGTCCGATGAAGGGCTAACCAGAATTATTATGCTGATGTCGAGGTCCGGTATTGCTCTTTACACCGTCGCCATTGTTATCCTACGAAGCTCCACCACCACCGCAATTATTCGAATGCAGTCCAAGCCTCCGCCACCGCCGTCAGGAATCACCGGAACTCAGGAATCATCGAAAATCAGAAACACTGGAAATTAAGACATCGTTGCAAATCTGCTTCCTTCTCAAGATCTCTCTCTTAATTTGGTTGCCGGATTGAAGAGGTAGGTAGCGTAGAAGAGGAAAGAGATAGGGCAACATGAGAGATGCAGCGATTTGGAAGAGAGAGAGCTGATTTGTAGGGATTGGAATATAATGAGGGATTTGATCAAAATATTTATCCCTAACTTGCCCTTCTATTCATATTTAAAAAACCTATTATGTCCTTAAATTTGCTTATAATTACAATTATGCCACAAATGATCTAGACCCCATATTTGGTTCTCGTTAGGAAAATATTGGTTTTCATTTGATCTTTAATATATATATATATATATATATATATATATATATATATATATATATATATATATATATATATATATATATAAGGAAGGGTTCAAATAAGAACCAATAAAAGGTTGAGAACCGTGAGAACCACTAATTCACAGTTTAATAAAAAATTTACGTTATAGTATTCACAGTTTAATAACTAGAAATTTTATTATATTGTGAATATTCTAAAAAGTATTAAAAATAAGGAAATTTATTAAGTTTGATGTATTTTCACATAATAAACAAGTGTGAAAAAACAAAAAAACAAAAAAAAAACCTAATTCTTAATGTGTGAATATCAGTTCTCACGGTTCTTAACCTTTAGTGGTTCTCATTTGAACCTATTCATATATATATATATATATATATATATATATATATATATATATATATATATATATATATATATATATATATATATATATATATATATATATATATATATATATATATATATAGAAAGAGGATCGTTTAGGAACACAAAATCCGGTAAGAACCATGATGACAAATCTGGACCTTTAATCTTGAAAAATGGGTGGATAAGATTCAATGTGACAAATCTGGACCTTTAACCTTCACTTAGTTTTTTGGGCCATACCCTTTTTTTTCTTTGTAAAAAAATTCTAAAAAAACCAAAGTTCTTAAAATTTAATTCTCTACAAAACAAGCATCATCATTAAAATTTGAAAAAAAAAATTTATTTTTTATTTTTATAAAAAATCAAAAAATAAAAAAAATTATCCAAAAATTATGAAAATTTAAGAGATCATTCTAGACATCATATTAGTAAGTTTTTAAAAACAAAAGTTTGAAAAAAAGTTTTTTGAAGTGTTCATTTTTATATTTTTAAGTAAAAATCTCATCAAAATAGCAAAAAAATATACATGATCCAAAAATATTAAAACCAAAATATGTTTATGATTCAAAACTTATGATCCAAGATTCAAAATTCGTTATGATACAATATCCAAAACGAGTTAAAAAACATACAACGACAAAATGATTCAAAAATTATGATCTAAGATTCAAAATTCGTTATTATCCATGATCCAAAACTAATTAAAAAAACATACGACAAAAGTAAAAAAAACTGGAAATATAACAAAAAATAGAAAAAAAAAACTAGAAAATAACGAAAAAACTGAAAAAAATCCTGGAAAAAAACTAAAAATAATAATAAAAAAACCTGGTTAAATTATGTTGTATGGACATGAGTAACATATGATCGTATCATCAAGTCCATATTTCGTCCCGTGGACGTGCGTCGCACTTGATTGTGTCACGTCGAAGTAAGACGTTTGACGTTATTGCCCTTATGAGAGTGATTGGACGAGAAGAGTCCTCGCGGTTCCTACCGGATCCTAACTCTCTCTCCCTCCCTCTCTCTCTCTCTCTCTATATATATATATATATATATATATATATATATATATATATATATATATATATATATATATATATATATATATATAAACAATTGGGTGAGGACTATTCTTAAAGTGAGGTGAAGACACCTTAAAGAAATTGGAAAAAATAAAAAATATATATAAATAATAAAATGGATCATAGTACTATATTGGAGAAAAAAAATTCGAAAAAAACTTTTGAATCATTAATTTTTTATAATGAAACAATGATAAAAAAACAGAAAAAATTGGATCATTACTTTTTTCAATGATCTAAATTTTTTTTTTGATAATGATATAGTACTATTCTCGATTTTATGATTTGTATTTTTTTATATTTTTTTTCAATTTTTTAAGATGTCCTTACGAGTACTTACCAAAAAAAGTGTCCTCACCGGAACGGGACCATATATATATATATATATATATATATATATATATATATATATATATATATATATATATATATATATATATATATATATATATATATATATATATATATATATATATATATATATATATATATATATATATATATATATATCAAGGTTGTAGAAGTCGCCAGGCGATAGGCGGGCGGTCGACTGGGGCCTAGGACTAGTCGGTCTAGGCGAGGACTAGTCGGCGCCTAGGCGGGGAGTATTAATTGTAATAAATTTTATTTTTTTTAAATAATATATATATATATATATATATATATATATATATATATATATATATATATATATATATATATATATATATATCTTAACAAGGTTATGATTCCAGAAAACGACGTTTATTTATGGGGTGACCCAACTGCATACCAAGGGGTAATTTTGACCATAAGCTTGCATACCAAGGGTAATTTTGACCATAAACTTGATAAAAAAATATTGGGCTTTCCAAAAAATTAGATGCTATCAAAAGAATGAAGTCCATATACCCTCTACTGCTTCAGGAGGTGTTGGAGCAGTATAAAAACTTGTCGAAAAGGCATTGTGAGGATATTCTACCAAACCTAACGAAATGAAATAGGCATACAACCTTGAATCTATAAGACTGGTAAAAAAAACAGATGAAATATACTAATCAATTTTTAATTAAAAAAAGATCAAAAAATAAAAGAAAACCGAGTCATTTACTTATTTACCTTAACAATCTTTGGATCTGCAAAAGGCTGCTTCTTTATGACATGAGCAAATAGATCACCAACTGAAATTAACAGGTACCCAAATGTGAAATATCAATCTGAAATTAACATAGCTTCAATCAAATCCCAAATATCAAGTGAAAGCCGGAAGAATCAAAGTTGAATTGAAGCAATAGAAGTCGAAACTGAAGTTCATATCAGAATCAAAATTCATATTTGAAGCAATCGGACTTGGAATGAGACTGCCATTGAACGGGGATAAACCTGATACAATCGAGACTTGCTACAATCGAGAATTGAAATCGGGACGAATCTCCTAGTCTGCTACAATCAAGATTGAACCTGAAAACGAAGATGAAGTGAAATCTAAATGAAAACGACGATGAACTGAAATTGAACCTGTTAAACGAAAGCTGCAATTAGAACCTGTTGAACGAAGATGAACTCGACATTGATTGATTGAACCGGAAGAATATTACGGAGAAAGCGGATGAGGAAGCTGTGTAATCGGGAATCAGAGAAGATTTACTTCCTGATTGTGCTATAATCGAGATGGAGCTTTAACATGGAAAGCAGTCAACAAAATCGAAATCAGCGTATCATAGTCACAGTAGAAATAAGAGAAATAAGTCAACAAAATCGAAATCAGTCGGATGTTTACCGGAACCAGATGGAGCTTTAACAGACATAGTCGCAGATCCTATATAATCGATGATAACCGGACAGGAGGAGCTTTACAGGAGCTTTATCGGAGCTTTACCAGATACGTCTAATAGAGTACTAAGGTGGAGCTTTACTTAGGAATAATCTTACCAGAGTAAGCAGATGAAGACGCCGGAAGAAGCCGAAGGCGGAGGAAGCCGGAGGTGGAGGAAGCCAGAGGCGAAACGCGGAGAATTCCCGGAGGCGGCAACCCGTTTTCGCGATTGTCGTGGAAAATGGGAGGGAGAGAAACAAAGGTTTCTGTGAATTGTGATTAGGTCATTTTTTTGAGGCGTGGTCGAAAAAAGAGGGGGAATTTTGAACTTTTTCATTAACGCCTGTTGACCGATTTTGACCGCCTAGCTCCGCCTAATCCGAGTTTGACCGAAGTTGACTATGCCCGACTAATTAAACCGCATAGTACTAAACGTAGGCAGTAATGATCCGCCTAGCGCCTAGGCGGCCGCCTAGGCCGACTTTTACAACACTGATATATATATATATATATATATATATATATATATATATATATATATATATATATATATATATATATATATATATATATATATATATATATATATATATATATATATATATATATATATATATATATATATATATATATATATATATATTTATCCAATTGTAACAATGTCATTTGAATATGAAATAACTTTCTCTGTTATAATTGGATATATTTAAAAAAAATCAGTTATCATTGTATCAAATTATAGGAAATGTATCTATGTCTATCTATGACGTAACAAATGTGTGTGCGTATTTCTGTTTGTATGACACTCAGACAAATCGAGGTCTGTTTGCATGACCGTCAGTGTGTCTATGTTATAAAAGCTATGTGTGTGACAAAAATAATAAATTCCAAGTTTAAATTTGGGAACTGTTGCTTCCAGGTCAAAAAATTTAAACATTATGTAGTTTTGTATTGTTTGTGGTATGAAATGTATGCATGTGTATATGTTTGTGGTATGAAAGGATATATGTATGATCCGTTAGATTTTTTATTTTATTTGTCACATTTTCCGTCATTTTGGAGTTTGTATTATGTTTTTCCTGCTTCACTCAATTGGATTAGTTATACGGAAATTTGAGGGCAACTACTATAATTTCTAAACCAATGAATTTATATATAACGATTATATAGTTTCGAATATCCACCCATTATTATATATAAATATAATTTTTTTTTTTGCAAATTTATAATTAGACGTAATTCAAAATTTCAACCGTGTAATACACGAGTTTATATACTAGTATATATATAATTACCTCTTAATTACGTATTATAAAGTAGGAACTGATTGTCCAAATGCGAAATCCCTTATCTGTCGATTCAATATCCCGATCATTGTGCTATTATGCAAATCTTCTGATAATTTTAAAAATTAAGTTTGTGATTCATAGTAATCTTTTCTACATTTGTTTGTGTGTTGTTAAAAATCCATGGATGTCGATGAACAACAACAAAAAAGAAAACAAAGAAACATAAATCACTTAATATTTCAAGAGGTATTGTTATCAGTTTATCTTGACCTTGTTCATATTTTTATACTTTTAATGTTAATTTTTTGTCGAATAACCTTTGAATGCTTGTATGGATGTTTCAATTAGATAAACCCCCTTATCCGAAATAACATGTATTATGAATTTAGTGTTGTGTTTTGAGTAATCATTCATTGTATATGTTGAACACATTAAGTGTATATATCATTTCATCTTTCATTGATTCTTTAACGTTTGTATTCTAGTATAATGCGTTTCACCTTGTTTTTTCGAAAAATCATTCATTGATGAATTTATCGTTGTATTTTGAGGAACCAACATTGTACTTGTTATACTGACGCTTAAATTAGTTTTATATAATCATCTACTGATGGCCTAGTGGTTACGGCTCTTGCCCCTCATAGAGGAGGTCCAGAGTTCGATTCCCACATGTTTCAATCAGGGATGGCCACCGGTCTCCCCAATGAGGATGCTTTAAAAGGGAGCACGGGCACTACCGGGGGGTTCAGTGCACCCCGGAGGTTGGCTCAGCTGGGTCATCCAAAGGATGGGTTAGTTGGGTTCCTCCGTTACCAAAAAAAAAAAAAAAAAAAAAAATTAGTTTTATATAGTCTAAAGATATACCAATAATGATTTGATCATACGTAAATGTTCATATGACCTTTTAACCAAATTCCATTTCGGCTCTCTTAGACACTTTTCTCATATATAACCTCTAAATTTGTTTTTTTACCATTTGGGTGAGTTTCTTTTATGGGTCAATAATATCAATCACTTTTATTCTACCAATGGCTTTTAGAGTTTCCTATTTTGTAGAATTAACCCCTTTATTCAATAATGTTCCATTTTACCGATTTATTCTCTTTAACCATTAAGGCTTTATTACCTTTTGATTAATTATTATTTTCATTTTGATCTCCATTCTTAAATATTAAATTCTTGATGGTGATAATATTTTTATCATCTTTGTATGTACAATTACATATGTAATGTTGTTCGAAGAAATAAATATGAAATATAAGCTCTAGATTGAGTAGTATTTATTTTAATTTCATATATATATATATATATATATATATATATATATATATATATATATATATATATTCAAATACATTTATTGTATTCGTTATTTTTAAGTTCTTTTTAATTTATAAATGTTATATAAGCCTAAAAAACAAATTAGGTGAAAGGACTTTATAAAATATTTCACAAAGATGATGATAAATTAGCTAAAATCATGAAAGGCTTTTAAAAGTTGTGAATGATTAGAGATGATTTAAGTTAATAATATTTTTTTTTATAAAGTTAATAGAAAGATGATGTGGCAAAGTAAAAAAAAAGCTATGTATGAGGTCAATGGTTGAAGATGCTCTAATTGTTAGATTTTAAAATCTCTATTTTTAGATAAGCCATTTTTAACAATTTAAAGTTTCTAAAAACTGAAAATGTTATGGAATGTATAAATTTATATCTAAATTGATATTAAAATACTTCCGATAATTTATAAATATCATTTCAAGTTTATTTCATATTTATTTGCACCTTAATATGCTAAAATAAATTTTTTAGTTTGATCTTAGTTATTTTGGTCGTTTTTAGAGTTTAGGTATTTTACCTCTTTTAGGCTACGGGTGTGGGAGACGGAGAGAACGCGAGGAGCGGGAGAGAGAGAAAGAGATTAGCCAATGAGAAAGGAAGAAGTGGAAGAGAAGGCGTTCTGGGAACGTCTTCAGGAGGACTCGTGGGGACGTGTGAGAAGGAGTACGCATGCGAACGGAAGAGGAGGGCGGTGTTTGGCCGCGTTCTAGGCGCCACCTCAGCCAGGACGCGGGTGTGCGTCCGGCACACCCCTCAACCTTATTGACCAATCTTTGCTATTACTACTTTCCTTGCATATTTACATAATAAGACATCATATTATTCATAGTTTTGGTCATTTCCTAAACTTTTATTTGCATGCTCAAAATAGCATTCTATTTGACAATTTACCATTTTCACACATTTATTTGTAACTTATCATGAATGTTTCATACTAGTGTAGTTTATCCTATTTTTGATGTTATACAGACTAAAAAACACATTAATGCAATATTATTTCTCCACTTATCCAAATTCCAAGATCTTTGCTTTCCCAATGTGATATAGACAGTACTTTGTCCAAATTGTCCATACGTGTACTTGTTAATCCTTTTGTTGTATCCAAGTTTCACATGACCCATTTAGAATCAAGTTTTACTTAATCGTAACTACTAACCATATGTTACGCGTTCTTTTCTTCCATATATGTATGAACATGTACTAGCTGTGATAGCATGTCAGAATTCAAAGTCTGTATGTCTCCATTCCAATAACCTTTATCTTTAAATACAATTCCTAAGCTAAATTAGAGGGGGCTATTTACGGAAAATACAATCACACATAACTAGCTAATAATACAAAATATACACCAATAATTATAGAGCATAAGTATCGGTTAACAGTTTTATGGGATATTGTTTATTGAATTTTCCAAGCATTTGATATGTATGATTAAAAAATTCAATCAGCAACTTCAAGTTAATTACAGCGGCAGCCATGAGCCCGCAAGTCCTCCTAGAATCCATTATTGTGTTGTACAGTACAACTGGTGATGCACCTGGCTTTCTGATGCAATCTCCGTTGTGGAGTCCCTGAATTCATCTTATGCATAGCACATTCTAACTCCATGCAAATGTCATTGTGTTAGAACCACACTTATACTCAGTCTCTTGTCACTATGTTTAATTTCCCTTGTAAGATATAATGTTTATATAGTAAATTAATAATGTTCATTAATTAATAACATCTACAAAACTAATAATAATTTGATTTATAAAAAAACATCAAATTGGACCAGTTGGACAGTCTAAGAATTGCTCTTTCTCTTGACTCTCAATACATATGCAAGTACAAGTGGAAATAGGCCAACAGCAAGTACAAGTGGAATCAACAAATAAATCAATTAGATCATATGGTACAAGTGGAAACAGCAAGAAAAGAAAAACCCAGCAGCAGGTACGACTCAGACAGAGAGGTTCTCTTTCTTGAATGCCTCACTTGTCAGCTTCTCGCTACTCCTGGACCAAATGGTTTCTATCATCATCTCTACATCAAATGCATAACAATAATCACAAATAAGCCTATCATAACCCAGTAGACACTAAAAATATAAATCAATGGCCCTTAAAACACACATACACTTGCATATTATAAACCAAAATTAACTCAGAAACCTCATACATCACGGAAAAGTTAAGAAATTATTTACATCTTGCTGTTCAAACTAAATAGCCCATTAGCTCACATGTTAGTTCCAATTACAAAAAATGACTTGGTGACACTAAAATCACCAACATGCACCCTAGTCGATGAATGCATAATATGTTGTATATGTCAAAAGGGTAACATTCATCTTCACAGTCAAAATTTAAAGCATGTCTAGCATAATGATATGTATGGAAGGTTAAGTGATAGATGACAGGTTTTTTAAGAAAAATAAATTAAGCTAAAACCAGAGTATAAAGCAGGGGGAACAGTTGGTTTGTGCACTTTTATGTATATGATGAGAAAAGAGATTTTGGAATAAAAAAGTACCTTGATTAAGGTTAAGGGCCGTCCTCTAGTATGCAAGATGTCCTTCGCGAGAAAGCTCTGAACTTCAATTCATCTAATGAAAAGAAAACAGATTAAAGATTTAACAACGATTGCAGAAAATCAAGACATGAATTATCTATCACTAGAACACTATCATTTAGTTATTACTTTAGATAAAAAAAGTAATACATAAGAATGACATCTACCTTTAAAGCGGGCACCGTCTCCACAAAAACAATCATAATATAGTTCATCTATATCAAGGCTACTAAACAGTATTCGCTGTTTGCTTAAGATGTACTCTCCTGTTGTTGACTGAAATGCAGCGAGATCTCCACCAATGATTTGATTCCATGACTTGTAGTAACCCAATGCATCTTCTTCTTCATCTGTGTCTCCATCATTATAGACAAAACTCACCCCACACTCCTTTGTAACTGCACCATAAATATCATATGGGAACTCCCTCGTGGTAATGGTAACCTGGTCACCACATTCCATCTCATTCATCCCAAACATCCAATGGCTTAAAAACGTCAAACACCCTTTATAGATATTGTCACTGTAATGGTGGTATATCCAGGTGAGGTTCTTTGTTATATTACAAATTATGATCACCGGCAATTTATGGAGCACAACATTCAGAGATTGAGATGTCCGCACAGAACAGAAATTCAATCCTGTGAGGTTTTTAGGAGATGATGGGACGGTGAATGCTATTGATGACCCATTGCTTCTATCTGTAATCCAATAAGGCATCTCTTCACCTCCATAAATTGTGCTGAATACTCCAAATTCATAATACATCTGCCAAATAGAACCACCTTAACCAATTACTACGTTAATTTTATATACATACATATTCACAAAAAGACACATAACTAACTAGAGCAAACCTGGATTTCAGATTCCACTCTTCTATCCATATAATGAGTTCCCACACGCCTTCCGGTAAGGAAGTCCATATTTGTCCAGCCCAAACCAAGTAACAACTTATCCTCAACACCTATCATTGGTTGGATTTTCACCATGCCTTCAATTTCAAACGATGAAGCTGATAGCATCATTAACGCTATAGAAAAATCGAGTGGGGACATTTTTGGATCAAATAAAACTTTTTGTAGCAAAGGATTATAATCGAGGCTCAAATATGTTAGTGTATGTGGAGGATGCTCGACTGATGTCAACATATTACAGTATCTCATACTAAGTGTCTCAAGCCTAGGAAGGCTTCTCACACAATTTGGTAGGGAAACGATAGGGTTGGCATCTAAATACAATTCCTTCAACACGGATAAGCAACCGAAGTCCATGGGAAAGGATTCGGTGGACAAATTATTATGTACAACTGACAACCTTACTAAAGATCTTGGGAAAGAAATCGTAAAGACCTTCTGATGCCTAATCTCGATTTGAGATTCACCGAGATTACATCCCTTTAGAAACAATGTTTTAACATTTTTTAAGATGCCTATGATTCTTGGAAGTTTTTTAAGCTTCTTGCAGTTGCTGAGATCAACTATGACAAGTTTATCACAGCGCTCAATTGATTCACACACCTCAAGCAAACCAATGCAATTTCTAAGTATTAACCTCTCAAGTGCAGGGAATTGGTCAAAGCCACTCAGACTACAAAGCTGCTCACAAAAACTTAAATTAAGAATTCTCAATGATCCAAGCAACCTTTTGTCTTTTGAGCACGATCCAATCAATAGCTGAAAATGAAATTGAGATAAGTACGAATAGTAGTGACTTTTATCAATTGAATAGATGGAGATAAGTTACCTTTAACCTCTTATGAAGTCGTTGTGGATAACTATAAAAATTCCCAAATGACTCAATATTGCTATATGACATGTCAAGAGCAACCATATTCTGCGTCGGCAAGTCTGAAGGTATAGACTTAAAAGGGAAGCCATGCATACACAACCATCTTACTTCTTTTGGAAAATGCTTGTAAGAGCCGGTTATTTGCACATAGTTTAGTTGTAGCAACATTAGCCTATCCATCTTACTCAATGCTTCTCTTGTCAACTCAAGTGATACATGTACCTTGTCTTTCTCAAGCATTCTCATGTCAAGGGTGAGGCCTAGAACATTTTCCGTACCCTGAAAATAAAAGGAATGCATATTTTAAAATGCTATAAACATGTATTAGATATACAAAATGCTTTAAATAAGTACACATGGTATCTTACCTTTTTTTGGTTCAACACGTTCAATGACTCACGACCCCATAATCGACTTCGTTCCCATGGCTTGTCTAGTGATTCTTCACGTACTAGAAATCTTCCCATCTCTCGAACCAACTGATGCATCATCAACTCGTTAATCCCTCCGATACTAAGAAGGCCTCTATCAATAAGATTCGTGATCCCGGATCTTGTGTTTATATTACATGCCTTTAATATTGTTTCCGTAACATCTTTATCCATTCCAACAAAAAAACAAGCAATATGCTTAAACAAGTCCTTATCATTTTTGAATGGCAAAGAGTCAAAGCTCATTTTCAAGACATTATTTATTGGGGAACCATTTTCTTGCCCGAGCACTTCTATATACCCCTCCCAATAAGCTACATTTCGATGATATAGAGATTTGCCCAAAAGTTTAAGAGCCATTGGATGTCCTTGACAATACTTCACAAGCTTTTTTAACACCTCTTCATAACCTACTTTGGGAGCGTTACACATGAACGCATGAAAACACAAAAGCTTTTGTGATTCGGTCTCAAATAAGCCTTCAAGCAAGTGTGTAGTGTGCCTTAGTTTACCGTTCAATTTGAATAGTTCAGAACTTTGTGGCAACCATGCATCCTTTGTTGTTATTATAATTTTGCTTCCAGGATGAAAACCATTGCTTCCAAGTAAAGCATCTAATTGGTCAAGACTACCAATATCATCAAGAACTAGAAACACTTTTTTACGGGCTACTGTGTTCTCTATCATTGAGGTGTATATAGAATCATTGTGAACTTGAACTGAACTTGGTTTTGAAATGTTATCATATAGTTGTTTTTGTACATCAAGCATCCCATTAGATTTTGCATCAATTCTTGTACTGATATCTTCAATGAAGCTGCTTGTGTCAAATTCATGAGAATGTGACGCATAGACATATTTAGCTAAAGACGTCTTCCCGATCCCACCTAGACCCAAAATAGTGAGTACATCTGTTGTATTTGATGATGCATCTTTCAACCATAAAGTAACGAATTTAATGGAATCATCCATCCCAATAAGTTGTGGCAACGGAAACCTTGACGGGATGTGTAATCTACGGAAGATGTCGTTAACAATTTCATCAATAAGCTCCACCTCTAGCCTGAAATTTTATTTTAGTAAGAACAATAAACACATTCCAACAAAACTAACATGCTATATTGCAGATTTAAATTTTAGTAAGAACAGTAAGAACTAACGGCCGTCAAAATTTGGTTTTTCTTCTCTTTTTTTTTTTTTTTTTTTTTTTTTTTGCAAAAAGCATACAAAAATATCAAAATGGTTTATCTAATAAATGCATAGCAAACATGTTAAAATAAGCAGGATGGTCTAACCTGGCTACATATATGAATTACTCTATGATATCCCAATAAGTGGTTACCTGCCATTTGCATCCTTTCCTTTTAAATCAGCAACTTCTGTAAGTGCTTTATGCCATCCGTCCATCTTTTGAGCCAATTTACTTCTTTTATTTACATTTGTCTCAGCCTCCATCCTCTGCCTATGCTCGGCCATTGCATCTCCAAAGCTACTTTGTTGCTTCCTCACATGGGTGGGCTCAACATGATAAAAGATTGGGATAACTATACGGTTGGATGTCTTACGTTGCTCAAGGATCAGCACCAACTCATCAAGGCACCATCTGGAAGAAGCATAATTCTTGGACAACACAATAACATAAGCTCTAGATGCTTTAATTGCACTTTCTAATTCTGGTTTCAAATCATCCCCGATTTCAATCTCTTCATCATCTAAGAAGGTATTGATATTGGCGTTCATGAGGGCGTTATAAAGGTGATTAGTGAAACTATTACGAGTGTCAAGACCTCTGAAACTTAAAAATACGTCATATCCACGACGGTGAGTTGATGAAGAAGTTGAAGCCCCTTCAGAAATTTCATGGAGTTCCACCATTATGAATTATGGGTTAATAACCCTTCACACTTCCCACGATTTTATGTATTGGTTCTTGTTTCTCCTTATATGTGTGTATCCCAATAAGCTCAAAAGCTTTTTAACCCACACCTTCCTCACTTGTGCCTCAATATCGGGATGTCAAACATAATCTGCAGAAAATCCAAACTATTAGTAACTATGCAACTTATGTCTAATCAAATAATTTAAACCTCAACAATGATATCTATATTCTACAACATAAAATTTTGAAGTATTTAAATCACAATACATATGCACCTCCAAAATTTTCCATGTGAAATATGCTTCAGAAATAACCAACATATATACACCTACATATTAAACTAGAATCACCATAACATTGAGAAGGGAATTATTTAAAATTTGGTTACTCAAGTTACTTAAATTGGTTAACATGTGTTTCCACTCAAGTTTGGTGCAATAAAAATTCAAACCAGTCTATTCATATAACCTACCAAACAGTTTATTTGATCTGAATAACCAAGTAACCCACCATAGACATCCTTAATATTATTTAAATAAAATCAATCTAAAGTTCAGTTAAGTAATTTTCAAACAAATCAACACCAAATACCATTCTATAAATATAAACAACTATAAGATCCACTGTTACATCCCATGAAAGGAATTGCAAAACGAATAGGCAATTCCAAAGCTTTCACTATATATGAACATAATATAAAAGATCCAAATGCAAAATAGAATTTAGTTCCCTGACATGGTTATTTATTCATCCCTCGAATCAGCAAGATGAAACGTCAGAGGTAAATGCACCTTATACACAAGCATATCAATATTAGTGTTAATTTTGAGTTGTATTTTCTTTTCAAAAACGATGCGACTATATTACTCTGTAGTGCCTCTAGAGTCTATATAGCATGACTTTTAATTAATCAAATCTGACTCCAACTGTAAAATAATAATAATAATAATAAATAAATAAATAAAAGTGTCGAAGGTGATTTATGTGACAAGTGACACAGGCTTTGCCGACCAACATTGCAGGTGTTAAATCCACAAAGAAATCCCTTACAATTTTGTAGTTCAAACAAAAACCTAATCCAGCTTATTTGCAAATAATTTGAGCTTTAATTAAGTTACTTATGATCTAAACACTGCACTAGCAAAATCTGAATTTTGTTTCAAGGAATATAACAGCAAAAAAGTACTTCACAAGAGCTGAGATGTGTTACAATCTGGTTCAACAGATCAATAATTAAGCTTTTCACAATAAGAAGAACACCCGGAAATTTAGAATTATTACAATTGAACTTTAAAAAGCTTGTTCCCAATGAGGGTTTAGCTTACCGTTCAGGAGCAAACAACATCATTAAAAAAGAATATATGTAAAAGATCGAGCAAACAACATCATTCAAACAACGTTATTATTTTCGAGGATTAAAGAATTTCCTAATGTGCACAAAGTTGTGTTCAACATTCTGGAATTTCTGCAGCTGGACTATGTAATATACTAATTGAAATATAGAAGTGAAAAAAAGTAACTGAAACAATCGATATTTCAAGTTACATGACACTGACAAACAAATGATTATGATGTGATTTATGATTATAAAATAAACTAACAACTTGCGAAACTAACTTGTAAGAATGGGCCTTCATAGTTACCTGCCTACAGAGCGACCACGAGACTTGAATCGGCGAGAATAGATGATGAACCAACGGCGAAGACCAGAGCAACGAGCAGTCAACGAGAAAGAAAACGGACGGCGAGACAGGGAGAGGAAAATGCGTGTTTGCCTTACAACCACTGATATCTGATCCTATCTATTTATAAAGTAACAACTAAATTAAATTACAGAAATAGTCCCTATGGTTGTATGGTTGTTGCATTGGGAGGTCTAACTTTTTTTTCTAATCATATAATCCTTACGTTTACCATATGCGAGAAATCAAAATGATTATATTTATTAATTTTTTACATATTTTGTTTTATTAAACTAATATTAAATGTGGTCTTCACCCCTCACTTCCACCCAAAATAAATCTCTCTCTCTCTCTCTCTCTCTCTCTCTCTCTCTCTCTCTCTCTCTCTCTCTCTTAGCCGATCACCACCCTTTCTTCTTCGAAAACCAAAGCACAAGACATATTATATTACTCGGTTCCCTTTTTGGTTGAAGCCTTGGTCACATTAGCTCTAGTTAGGTCCTTGTTGTACGGTGGTTAATAATGATGACTTGGGAAGTGAAACTAGTAGCACGTTTAGCAGGGTCATTTTTGGAATAAGAAGCAACACGCCCATATGTCCGACTGGCACAGTTCCAATACCACCGATCTTGTATACGTCCTGAAGTGAGGGACGAAAGAGTTTGTCTGATGCTCTTTTAGCTCGTTGAACTGGTCAAGAGCTTCATCTTCTTCACAGTACGTCAACATGTCGTTCCTGTGATGACCAAATAAGAAACTGGCTCTAAACTTGCGGCTGGTGTAAGGTAATGAAGTAGGTTTTTTTGTTAAATACTTATTGCATACATTTTCCAGAAGTCTCATTTAGTAAACAAATTTTGGAGGTTGGTGGCATGACTTGGCTGCAACGTGTGATTAATATGTTAGTTTGTAGTTGTGATCTGCCATCTAAAATACCATTATCTGGTATATAGCTAAGGCTTTTTCTCTATTCTTGCAAAAAATTGACATCTTTGTTAATTAAATAGATTCATAATTAATCATCTGGAAACCTAAAACGCGTAACCTTTGCATCTATTCAACTCTAAACAACTATTCAAAAAACACTACGAGTCAAATGTTTACTAGTTATTATTTTAATACATTTGGTCGCTCTTTCATGTTGGACAACTGCTAACCCTTCAAAAAAATTTCGAGTGGATATATTTGTGAAGGTCGCATTCCCTAGTAAAGATTATTAAATTTTTAAGAGTTCTTTGACGTATATTGGAAATTAAACTTGGATATATGTAAATTTTGGGATGCATGAAGGGTTATAGATATATTGTAGTTGTTAACATGTTAGAAACATAAATTATGGAATGTGTATAAAGTTTTGGACTTGAACAATCTTAAATATGGTAGCTTTGACTTTTTAGTGGTCAAAATATAACTTGGAAATTAAAAGTAGAAATATGTGACGAAAAATAATTATGAAAACTTACATATTGGTATATGTACGTATATAAAGAATGATTAAAGCTTCTTAATAATATCAAAGCATATTTATGCAAATATAGAAGAAATAAATGGAAATTGATAAACATCCAAACTAATGTGTTATTCTTGAAATGTGTAAAGTAGGTGTAATACTTGAATATGCATTGGAATAAAAGTGGACTTAAAAACTTGACAAGACATGTGATGTTAAAATTCAAATATAAGTCAATATATACTAATAAAATTGATAAAGAATGGTTGGACTTTGGTAACTTGAATGTAAAATGTCACTTTTGGACATGTAAAGTAATAATACCTAAATGTGTAATGTCATTGAAGTTAACTGAAAAATGGTCATAAGGCTGCACGGAGTGGGAGTAACATTTGCCGGAGGCATCCGACGTGTGCTAGGCATGCCGGCGGCAACACCGCCCCCTGGGTGCGGCAAGCACTGGCGGCAAGATGCAAGCGACAAAGAAGTGCCGCGTTCTCTCTCCTGATAAAGTTGGTCAAGATTCTCACTTTTAATATGGAAATGACCGTTTGAACGGTCAAATATCTTTAAAAAAAATTCAAAATTTACTTCTCTATATATACATACACACATTTAATTTGATATACACACAAGCTCTTCACATATATAAACTTTCAAAATGAATCCAATTCAAAGAAATCAACAGCTACTAATGATTGGTGAGGCGGCTCTCAAATCAATGGAAGTTATGCTTGGTCTTTTAGAAGACGAAGACGAATCCGAAGCCGAAAGTTCACAACGGGTATCTCAAAAAATTATTTTGAGGGACTGTTGGGCTGCAAATAATCTCCTTATGGCGCATTACTTTAATGATGATGCCATTTACGAAAGCAAATTTCGCCGACGGTTTCGCATGCAGAAACATTTGTTTATGCGTATTATCACCGACTTGACTAATTTTTCTGAGTATATTAGTCAACGTCCCGACGCAAGAGGTGCAGAAGGCTTTACTCCGATACAGAAATGCGCGTGTGCAGTACGTCAACTAGCATACGGTTCTGTGGGAGATTCTTGGGACGAGTATTTTCAAATGTCGGAGCGGACGACACGAGAAACTTTGGAGGAGTTTTGCCGATGTGTTATTGAAGTATACGGTCCAAGGTATTTACGCAAGCCTACATTCAGCGATGTTCAGGCATTGTACGCGCATCACGCAAATGTGCACGGTTTTCCTGGGATGCTTGGAAGTCTAGATTGTCTTCATTGGTCTTGGACCACTTGCCCGAGTGCATGGCATGGGCAATTCACACGGGGTGATAAGACTCACCCAACGGTCATCTTGGAAGCAGTTGCATCACAGGATCTATGGATTTGGCATGCATTCTTTGGTGCTCCCGGTTCAATTAACGATATCAACGTTTTAAACATGTCGCCTTTATTTGACGGGTTTTGCAACGGCTCCGCCCCGGATTGTCCATTTCAAGTAAATGGAACCACATACAAATACGGGTATTATCTTGTAGATGGTATATATCCAGAATACGCTGTGCTTGTGAAATCTTTGACATGTCCAGGTGATGCAAAGCGTATAAAATTCAAAGCAGCTCAAGAGAGGGCAAGAAAGGATGTGGAGTGAGCATTTGGAGTTCTTAAAAAACGTTGGCAAATTTTGGAAACTCCGGCACGTCCACGGTCGGTGGACAAGCTATCGCGTATTATGTATACATGCATAATTTTACATAATATGATCATAGAAGATCAAGGAAAAGCGATATGTCAATATGTGGAAAATGAGGAAGTTCCGTCAATTCCACCAATAGAGCCGGGTAGCCCACCGTACGTGGCAAGAAGAAAGGAGATACGAAACAATCAGAAACATCACGAGCTTCGAGCCGATTTGGCGGAACACATATATCGACTCCAAAATCTGGACCTCAATATATGCCACCACAAGATGATTCCGAAGAATACTCGGATTGAAAGTAATCGTTTTATTTAGGAATGTTGTTTTTATTTCGGCTTGTTTTTTTATGTTTTTAAATTAATGTGACGTTTTTTCAAGTTAATGTAATGTTTTTTTATTTAATGTAATGTGTTTTTTTAATATATTGTGTTAAATGAAAATTAGTTTTAAAAAAAAATAATAATAATAAATTCCCACAATGTTGGAGGCACCACTCCCTGAGTGCAACATAAATTCGGATGTTGACAACAAAACTGACGTGGCGCCTACGTGGCAGTCTTGCCTCCCACATGTTGGAGGCACCACTCCCTTTAGCCTAAGTATGTATGGATTGCAAATAAAAGTAAATATTAACGTTTGACCAAGTATGCTTGGGACTGGTACAATGGAATCAGACCGATACTGACCGACCGGGCTTTTCTATATCCGGTAGGATAGTCTAAACAATCGAACTTTGTTCAGATCATATTTTCAATCTTCAGGTAGGTCCTGAACAGGGTTTTTCTGACCTAGCTTTTTTCAAGAATTGATGCGAATAATGATTGAATCAAGAAACAAATGTGAAAAAGTGGTGTTGTTGAATTTCCCAAACATTTGATATGTATGATTAAAAAAGTCAACAGCAACCTCAAGTTACTGCGGAGCCATGAGGTAACAAGTCCTCCAATTGTGTTGTACAGTACAATCCGGTCATGCATTGTGGCCTTCTTGGCGGGGCAGTCCCCTGAATTCATCTTATGCATAGCACGTTCTAACTCCATGTTAACTCATGACAACATATGCAAATGTCATTGTATTAGAACCACACTTATAATCGTCTCTCGTCACTCACTAATATGTTTAATTTGCTTTGTAAGATATAATGTTTATATAGTAAATTAATAATAATGTTCATAAATTAATAACATTTACAAAATTAATAATATAAATTGAATTTATAAAAAAACATGAAATTGGACCGGGTGGACAGGCTAAGAATTGCTCTTTCCATAAACTCTCAATATACATGCAATTATATGTAATAATTTCAACTTTGTAGATTCCAATAAATTCTCTTCTCTCCTTTTCGATGCCTTTCTTATCAACAGCTCCTATCTATGGTACAAGTTGTTTAAGCCAACAACATGTACAAGTTGAATCAATGCATAAATCAATTAAATCATAAGGTACAAGTTTCAAAAGAAAGAAAAGAAAAACCCAGCAGCAGGAACAACTCACTCATTCCAGGGGGTTCTCTTTCTTGACCGCCTCACTTGTCGGCTTGTCTTGCCACTCCTGGACAAAATGATTTTTGGCATAACAATATATAATCACACTTCACAAACAAGCCTATTATAACCTTATAAACACTACAAATACAAAACAACGGCCCAATAAACACACATACACATATTTGCATATTAAGACACAAGATTAACTCAGAGACCTCATACATTGTTGAAAAAGTTAAAGAAATTAAATATATCTGGAGTTCATATAACGAATTCTAGAAATAAGTTGGGTTTGTACATACTTTGTTGTTTGACAAAATCGGGACCCTAGTCGATGAATGTATAATATGTTGTATACTAAGAGGGTAACATTCATCATCACAGCTATTTTGACTAGCTCTCGAATCCCTTTTTCCCTTGATTCTTAGTAAGTTTCAGTCAATATTTAAGCATGTGTAGCATAAAGATATGTATGTAAGCTTAAGAGATAGATGAGAGGTTTTTTATTTAAGTGAAAACATATTCAAAATAAGCTTGTTAGAGTTGGTTTGTGTGCTTCTTTTATGTATATGATGAGAAAAGAGTTTTTGGATAAAAAGTACCTTAATTAGGGTTAAGGGTCATCTTCCCCTATCAAAGATGTCCTTTGCGAGAAAGCTCTGAACTTCAATTTATCTAATTAAATAAGAATATAACAAAATTTTAACAATGATTGCAAAAAATCAATATATGAATTATATATCGCCAGAATACTATCATTTAGTTATTGCTTTAGATTAAAAATTAATACATAAGAATGACATTACCTTTAAAGCGGGCACCTTCTCTACAATAAGAAGCATAATTTAGGAGATGTATATCAATGTAACACCACAGTATTCGGTCTTTGCTTAGGATGTATTCTCCTGTTGTTGACTGAAATCCAGTGAGATCTCCACCAATTATGTGATTCCATGACTTGTAGTATCCCAACACATCTTCTTCTTCATCCGTGTCCTCATCATTATACACAAAACTCACCCCACACTCCTCTGTAACTGTTTCACTATTACCTGGGAACGCCCTCGTGGTAATGGTAACGTGGTCACCACATTCCATCTCATTCTTCCCAAACATCCAATGGCTTAACAATGTCAAACACTTTCCAACTATATCAAATACAATATGCCTGCAATGGTGGTATATCCAGGTGAGGTTCTTTGTTATATTACTAATTATGATCACCGGGAAATAGAGGAACCCATTCTCTACATCCATAAATGGAGATGTAAGCACACTGCAGAAATTCAATCCTGTGAGGTTTTTAGGAGATGATGGAATGGTAAATGTTATTGATGCCTGATTGCTTTTATCCGTAATCCAATCTGGTATCTCTTCACCTCCATAAATTGTGCTGAAAATTCCAAATTCATAATAAATCTGCCAAATACACCCACCTTAATTGCCACATTGATTTTATATACATATATATTCACTCATAGACATATAGTTGACTAGAGCAAACCTGGATTTCAGATTCCTCGCTTCCATCAATATAAAACTCTCCCACACGCCTTCCAATAAGGAAGTCTGGACTTGTCCAGCCCAAACCAAGTAACAACTTGTCTTCAACACCTGAGATTGGTTGGATTTTCACCATGCCTTCAATTTCAAACGATGAAGGTAGTTGTATTGTCCACAACATTGACAAATTGAGTGGGGACATTTTCGGATCAAATAAAACTTTTCGTAACAAAGGTTTATCAGAAGAATAGAGGTCCAAATATGTTAGTGTATTTGGAGGATGCTCGACTGATGTTAGCATATCACATAATCGCATACTAAGTGTCTCAAGCCTAGGGAGGCTTCTCACACAATTTGGTAGGGAAACGATAGGGTTGCCATCTAAATACAATTCCTTTAACATAGATAGACAACTGAAGTCCATGGGAAAGGATTCAGTGGACAAATTATTATCTGCAAGTGACAACCTTACTAAAGATCTTGGTAAAGAATTTGTGAAGAACTTTTGATCCCTAATCTCGATTCGTGATTCACCAAGATTACATCCCTTTAGCAACAATGTTTTAACACTCTTTAAGATGCCTATGATTCTTGGAAGTTTTTTAAGCTTGTTGCAATAGCTGAGATCAACGATGAGAAGTTTATCGCATTGTTCAATTGATTCACACACCTCAAGCAAACCAATGCAATTTGTAAGTATTAACCTCTCAAGTGTTGGGAATTGGTCAAAGCCACTCAGACTACACAGCTGCTTACAAAAACTTAAATTAAGAATCTTCAACGATCCAAGCAACCTTTTGTCTTTTGAGCATGATCCAAACAATTGCTGTAATTGCGATAAGTTAGAATAGTAATGAATTTTATCAATTGGACATACAAGAGTAATAGATGGATATAAGTTACCTGTAACTTCTTATGAAGTCGTTGTGGATAGCTATAAAAAGTCCCAAATGACTCAATATTGCTATTTGACATGTCAAGAGCAACCAGATTCTCCATCGGCAAGTCAGAAGGTATAAACTTAAAAGGGAACCCATGCATACACAACCATCTTACTTCTTCTGGAAAATTATTATAAGAGCCGACTATTTGCACATAATTGAGTTGTAACAACATTAACCTATCCATCTTACTCAATGCTTCCGTTGTCAACTCGAGTGATACATGCAATTTCTCTTTCTCAAACATTCTCATGTCAAGACTGAGGCCTAGAACATTTTCCGTGCCCTGAAAAGAAAGGGAATGCATATTTTAAAATGTATAAACATGTATTTAGAATACAAAATGCTTAAAAAATATATGTTGCATCTTACCTTTTTTTGTTTCAGCACGCTGAATGAATCATAACCCCATAATCGACTTCGTTTCCATAGCTTCTCGAGTGATTCTTCACGTACTAGAAGTCTTCCCATGTCTTGAACCAACTGATGCATTATCAATTCATTATCACATCCAATACTAAGAAGATATTTGTCGATGAGATTCGTGATCCCGGTTCTTGTTTCTTTATCACCTGCCTCTAATATTGTTAATGTAACATCTCTATCCATTCCAACAAAAAAACAAGCAATATGCTTAAATAAGTCCTTATCATTTTCTGATGACAAAGAGTTATAGCTCATTCTCAAGACATTATTTACGGGGGAATGATGTCTTTTCTTAATCCCGTCTATGTACCCCTCCCAGTAGGTTACATCTCGATTATGTAAAGACCTACCCAAAACTTTAAGAGCCATAGGATGTCCTTGACAATACTCCACTAACTTTCCTGACACCACTTCATAACCTACCTTGGGATCGTTGCATGTGAATGCATGAGAACATAAAAGCTCTTGTGATTCGGTGAAAGATAAGCCTTCAAGCAAGTGCTTTGTATACCTTAGTTTACCATTCAATTTGAATAGTTCAGAACTCTCTATCAAACTTGCGTCCTTTGTTGTTATTATAATTTTGCTTCCAGGATGAAAACCATTGCTTCCAAGTAATGCATCTAATTGGTCGAGACTACCGATATCATCAAGAACTAGAAACACTTTTTTACGGGCTACAATGTTTTCTATCATTGAGGTGTATATAGAATCATCGTCAAGTTGAAGTGAACTTGGTTTTGAAATGCTATCATGGAGTTGTTTTTGTACATCAAGCATCCCATTATATTTTGCATTAATTCTCCTATCGATATCTTTAATGAAGCTGCTTGTATCAAATTCATGAGAATGTGACGCATAGACATACTTAGCTAAAGACGTCTTCCCGATCCCACCTAGACCCACAATAGTGAGTATATCTGCCGTATGCGAGGATGCATCTTTCAACCATGAAGTAACAAATTCAATGGAATCATCCATCCCAATAAGTTGTGGTAGTGGAAACCTTGAGGGTATGTGTAATCTACGGAAGATATGGTTAACAATTTCATCAATAAGCTCCACCTCTAGCCTGCAATTTTATTTTAGTAAGAATCAAAAAAACACAATCCATAAACACTAACATGTCATATTGGAGAGTTAATTTTTCCAAAGACCCAAATCAAAATTATATCATATTAAGCTATTATTTAATAACTTTTTCACATCATAAATATTATCGTATTTGCCATTCTAACTATATAAGCATCTAATGTGTAAGGTCATGATTATTATCAATTATAAGAGCAAAGCCACCAACGTAATACACGATTTCATTAACGGGCCACCAAGTTTAATATTTTATAAGTTAACCTTTACTACTTACAAATAAAAGCATTTGAATATCATAATAAACGATTATATGATTTCAAGGTAGAATAATATAAAAGATAGTAAATGCCTTTCGACCGTCAAATTTTGTTTTTGTTTTTTTTTTTTTTGTAAAAAGCATAAAAAATATTAAAATGGTTTATCTACAAATTTATTTATGATAAAACAAAAATGCATAGCAAACATTCTAAAATAAGCAGGATGGTTTAACCTGGCTACATATATGAAATATCTATGAAATTAGATGATTGAAAAAAATAGATTCAATTCTTAAGCATATCTTTATGTAAATTAAAATGCAACAAAAATATGCCTATTGAATAATTATGAAGAAAAGTATTAAAATGCATACGGAGCATATAACAATGACTTTTCATGAGTTAAACAAAAGTTATTCAAGGAGTATGGAAATATGGGCACGAAAGTGGTTACCTGCCATTTGCATCCTTTCCTTTTAAATCAGCAACTTCTGTAAGTGCTTTATGCCATCCGTCCATCTTTTGAGCCAATTTACTTCTTTTATTTACATTTGTCTCAGCCTCCATCCTCTGCCTATGCTCGGCCATTGCATCTCCAAAGCTACTTTGTTGCTTCCTCACATGGGTGGGCTCAACATGATAAAAGATTGGGATAACTATACGGTTGGATGTCTTACGTTGCTCAAGGATCAGCACCAACTCATCAAGGCACCATCTGGAAGAAGCATAATTCTTGGACAACACAATAACATAAGCTCTAGATGCTTTAATTGCACTTTCTAATTCTGGTTTCAAATCATCCCCGATTTCAATCTCTTCATCATCTAAGAAGGTATTGATATTGGCGTTCATGAGGGCGTTATAAAGGTGATTAGTGAAACTATTACGAGTGTCAAGACCTCTGAAACTTAAAAATACGTCATATCCACGACGGTGAGTTGATGAAGAAGTTGAAGCCCCTTCAGAAATTTCATGGAGTTCCACCATTATGAATTATGGGTTAATAACCCTTCACACTTCCCACGATTTTATGTATTAAGTTCTTGTTTCTCCTTATATGTGTGTGTATCCCAATAAGCTAGGACGCTTTTTAACCCACGCTTTTTTCACTTGTGCCTCAATATCGGACACATAACCTACAGAAAATCCAAACTATTAATAACTATGCAACTTATGTTTAATCAAACAATTTAAACCTCAACAATGACAACTATATACTACACCATAAAATTTTGAAGTATTTAAATAAAAATACACATGCACCACCAAACTTTTTATGTGAAATCAATATGCTTAAGAAATAACGTATGAATATAGAATCAACATAACATTGAGATAAGAATTGTTTAAAAATTGGTTCCTTAGTTAATTAGATTGGTGAACCTGTTTTTCCGGCTAAGTTTAATGCTAGAAAAATATCAAACCAATTTAATCAAGTAACTTACAAAAGCTTTATTTTGATCTGATTAACCCACCATAGACATCCCTAATATTTGTAAACAAATTCCATCTAAATTTCAGTTAAATAATTCTCAAACAAATAAACACCATCCCATGAAAGGAGTTGCAAAATATATAGGAAATTCCAGATTTTTACTACATATGAACAATTAATTAAAAGACCCAAATGCAAGAAAGAATAAGTTTCCTTACATGATCGTTTATAGGTCAAATAAGAACAATATTTTGAAAAGTGAATTTTTCTATCACTAAATCTAGTATAGAATACTAATGGACTTGTTCCACATGATAATTTTTTTAAAGTAAAAAAGTCCAGACATTTCTAAGCTTTTAATTACAAGGAATTCCCTTGTCAATTTGTTACACTTGGTAGTTTACGGATAGGAAATAAGTAGAAGAATAGTATCTATAATAAAGGAGTTACTGAGGGGCATTTTGGTCTTTATCCAAGTTAGGTCGGTTAAGTGAGTACAAGTAGGAGTTTAGGGGGAGTCGGTCATTATCTTAGAACCGGGAGTGTAGTAGCCACTGGAAAGCTAGGTTTCCATTTGTAATCCTTCATTTCCAAGATTCAATCAATATATTTCTGCTTTATCAATTGGGCTTTTATCATAAAAGTCCTTAAGTTTTTAAAAATGTTCGGTTTTGTCCTTCTGTGGATTTTATGTCCACTAAAGCCCGAAATTTGCAAACTGTTTTCCATCTTTGTCCCAGAACCCAGTGATAACAGGTTTCCATGTTACAATGATATTATTTTCAGATAGAAGTCTTTAAGTTTTTCGAAAATGTTCGGTTTTGTCCTCCAACACCGCCACCACCCATCACCACCACTACTGTGCAGGTGGTGGTGTTAGAGGATAAAACCGAACAATTTTGAAAGATGTAAGGACTTTATGATAATTAATTTCATGGTAAAAATGTAAAAAATTTGCAAACATAAGGACTTTTATGTGAAAATAATTTGTTGGCAACCTGAAACCTGTTATTTTGGGCTTTAGTGGACATAAAATCCATAGAAGGACAAAACTGAATACTTTCGAAAAACTTAAGGACTTTTTTGACAAAATCCCTTATCAATTCAATTTCAATATAAGAATACAACAATTTTGTAGCTCAAAACATAAAAACCTATTTCAGGCTATTTGCAAATAAATGGCGGATTAGTTGATTGATTAAGGATCTAGTCTTTGTACTAGCATATTCCTAATTTTGATTCATAAAATATATCACCCGAACGTATTCCAGAGAACCGAGATTTCTTACAATATTACTTCAACAGATTAGCAAGTTTTGCAAAGGGGAACATCACCAGGCAATTTAGCATTATTGCAATCGAAAATTAAAGCTTGTTCATTATGAGTGCTAGCTTACCCTTCTGGTTCAAAGAGAATTATATGTAGAGAATCGTGTTTGTGAATGGAAGATATAGAGAAAATTAAGGAAGTACATGTCAGACTCTCTGTACTATCCTGATCAAAATACAAGACTGAAAAAAGTAACGGACGTAATCGAATTTTCAATCCACTGTTAATGAGCAAATCAATGATTATGATCTGATTTATAATTAATAAGATATGATCGTCTAAAACATGTAAAACTAATTGTAAGAATATCCTTTCATAGTTACCTGCCTACAGAACTACGGCGAGACCGGAAGTAGCGAGAATAGCGGATGATCCAACGGCAGTGCAACCAACTGCGAGTAAAAATTACAGAGCGAGCGACGTAAAGTTGGCCGGCAAACGGCAAGTCAACGAGGATGGAAAGGAGACGACGAGAGAGGTGAATGTTGGGTTTTCCTTTTGCTTTGCGATTAGAGGAAAATGGTCCTTGTCATCGTAAAAACATTACAGTTTCAAGCCAAATTATTTTTTATTACAGCTCTGTCCCTAAGTATGGGCATTGTTGTAGTTTTGGTCCCTCGTCAATATAAAATGATTGAAATACGATTTGTCTGATTCTTTTATGTAAAACCTAGGTTTTATAAGACCCCTAAATGGAAATACAATAATGGTGATATACAGATATGTGAGAATATGAGCGAAGATATATGGTAAAAAGGGTATTTTACCTTGACGAAAATACATTGTCTAATAGGTAATGTAAGTAAAACATGTAGTGTGTTCTTGATGAAAATATTATTTCCATGTGAATTAACTATACTTTGAAATGGTAAGATGTCATGGAATGATTCATGAAAGTTATAGTTTGATGCAGGGGCGGATTCCATAAAGGGCCAAGGAGGGCCATGGCTCCCCTGATTTTCTACCTAGTATATGTAGTATTTTTATATAAGCTTTGATTTTTTTTTTTCTTTTTAGACTATATTACTACTGCCCTACATGTATGTATATATGTAATTCAAAAAAGATATATGATCAATTAAATTGAAAAAGAAATCAGAAAATAATTCTTTTTTTCATTGTTTAACTAGATAACTGTAAGTTAGGAATGTAACAACTAACTTAATGAAAATCATGGAAATTTTGAATAAAATCAAAAGCAATCCTAATAAAATTAGGAGAACAACTAATTAGGAAATTAAAGCTATATAAAAAGAATCAAAGATTATGCATACAATTTATCAATACAATTTGGAGAAGATAGAAAACCTTAATCTAAAGGTCATTTGTGTTGCCGGAGAAAAAAACTGCTCACCGGAAAATATTGCCACCGTTGGAGTGCTTACTGCCTCACCACTCCATCTCCGGCAGCCGAGTGCTACTCCGACAAGCAGACGACCATACTCTATAACGGTGTTTTGTCTTCGACAGCCTTGTGTCGTGATCTCTGGCTTCTTCTCCGACCAGCGAAGTCTGTCACGTCTCACTTTCAGAAAAGAATACCTCAAGATCTCCTCTCCTCCTCCCTTCTTAACTTATTACAAAAACCTAAATTTGTAAGTTTTTCTTCCTTTAACGTCTTCGGCTCTACTTTCTCTTTCTCTCATTAAATATTATATGTGAAATTGTGAAGACAAACTTGAAATGTGAATAAGGGTAGATTACTGATAAGCCTAGTAATGTTAAGCATTATAGTCGTTATAGAGTCGGGGTTTAGATGAAATATACTTCTAAAATGACGATATTACTCACGTTTTGTGCCATGAGCTTGTGTTACAATTTATGAATAATACAGGGTAAAAAGCATACATTTTGGCAAAGTTTGGAAGCAATGCTAACTTTAAGTCGAAGTAATACGCGCGCCGCGTACCCAAGGAGTGACGCGATGCGGTGAGCTGTTTCACCGGGTGATGATTTGAATTTCAAAGTGCAAAGAAACGGGGATTTGAGATAACTCGCGCCGCGTATAAGGCTATACCGCGACACATGGAGGCAAAATCTGCAACTATAAATAGAGGGTCCCGGTTCGTGATTCGGGAGCGAAGATTGCACCTTCGAGAGACATTCAGGCTTCTTTGACTCAAAAATTTGTAGCTTAGTAGTAGGTTTCATATTTGGTTCGTATTTATTGTTTTTATCGTTTTTTCGGTTTGCGTTGACTACGTGTGGTTTAATGCAAGTTATGATTTCGGTTTCGTTTACTGTTCTTCGTTTCATCGTTTCTGATTTGTCATGATTCTGATTTTCTAAGTTACATTCGGGATCAGAATAGAGTGGGTAGTTTGATTGGATCTCTCACTTTGGTGTGGATCATTGGTTTGGTTTTAAGTTTTCGTGCTTTCAAATTCTTTCAGGATCAAGTGTATGAATGGAAACCGTCTATAGAGTGACACTATAGATTGGTCATATTTTGACACAAAGTGCCAACCACGAATCCTTGGTTCGACCCTTACTTACCGGTAGCTAGTGGATTGGTAAGGTATAAATTTAGTTTTTTTGACCGCATCAACAACTTCGACGTGTCAATGACTAGATGTAATACTGTACAGTCATAGAGTGAATGTACTAAAATCAAAAGCTGTGAATATGCTAGCTGTAAAGTTGAGACTTGACTCTTGAGAACCTTTATGTTTATTTTTTCTTTTACCTTTTAAATTATAATTTAAAGTTATAAATTATAAGTGTCGAATCCGATCCAACAATTATATGTTTTTGGAAACAGAAAATGGATTAAATTAAAGAACAAAATATGTACAGACACCGGAGAAGGCCGGTGAGATGCCAAGCCCAAAAATCACCAAATAATTGTTGCTGACTACGTTTAAATAAACGGAGTAACATTCCAACCAATCCAACTCAAGTTAGATTTTTTTTCCCCTGTGCTGACCCAATTAAACAAGTCTACCTTGATTTGATCCACCACACCCGATGTTGAGGGTTGAGCTTGCCGAAAAATCTTATCATTTCGGGCTTTCCATATATTCCATAACGTTCCATAAACAATAGAAGTCAAGATTTTCCTTTTTTCGGACATGTATCCCAATTGCTCATCAAATTGAAGATATCCTCCATCGTGTCCAACTCTCCCAACCGAGCCTCACACCAATTACCAATGCCCACCCAACAATTGATAAAAACACATGCAATCATATCCAAATTGGTGGGGATTTCACAAATTTGCCAATTAAGTAATCTCGAATCCAACAATTATATTTAGTTTGTTTTATGTTTATTAATGGTCATTTTAATTTAATAAAACAAATTTAGATTTTTATTAAACTTGAAACAATTAGTTATTTCTCAATATACATTTATGAATGATTGTTTTATTGTTTATTTGTAAATTATTGGTTAGTTATGTTGTGTAGTATACATTAAGATGAAAAAACAATTAACTATAGGAGGATTTCATAAAAGAAAAAAATGCAAGTTCTTCTCAAGGTCCCGAAGAATGGCCAATGATTGTTTTGGTCCCAAAAAGTCCGTTTTCAATCGAATGACATTGATTTCGGTTTCGGCCCCCTAGTTTTAATGCTTGTGTTCCGCCCCTGGTTTGATGTACTTGAACATATGTATGTATGTTGGGAATTGTTGTATGTAAGTACGTTTATAAAAGATATGAAGTTTGTATGGTGTTTATGAGAAAAAGGTGTTTACATTGTTGTCCATCATATAATTAATGTCATGTAAGTGTTATAAAGTGGTTAATATGATGTACTAGCTTGTTGTTTGAATACTTGTGTGTTATAGGTCATGTTTAAAAGAAATTTACTTACAAATTAAAGTACAGTGCCAAAATGGGTTTGAGATCTTAACAAATAGTTTTTGAATGTGTTTCTTCATAATCATAACTTGGTGGACCGTAGGAACAGTTGTTGTAAAAGCCACATGTTATTGGATAATTTAAGAGTTGAAACCCAACATTACTGTAACCTTAACACAAAAAAATTGTCCGCTAGGTGTGCCCTTGAACTCCCGTGGGGGGGGGGGGGGGGGGGGAGGGGGAGAGGGAGAGAGAGTTCTTCTATTTTCTTGATAGAAGAAGCCAAGAAATGGGTTTCACGTTTTCCTTTAAGTCATAAATCCCAAAGTAAAAAATAATCATTTATATTTACTTATTCCTTTTCTTGGTCCTCCTGGTTCTCAAAACAATGCAGTGAAAGCCCAAACTATTTATTATCTCAGTTTCGTCCCTAAGTATGGGTGGTGTTGTAGTTTTGGTCTCTCACTAATGTAAAATGACTAAAATACCATTTGTCTGATTTTTTATGTACCGCCTAGGTTTTATAAGACCGATAAATGGAAATGCAAGTATTGGTAATGGATATATTTATGGAAATATAAATGAAGATTTATGGTAACAAGGGTACATTATCGGGTACATTACCCTAGTAGGTAATGTGGCACATGCATTGTGTTCTTGATGAAAATATTATATCCCTCTGAATTAACTATATTTTGGAATGAGAAGATGTCATGGAATGGTTTATGGAAGTTATAGTTTGATGTACTTAAATGTGTGTATATAAGTTTAAGTGTATGTTGGAATTGTTGTATGGAAGTATGTCTATTAAAGATATGAAGTTTGTATTTATGACAAAATAGACTCTTCTACTTTTATTTATTATATTACAAATAAGAAAAGTTTTAATAGAAAATAATAATAATAATAATAATAATAATAGTTTCAAGATTTAATAAAAATCATACTAAATCTGTATATAAATTATTAACTCCAGAAATCAAAACAATTTCTTCAAGGCATTTTACGTACTCTTAAACATTGTAAAAACCATTACACCTTTCCCCTGTCGTAACTATAACGCTGTGTTTCCGAGTCTCATTTAAGGAGAGAAAGAGAGAGAAGTGGATGGAAGTGAAAGGAAAAATAATGTTTTTATGCTCCTGAGTTTGTTTTTACGGAAGGAAGTGGAAAGAAAAGAATGGAAGAGGAGGGATAATATTCCCTCCTAACTTTCTTTCCGATTTGGAAGGATTCGGAGAGAAATGAAATGATCGTTAAAAATAACACTTCATTTTATATTTCTTTTCTCTTCCTTTCCACTCGGGAACACAAAAAAATATTTCCTTCCTTTAATTTTCTTTCGACTCGTGAAAACGAAAATATAACTTTCTTTTCCTTTCTCTTCCCTTTTTTTCTCTCCTTATTTTCTTTCTCTTTTTTTCTCTCCGTACTAAAACTCGGGAACTAAGCGTAAATTCCAGGAGTAAAATATAGGGTAATATGTAACAAAAAAAATGTCCTTTTACTGATTTGTTTCAGAGTCCTACTCTCATTTCTTCATATTACACCATTGTAATTTGAAATTTTAACCAAACAATTGCAATGTTATTCAAATAAAAAGCAATTGGAAGATATTGAAAATACAATGATATAATTTGGTAGATTTCCAAAATGCAATGACTTAATAAGAAGAACGCACGCAAATAATTTAATGTGTCTTGCTATTTCTAGCATTCAACCGTCACATATATGGTAAACGAAATTATAATTAAGATAAAAATATAATATGCCTCACCATAATTTTGAAGGGCCACCACGACAGAATTTGTTAGTCAGTTTGCACCTATACACCTCTGACATGTGTTTTAGAATAAACATGATCTGTACACACACTTGGACCCTAATGATGTAAGATGACATTGACAGGTTCTATTACAGCATTGTATTTTCAATGTTTTTCTTATTAAAGCATTGTACTTTGAAAAGATTTTTGTGTAAAACCATGAAATAACTTTAGCAAGACATTTAAACTTCATTTTATATATAAGACATATTTAAATGTTTGGATCATATATTTTTTAATTCTGGTGTCAATTTAGACCATCATGGTCAGACCAAGTGATTGAGGAGACCGTTATCTAAGTATGCCTATCCAAAGAAAGACATTAGTATATAGGTGAGTTTGTAAGTAAATGAATATGGTTTAAATAAATTCAAGAGAAGACAATTCTGTAAGTGATTCTTGTTATAACATGCAGAATTTTCAATTTGTTGGATATATTTTAAGACATCCTCTTGTACATTTATTTATTTTTCTTCAAATATATAAAGTACTATACCAACATAAAGGGCGACATTCAGCTTTCCAGTTATTATAAGTAGCTCTTGAATCCCTTGTTGGCTTTTATGTTTTAAAGTTTCAGTCAAAATTTAAAGCATGTCAAGCATATAATTAAACATAATGGAAGCTTAAAAGGAACTTCTGTAGACATTCAACTTACCAGAGGTAGATATTGGCTTTTTTAGAGACATAAGTTAAAGCTAAAAACAGAGCAAAAGGCAGCGGGGAGGTGATTTTGAACAAGCGTTTAAGGGGGCATTCCTATGTGGTTTTAGATAATAACTTATACAAGAGGTACATATGTTACTTATTCTTTCCTTTGAAGGAAACAAATATATATAGTAAAATTTGAAAACAACATCACTTTATTAACCCAAACGAATGTGTCATATGATCAATTCTGTTGTGCAATAAGCTGTGCTTTTTGGCGTAAGAGATAAATATTTATAAACAAAATACATGAACCTAAAAGAATCCTTGCAGAGAATCGCAGAGCTGTAGAGATGATCAAATGTCGGGGGAGCCACAAGTGTAAGTCTTTCGAGTGACAAAGCTTAGCCTTGACTGCCACCTGGAAAGATATTTATTTATGTGAAAATATATTGGAATTAAGCTTGTGACAGTTGGTTTGTTTGTTCTTATTTTATGTGACAGGAAAAGGGTCATTGGGATATAGAAGTACCTTAGGGGCGATCTTCCGGTACACCAGACTTCCTTGGAGATAAAGCTCTGAAGTGCACTTTCTCATCTAACAAAAAGAAATCGATTAATTTGAAATTAAGTGCAGAAAATCAAAACATGAATTATTTGTCACCAAAACTTAATCATTTTAGGTACTATCAGATCTAGATAAAAAGTAATACATAAGAATGATACTTACCTTTAAATCGGGCTCCATCTCCACACAGATAATCATATTCTAGTAGCTCCAAATCCATGTAAGGCCGCAAAATTCGCCATTTTCTTAGGATGTATTCTCCTGTTGTTGACTGAAATCCAGTGAGATCTCCACCAATGATGTGATTCCATGACTTGTAATAACCCAACGCATTTTCTTTTTCATCTGTGTCTCCTTCATCATACACAAAACTCACCCCACACTCCTTAGTAACTACATTACCAATATCATCTGGTTTCTCCCTCATGGTAATAGCAACGTGGTCACGACATTCCATCTCATTCATCCCAAACATCCAATGACTTAACAATGTCAAATACTTTCCACCAACATCAAGTACACCGTCAATGTTATGGTGGTATATCCACGTGAGGTTCTTCGTTATATTACAAATTATGATCACTGGCAAATAGAGGAAACCATCCTCTACATCCAGAAATGGAGATGTCAGCACACAACAGAAATTTAATCCTTTAAGCTTGTTGGGAGATGATGGGATTGTAAATGATATTGATGGCTCCGTGCTTTTATCGATTATCCATGTCGGCATCTCTTCGCCTCCATAGATTGTGCTGAATATTCCAAATTCGTAATACATCTGTCAGATACAACCACCTTCATTAATCACAACATTAATTATATATAAATAGATATTCACACACAGACATAGTTAACTAAAGGAAAACCTGGATTTCAGATTCCTCTGATCCTTTACATGAAACATTAGTCCGCAAATGCATTTTGTCAAGGAATTCTAGCTTAGTCCAGCCCAAACTACGTAATATATTTCCATCAACACCTTCTATTGGTTGGATTTTCACCACGCCTTCAAACTCAAATGATGAAGGTACAAACATCTTCGGGTCTATTAAGAACTCGAGTGGGGACATTTGTGGATCAAATAAAACTTTTCGTAGCAAAGGCTTAGAATCAAAATAGAGGTCCATAAATGTTAGTGTATGTGGAGGATGCTCCACTGACATCAGCATATTACAGTTTACCATACTAAGTTTCTCAAGTCTAGGAAGGTTTCTCACACAAATGGGCAAGGAAACAATAGGATTTTCATCTAGATATAATTCCTTTAACATGGATAGGCAACTAAAGTTCAAGGGAAAGGATTCGGCGGACAAATTATTATTCTCAAGTGACAAGCGTACTAAAGATCTCGGTAAAGAAATCACAAAGAACTTTGAATAACTTGGCATAGTCTCCAGCACGGTGGAGGAAGAGGTTATTGTCTTATTGCCAATGTTCTTATCCTTGAGAATTTTTGATGAATCCGTATCCCTAATGATTTGAGATTCGCCGAGATAACAACCCTTTAGCAATAGTGTTTTAACTTTTTGTAACATGCCTAAGCTTCTTGGAAGTTTTTCAAGCTTGTTGAGTAGCTCAGATCAATGAGTACAAGTTCAAAACATTGTTCTATTGATTCACAAACCTCAAGAAAACCAATGCAACCTTTAAGTATTAACATCTCAAGTTTAGGGAGGTGATCAAAGCCACTAAGACTACGGAGGTGTTCACAGAAACTTAAATTAAGAATCTTCAATGATACAAGCAAAATTTTGTCTTTTGAGCACGAACCTATCAATTGCTGAAATTGAGATAAGTTAGAATAGTAATGAAATTTATCAACTCAAGATATAAGAATAATAGATGTAGATAAGTTACCTTTGGCATTTTATGAACTCGTTGTGGATAGCTATAAGAAATCCCAAATGATTCAATATTGCTATATGACATGTCAAGAGCAACTAAATTCTCCATTGGTAAGTCTGAAGGTATAGACTTCAAAGGGAATCCATGCATACACAACCATCTTAATTCTTTAGGAAAATCCTTGTAAGAGTCGGTTATTTGCACATAATTGAGTTGTAGAAGCATTAGCATATCCATCTTACTCAATGCATCTGTTTTCAACTCAAGTGATCCATGTAACTTCTCTCTCTCAAGCACTCTCATGTCAAGGGTGAGGCCTAGAACATTTTATGTACCCTAAGGAAAAAGGGGATGCAAATTTTTTTTTAATGTTATAGACCTATAAATAGAAATACAAAATTCTTTAAACAAGTATACCTTGAATCTTACCTTTTTTTGTTTCAAAACTCTAAATGAGTCATGACCTCATATTCGACTTCGTTCCCATGGCTTGTTAAGTGATTCTTCACGTACCACAAATCTTCCCATCTCTTGAACCAATTGATGCATTATCAATTCATTGTTCAATCCGATACTAAGAAGGCATTTATCAATGAGATTTGTGATCCCAGTTTTTGTTTCTATATCACATGCCTCTAATATTGTTATTGTTACATTTCTATCCATTCCAACAAAAATACAAGCAATATGCCTAAACAACTCTTTGTCATTTTCTGATGGCAAAGAGTCAAAGCTCATTCTCAATACATTATTTATACGTGAATCAATTTCTTTCTTTAGTCTTTCTATGTACCCTTCCCAATAAGTTACGTTTTGATTATGTAAAGACCTACCCAAAACTGTAAGAGCCATTGGATGTCCTTCACAATACTGCACAAGCTTTTTTGACACCTCTTCATAACCTGCCATGGGATCATTGCATGTGAATGCATGATAACAAAAAAGCTTTTGTGAATCAATCTCATGTAAGATGTTAAGCTCATATGTTGCATGCTTGGGTTTAACATTTGTTTTGAAGAGTGTACAACTCATTGTCAACCATTTATCCTTTGTTGTAATTAGAATTTTGCTTCCTGGATGAAAACCTTTGCTTCCAAGTAACGCGTCTAATTGGCTGAGTGTACCAATATCATCTAGAACTAGAAACACTTTTTTACGAGCTACTGCATTCTCTATCATTGATGTGTATATTGAATCATCATAAACATGAACCGAACTTGGTTTGGAAATGTCATCATAGAGTTGTTTTTGTACATCAAGCATCCCATTAGAGTTTTCATCACATTTTCTATTGATGTGTTCAATAAAGCTGCTTGTGTCAAATTCGTGAGAATGTAACGCATACACATATTTGGCTAAAGATGTCTTCCCGATCCCACCCATACCCAATATAGTGAGTATATCTGTCGTATGTGAGGATGCATCTTTCAGCCATGAAGTGACAAATGCAATGGAATTGTCCATCCCAATAAGTTGTGGCAACGGAAACCTTGATTTGCGTAATCTACGGAAGATGTCCTTGACAATTTCATCGATAAACTCCACCTCTAGCCTGAATTTAATTTTAGTAAGAATAACAAGCCACATTCCAAAAGAATAACATGCCATATTGGAGATTTAACTTTTCCAACGATCCAAATTAAAATTATATCATATTAAGCTATTATTTAATTACGTTTTCATAATATAACTATTATCGTATCTGCGCTTCTTACCATGCAAGTATCTAATGTGCATGGTCATATTTACTATCCATAATAAGACCAGAGCCACCAATGCAATACAAGATTTTATTAACGGACCACCAAATTTCATTGTGTTTCTACAAGAACATCAAATTTAAATACATGGTTTTGCATGAACTTGAACAAAATGTCAGTAAATAGTTACAAGTTAACTGGTAATATTTACAACTAAAAGTATTAAATTATAATAAAAAAAGATTACATGATTTGAATGTAGAATGAAATAATATATAGTTGATACATTACAACTGTTCAAAATTTGGTTTATTAATTAAAACCATATAAATATCAATAAAAATGAATTATTTACATGAACTAATTTGTGATAAATAATAAATGCATAGCAAATGTGTTAAAATTAGCAGGATGGTTTAGCCTACCTATATGATTTAATTTGTGAGATGACATGATTGCAAAATTTTGATTCAATTTCAAGCATATCTTTGTCCGAAGTAGATGCATAAAAATATGCCTATTTGATGACTATGAAGAGACGTATTGAAATGCATAAGGATACATGATACTGAATTTTGTGAACTAATCAAGGAATATTAAAGGAGTATGGAAATATGGGTAAGAAATTGGTTACCTGCCATTTGCATCCTTCCCTTTTAAATCGGCAACTTCTGTAAGCGCTTGATTCCATTGGTCAATCTTTTGAGCCCATTGACTTCTTTTGTGTGCATTTATCTCCACCTCCATCCTCTGTCTATGCTTAGCCATTGCATCTCCGAAGTCCGAAGCAACTTTGTTGCTGCTTGATATGGGTGGGCTTCACATGATAGAAGATAGGGATAACAATATGGTTGGATGTCTTACGTTGCTCAAGGATCAGCACCAGTTCATCAAGACACCATGTGGAAGCAGCATAGTTCTCAGACAACACGACAACAGAAGCCCTAGATGCTTTAATCACTCTCTCCAATTCTGGTTTTAGGTCTTCCCCGGTTTCAATCTCCTCATCATCCAAGAAGGCAGTGATATTGGCATGTACGAGGGCATTATAAAGGTGATTAGTGAAGCTAAGACGAGTGTCAGGACCTCTGAAACTTACAAATACGTCATATCCACAATGATGAGTTGATGAATAAGATGAAGATCCTTCAGAAAATTCAAGGAGTTCAACCATTATGAGTTATGGCTTATCGACCCTTCACCCTCCCCACGATTTTGTGTATTTAGTGTCTCCTTAAATATGGGTGTATCCCAGTAAGCTCTGATGCTTTTTAACCAAGCTTTCCTCACTTGTGCCCCGATCTCAAGATCACATACATGATGTCTCTACAGAAAATCCAAATTATTAATAATTATGCAACTTAAGTCTAATTAAACAAGTTAAACCTCAACAATGATACCTTATATTCTACATAATAAAACTTTTAAGTGTGTAAGTAACAATACATTTGCACCTCTAAACTTTTTATGTGAATTTAACATGCTTCAGAAATAACAAACATACAGAAATAACCAACACATATACAAGTATACAACTATGTCTTGGTATAGGTTCACCATAAAATTTAGATGGGGATTGTTTAAAAATTGGTTGCTCGGATAATTAGATCGGTTAACCTGTTTTTCCGGTTAAGTTCGATGCAAGAAAACTTCTAACCAATTTATTCAAGTAAGCTAAAACCATTATCTGTTAAACCTACCATAGACATCCGTGATATTTTCTAAACAAATTAAATCTAAATTTCAGTTAATCGTCAAACAAATAAACACCTTCTCATTAAAGTAACTGCAAAATATATAGACAAATCCAGATTTTTACTATATATGAACAATCAACTTGTTAGGTAAAACTTTGAATTCAAAGGAAGTTGGTGAAGATTTTAGTTTTTCAAAAATGAGGGGTAGAATTATATATATTTTATACATTCTCAAGCCTATAAATATAGGCATTCACTTGAAGGAAAATGCACCAACAATTGTAAATTGTAATCTTATTGAGTTAATAAGATTTCTCTAGTTGCAGCCCGTGGACGTAGGATTTGCACCGAATCCGAACCACGTAAAAATCCTTGTGTTATCTTTTGCTTTATTTTCGTGAGTTTGTGTGTGTGTGATAGTGTGGTTCCGCTGCGTGTACCCTGTCCGATTCCTAACAACTGGTATCAGAGCTTTGGGTTTCGGAGGAGGTCTCGGTTTTAGAAATTAGAGTATGCTCTGTGGTTGCAGTTTTCTCTGATCTTCCACATCAGAAACTAATTTCTATTAATCGTATTAAAGGTATCTCGGTACTTTGAAGGGTACTGTTCTGTCACAAAAAAATACTATAAAATATTTGTCTCTTGTTTGTCGTAATGGCTGAAGACAAGGTTGTAATCGAGAAGTTCAACGGTTCTGACTTTAGCTGGTGGAAAATGCAATTAGAAGCATTGCTATGTCAGAAAGATTTGGACGTGGTACTTGGAGACAAACCGGAGAAAATGGAAAAAGCTGCTGAAGATGCGTGGAACTCAAAGGACAAGAAAGCTAAGGCGGTTATTACATTGTCGTTGGAAAGGAGCGTCGCTTTCAACATCATGAAGGAAACCACGGCGCGTGGTATGATGGATGCTCTGGCGAACATGTATGAGAAACCGTCGGCGGCTAACAAGGTGTTCTTGATGAGGGAGCTGTTCACTACAAGGATGAATGAGGAAGGCTCAGTTACGGTTCACATTAATAATCTAAATTCAATTCTGTCCAGATTGTCATCTGTGGGAATTAAATTTGATAACGAGACTCAAGCTTCACTGCTACTAGCTTCACTACCTGATAGCTGGTCTGGAACAGTAACCGCTGTTACAAGTTCAGTGGGGACCAGTGGTATGACGTTTGAAGGGGTTCGAGATTTGGTTCTAGGCGAGGATATCAGACGTAAGAATCAAGGTGGCTCGTCTTCTTCTGAGTTACTAAATATCAGAAGAGGTAGAGGGAACAGCAGAAACGGTGGGAGCAGTGGGAGTCGGGAAAGAAGTTCGTCTAGAACTTGGAAGAATGTGAAGTGCTGGAACTGCCAGGAGGTGGGACATGTTAAAAGTCAATGTCCAAAGAAAGAATTGAACATTACTGGTGCTGAGGGTGTGTCTGAGGATGATGCACTGATACTAAGTATGGAAAGTTCTGTAGACTCTTGGGTCATGGATTCAGGGGCTTCGTTTCACGCCATGGACAACGGGGAAACGATGGTGAATCTAAAAGAAGGAGATTTTGGGAAGGTACGGTTAGCAAATGACGAGATGCTTCAAGTAACGGGCATAGGAGATATTGATCTGGTTACTTCATTGGGAACTACATGGAACCTGAAGAATGTCAGGGTGATTCCGGAGCTGAAGAAGAAATTGATTTCTGTTGGTCAGCTGGATAAACAAGGACTGGAAGTAAGGTTTGGTGGTGGTAAATGGAGGGTGGTTAATGGTAATTCGATGATTGCTCAAGGTATGAAGCATGGGTCATTGTATATGGTTGAGGTACCTGCTGAGGGAAGTATGACCGTTCCGGTTAAGCATGACAAAATCTGGTTCGCTAAATCTATTGCTAAGAGACTTCATTTGGCAAACATGAAGTCTGGAGCCAAAGAGATGTTAGCTGAACGAGTCGGAAAGTCGAAACCATTCAGGAGATTTTGTGACAGTGGGAGCACGGGGTGTGTTCCGGGTACAGTTACAAAGAGCCGTTGGGTTTTGAAGACTAAGACTGAAAAATTCTCTCCTGTTGGAAGTTTGCAAAGTTTGGAGAGTGTTAGTGGTCCTCGGTGTATCTCTGGAGCTGGTGGAGTGTCCAAACCGGTTGAGACAGAGGATGAGTCGGTGGTGGGATTAGCCACGGCTGAGTTGGAGCTAGTGGGAGCTTCAACTGGCCCTTCTAGTACTTGAAAATGGAGGGGTGGCTGCAATTAGAGAAATTGGACTAAGTTTAGCTTGTTCTTGGGAGCTGGAGGCTTGGAAGACTTGGTTGTTTTAAGATTACTGGAGTTGGATGACAGTAGAGAAAGACTACGTTGTTCAAAATCTTCAAGTGGGAGATTGTTAGGTAAAACTTTGAATTCAAAGGAAGTTGGTGAAGATTTTAGTTTTTCAAAAATGAGGGGTAGAATTATATATATTTTATACATTCTCAAGCCTATAAATATAGGCATTCACTTGAAGGAAAATGCACCAACAATTGTAAATTGTAATCTTATTGAGTTAATAAGATTTCTCTAGTTGCAGCCCGTGGACGTAGGATTTGCACCGAATCCGAACCACGTAAAAATCCTTGTGTTATCTTTTGCTTTATTTTCGTGAGTTTGTGTGTGTGTGATAGTGTGGTTCCGCTGCGTGTACCCTGTCCGATTCCTAACACAACTAAAATACCCAAATGCAAGAAAGAACAAGTTTCTTTACATGGTTATTTATTGGCCCACAGAATTAATAAGAACAATCTTTTGAAATGTGAATTTTTCTATCACTAAGACGATAGATGCTTGATGATGCTCCTTAGGGAAGTCAGAAATTATGAAGAAATTGTTATGACCGGGTCGGGTCGATTGAATTCGGGTGGAGTAGGGTCTACTTTTGGGAAGAGAAAGTCTAATGATTCAACACATAAGAAATCAGAATCAACTGTCAACCTTCCAAAAAGTTGCCATGCGATAGAATTTCATTGATGATTGATTTAATTAAAGCTTGTTCATTATGAGTGTTAGCTAACCGTTCTGTTTCAAAGAGAATCATATGTAGAGAAACTTGTTTGTGAATTGGAAGATATAGAGAAATTAAAGAAGTACATGTCGGTCTCTGTACTATCCTGACCAATTTCAAAACTGAAAAAGTAACTGAAATAATCGAATTTTCAATCCCCTGTTAATGAACAAATCAATGATTATGATGCGATTTATGATTAAAAAGATACAATTTTCTAAAACATGTGAAACTAACTTGTAAGAATATGCGTTCACAGTTACCTGCCTACAGAACTACAGCGAGACCTGAAGTAGCGAGAATAGCAGACGATCCAACGGCGAGACGACCGAGAAGGATGACGAGTGAAAATTGCAGAGCGACGGCGCGAAGTCGGCCGGAAAAGGGCAAGTCAACGAGGTAGGAGGAGAGAAGGCGAGGGAGGTAACTCAGAATGTTGGATTTTTCTTTTGCTTTGAGATGGAGAAGGAGGCTTTCACGATATTTCCTCTTTTACTTATTCTTTTACAAATATATATAATATTTCATAAAGTAAATTACAAAAATTGTCAAACATTGCGATTTCAGTCCAAACTATATTTTATCCCATGTCCACAGTAAGCAGTGGCGGACCTAGAAAAAATGGACACGGGGCACCTATATATAAAAAAAATTTCAGGAGGGACACCTACATATAAATTTTTTTTTTTACACTACGGAGTCAAATTTCAGGGGGGCACGTGCCCACGCGGGAACCTCCTGTGTCCGCCCCTGACCGTAAGTATGGCTGTTGTTGCGATTTTGGTCCCTCACCAATGTAGAATGACTAAAATACCACTTGTCTGATTTTTTTGATGTAACAACTATGTTTTATAAGGCCGATAAATGAAAATACAGGTAATGGTAATGGATAGACATATGGGAACATAAATGCAGATGTATATTAAAAAGGTATTTTACATTGACGAAAGTACATTGCCTTATAAGTAGGTAATAGGGACATGAAGTGTGTTCTCGATAAAAATATAAATTTAACTATATGGAATGCGAAGATAAAAATATAAATTTCGTGTAAAATTAACTATTCTTTGGAATGGGAAGATGTCACGGAATGGTTCATGGAAGTTATAATGTGTGTATGTAAGTTGAAGTGTATGTTGGGAATTCTTGTATTGAAGTATGCTTATAAAGATATGAAGTTTTTATGGTGTTTATGACAAAGAAGAGTTTACATTGTTGTCCACCATATTGTGTGTTAAGTAAATGATATGAAGTGGCTAATATGTTGTACTTGTTGTTGGATATGGAATATTTATGTTTATGGGTTCTGCTTATAATAAATTTAATTAGTAATCAAAGTGCATCCCCAAAATGCGTTTGAGATCACAACGAATAGTTTTTGAAGATGTTTCTTCGAGTTATAAATTGTTGGACCTTAGTAATTGTTGTAAAAACCAAGGGTATTTGGATAATTCATTTCAGAGTTAAAACGCAACATTATTGTAACATCGGCACCAAAAATCATACCCCTACAATCGGGTGGGCCTCCTAAGCCCTACATATGTGGGTGTATGTGCGTGTGTGGGTGTTTCTTCTGTTTTCTTGATCGGACGAGAAGAGGCCGAGAAATAGGCTTGAGTTTTTATTTTAAGTCATAAATCCCAATTTAGAAAATAGTAATTTATATTTTCCTATTCATTTTTTTGTTCTTTTCATTAAATAACCATTTTCGTCAATTAAAAGGAATAACATATTGATTTATCTACATCATATTATTTAATTATTTATAAAAAAGTTATTTTTTAATAAACTGGGCTCCCAATATTGTCGCCTAAGTAGTAAGATTTATTTATACAACAACAAATAACTGGCTGTGCCCTATATGTATCTAATTCCTCCTTTGATAGACTTTCCAGATAGCAGGCTTGTTAGGCTGTTCATTTGGTGGGTTAGACTCGTGATTCTAACTTATAGTCGCCTCTTGAAAAACAGGTTTGTCCTCGAGCCTAAAGTCAGGGTATTGGACTTAGAAATCATATGTATCTTCCCATGTATGTTTCTCTCTAGTTTGTTTGACATTTTATGAGCCATTGCAACACTTATTGTCCGAACTTGGAAATGGTCCAACTACCCAGGAATCTTTTAGGTAGGGGAGAGAGTCGTCAACTGTGGAATTTCCTAATGCCTTTTTTAAAACATGGAAAACAGGATGATCTGGTAGTTAGGGTTTCTAGGTGGCGGGACCGACTTTATCCATAATAAGGTACGACACATAAAATCGCATGGCTAATTTTAGATTAATTCGACTTATGATAGATTGTTGTCAATGGGGACGAAGCTTAAGAAAGCCCCATTCAACAATAAATTCAACATCTCGTGAGAGCTTATCCATAGAAGTTTTCATAAATTATTGAGCACATGATAGATGGTATTTGATTTTCTTAAAAACTTCATCACGATATAATTGCTCTTGGGCAACAGCTTGGTAATAAACCTCTCCTAGACATAATATGAAAACTGATAGAGGAGGTCACCCATATACGACTTCCAATGGTGTGGTTGTTCGTAGAGACGTGGTTAGAAGAGTTGTGCCAAAACTCAGCCCAGAAAAACCAAAATGACCAGGTCTTGGGTTATTTGGTAGCAAAGCCTCTCAAATAGGTTTTTAGGCTTCTATTCAAAACCTCATTGTGTCCATCTATTTCATGGTGGTAGGAGCATCTTAGTTTGAGTTTGCTATATTGGAGAGAGAAATTTGCTTGCCAAATTTACTTAAAAAATGTAAAGACCCAATTTATTTTTGAAAACATCTAATAAACACTTCAAATATATTTCGAAAAATGCATCAGAGCTTTAAAAATTAACAAATTTGATAAAATGCAGAAGTCTAAACATGGGTTACAATCAAATGTCAAAACAATACTGTATAGAATGAAAATGCAGGCAGCGAGCGGTCATACCGGGTTTTTCCGTCTGTCTACCCCGGAGGGTCCTGAAAAGGTTAAATTAACAGTAGGCAAGCACACTGGTTAGTGAGCATACAACAACTACACATTTTATCATATGACATGCAGGCATAATACATGTAAACATGAATCTGAGACTCCCTTGCTCCCCCTTCTAGGAACAAGAATATAAATCCAATACTTTCTTCCCCTTCTTTCGGGAATAAGAACATAGAATCAGATACTTTGTCTGAACCTGACTGACCACTTCCCCTAAAGGGCTTATTATGGCCAGTCTGTCTAATCTGTCTGAACAAGCATATAAACGAGCATACACAACATAAACACATAATGGCATGTATAGGGTAGTGTAACTCACCTGATACTGAATGTCTCAACAACACTTCACAAGTAAAGGATACTAAGAACTCACACTGTCATAAACAATTACCACTACTTAGTTTGTAGTTTCATTCGTTGCGTATTAATACTTATAAGTATTATACATTAACCTTCTTTTCACTAATTATAAGTCTTTTACTTCTTGTGACCTAAGTTCTACATACCCCATTAAGACCTCAGAATTATAATGTTATAAAGTCTAACTTAGACTATTTTAAGATGTACTTTAAGGGTCTAGCGCATAGAGGTTCTAAATCCCACTTTTATAAAATTTGTATTTTAACTCCAGTTAGACCGTTGTCCGCTGTCCGCTGTCCGCTGTCCGCTGTCCGCTGTCCGCTGTCCGTATTTGGATTTTTTGGATTTGATATAACATTTTCTTACATTTTTCTTAACTTTAAACTCTTTCTGTTTGTTGGACATATAAAAAATCAAGTCTTAAAAAGAGCATGACTTTTTGATTCTTCATAGGAAATGGACGTAATTCATACAGTTGGGAATTGTATTGGTTTGCATATCTTTTGCCATTCCAATAGGTAAATGGATCATGACTCTACATTCTTTCCCCCTTTACCCTTCTCTTAACTGAGATTCTTTTTCAGATACTACAACAAACACTATAGTACTTGACTCTAGGAACCCTCTTCCCATGGCTGATGGTCTCCTAATCAATGGGCATGTTCAATCAACCTCTTTTACTACTCAAAAATGTATTTTTCTTACTGTATAAACTTAATATCACAGGTTTATATTCTTTCTAATTTATGCTTATCTTTCAAGTCAACGGTATACGTTTAGGGTGTCTAATGTGGCCATAACTACTTCCATTAACTTTAGAATCCAATGCCATGCCATACACTCACACTAGTGAAATTGAAGGATTACATACTTTATAAGAATCGTGCAAATCACTTGACATCCGTTTTGATCAATCAGCTTCTTTTTTGGTCAACCTTGGTGATCCTTTAAAAGACAATTTCATTGTTGCTTCAACTTGTTTCACAAAACCAACTTTTACAGCTACGGGAATCCTTCATTATGATGATTCCACCACCAAAGCTGCTTTACCACTTCCGATTGGTCCCACCTATCAGATTTGTTGGTCAATGACACAAGCAATGCCAATTAGATGGAATTTAGAATTTGTAAGTCTTGATGGGTCTGATTTTTGGACTGATAGGTAAGTCTCTTTTATAGTTTATTCCTTTAGAAAAACTTTATAATTTGTAAATTTTAGATTTAGATCTAGTTAGGAAAAGATTATACGATATGAATGATACTACCACAAGACACAAGACACATTGTGCAGGTATTGTTTAAAGTTTTGATTTTTATATGAAAGTTTGAGTTGGTTACTGATTTTTTTTAATAATCTTGAAGAAATTTTTTGTAATTTGATTAATTTGGTGTAGGTATATCAAAATTCATGGAGTGTCATATTAGTATCTTTGGACAACAAGGGCATGTGGAATTTGAGATCTACAATCTGACCAATGCGATACCTAAGACAAAAGTTGTATGTTAGATTTTAGAATGATGAAAAGATTATTATGATATCCCACATTGTATAGTATATTTGGTTTGATGTAAGAATGTTAAATTATTAATAATAAAAATTTGTTTTTTATTACATTATATTGTATATTTACATTTTTGCACACATAATAATAATAATAAGTGTCTAATGCGTGTAAGTATATGTGTGGGTAAATACAAAAAAAAACACATTCTAAAATATAAATGTGTGACTAAATATAACAATAGTCATGATAAAAGAAATAAAAAGTGTTTATAAGTATTTTATAGTCATGATTTTATTATATTTGTGTAACAAAATATAAACAATAGTCATACCGACTCTTTTATGTGTATGAATGATATCAATGTCATGGTAACAATAGTTTCATGTTACTACAGTCACTATCTAAAAATACTTTGTTTCTATAAAGAAGTTATGGTCACAGTCATTCGAAATAATGATTGATTACAATAACACATTTGGCCACGCTTTGCTTAATTTCATGTGTCTAAAGTCTCAAAATAAGCAATCTTTGTGAGACTAAAAAATAGTAATGACCATAGTTAAAAGAGCATGATGTGGCCATTGGATGAACAATAGTCGGTAGCAAAGTACTTGTGTGTCTGGAATGAGTTTATGGCTACACTTATTGGACAAAATGGTTGACTACAACATCTTTGGCCAGGGTTTGTTTAATTCTATGTGTCTAAAGTATCAAATAAACAAATGTTTTGTGACTAAACCATACCAACGTCCACGGTGAAAGTAACTTCATGAAACCATTAGATGAACAATTGTCACTATCGATATTTACATGAACAATTGTCACTATCGATATTCACAGGTGTGTCTAGAAAGACTTTATGGCCATAGTTGCTAAACATAATACTTTATACAATAACACTTTTGGTCACGGTTTGCTTAATTCTATGTGTCTAAATTGTCAAATAACCAAATTTTTTGTGGCTAAATCATACCAACAAACACGGTAAAGAGAACTTCATGAGACCATTGGATGAACGATAGTCACTATCGAAATTGACATGTGTGACTGGAAAAAGTTAATAGCCACAGTTATTGAACATAATACTTGATACAAAAAGACTTTTGGCCACAGTTTGCTTAATTCTATGTGTCTAAAACATCAAAAAACAATAGCTTTGTGATAAAATAATAACAAAGGCCACATATAAAATCGATTCATGTCGTCATTCGATGCAAAATAGACACAATCAAAAAAGACTTTTGTGTCTAGAAAGAGTTTATGGTCACGGTTTTGAACAAAATGCTTGATTACATTAACAAATATTCCTACCCATTAGCCACACTTTTCAGATACGACCACATATTTTTAGTTGATATAGTCACACAAAATTAATGTAGCTGTATCATATCCAGAATGGCGCGAGTTTTGGTGACACTTTCGATGAAAAAAAACGTGTGGCTAAAGGCATATGGTCACGGTTTTTTTGTGTGACCATGTACGTGTTTTGTACCGGAGTGGGTTACATGAAAGAGATGATTTAGCTAAAAGAGATCGAAAGTAAACATGATGGACTAAGCTTATTAATATATTAAAGTAAAGGTATATCAATTAGAAAGTGAAAGTAGCTAAAGGGCTTAAGTGAAAATATCAATAGTTTGAGTTTTTAAAATCTTTATCCAAAAGGGTATAAGCTAAGGATGATGGATATTATAAATGCCCATCATGATTTTTGATTTGAGGTGTGGTAACCCTAAAAACTTCATGGCCTCTCCTCCCCCCTCTCTCCCTAGCCGATTTCCTTCAAAAACAGGTTCTGCAAGTAATGATTTGTTCTACTTCAATGGGTGTTAAACAATTGTATTGGGTGCAACTATATTAGAGGGGTTCTACTTTAGGTGACACTTGCAAGTTCGTATGTTCTTTTGATCCATGGTATGATACATTTTTTTAATTTTGCTTCTGCTATGTATGTTTGTTTTGTTACCGAGTCCCAACAATGACTTGTCTTAAAGAGCATTTTTAATCCAAAGATACCTCACATCGATATGCTTTGTTCGTTTGAGAAACATAAAGTTCGTCGCAAGGTGAATAACACTTTTTATCCAACGATACCTCACATCGATATGCTTTGTTTTTATATGAAACATAAAGTTCGTCTCAAGGTGAATAACACTTTGATTATCATAAAGACCCACATAAATGTGTTGCATAAAGCCAAAATCTTGCATAAATCCTTTCAACCACAATAGTTCTCTACACGATTCTGTTGTCGCCATATATTCAACATTGGTGGTAGAAAAAGCAACACACCTTTGCAGTCTTGACGACCACAATACAACCCCCCCTGCAAAAGTTATCAAATATCTAGAAGTGGATTTCTTGTCATATCAGAGTCAGTATATCTAACAAGAATTAGACTCCCATTTCCAAATGTTATACCTGATTTGGAAGTACGACGTAGATATCCGGAAATCCACTTAACTACTTCATAATGCTTATTACCCGGCTTTGACAAAAACCGACTAACAACACCTACATGGAATACATTAGGCCTTGCACATATCATTACATACATTAAACTTCCAGCTGCTAAGGCATATGGAACTCCATCCATTTCTTCAAGCTCACTCATAGAAGAAGAACCATGTTTATTAGTTAGCTAAAAGTTGTTAGTAATTGGTGAACTAACCACTTTAGTTTTATCTATATTGAACTCACGAAGAACCTTCTTAATGTATTGCTTTTGTGACATGTGAAGCGTTTTTGATGCTTTATCTCCGGTTATCCAAATGACAAGAATCTAGTTTGTTAGCCCTAATTTTTTCATAGCAAAAAGCGTTATCAATTCTTTCTTTAGCTGTAAATTTCTTTTTTGCATTCGTCCCAACAATCTACAAGTCATCAACGTAAAGCAATGAAATAATGAAAGTGTCATCACTAAACCTCTGTAAGAAAACACAATGATCTGAAGTAGTATTTTGCTATCGTTGCTCCCCTATGACTGACTCAAATTTTCGTACCACTGTCTAGGTCCTTGCTTCAACCCATAAATACCTTTATGAAGTTTTCACACATAATCTTCTTTACCTTTATCCTGAAAACCTGTAGGTTGCTCTATATAGATTTCCTTGTCCAAGTCACCATGAAGGAAAGTTGTCTTAATATCCATCTGTTCAACCTCAATATCAAGGCTAGCAGGTAAGCCAAGAATCACCTTAATGGAACCCATCTTCATGACAGGAGAGAAAATCTCATCAAAATCAATACCACTAAGCCTTGTATCTAGCTTATGAGTTATGGCCCCAGTCTTCACTTTGTAGACCCATTTTTTCTTCGAGTCTCTTGTGTTTAGGAAACTTCGCCACTAAAACATATTATTTTCATGTAATGAATTCATCTTGTCTTGCATAGCTTCAGCCACTCCCTTTTGTGCTCATATTCCATGTCCTCTATATAATATCCAGGCTCCGCCCATCAGTGCGGTAAGACAGACTCATCACCAAAATAACAGAATAACAGGTGTAATGATGACGATCTCATGTAACCACCTAAGTGGGAAAAATGGTGGCATATCTAGTGCTGATGAATATGGATGAACATTTTCATCCACTTGTGACTCTCTCTGAGACATCACTATTGCTAGTACTGAGACATCACTATTGCTAGTACCATATTGTTCATCATTCTGAACATCATATTTACTGTGTGGCTAGAAATGCTTAGGAGGAATAGTTGTGTAAAATGTAAGGGTTAAATTACACAATTGTGTAATTCATTGATTCTACACACAATTAGAGCTTTTCAAATGTTTGATTTTATGGTCGTTTGGGTGCTACCAATGGCTTCATATGGACTATATAAGAGTATTGTATTTTAGAGATCACTGAGGCTAACTTGGTTATTACGACTTTCATTATACTGGGATTAATTAGTGATGATATTATGCTTAATGACTAAATGTGGCCATTCATTAACCCTCTCAAAGTGTAAGGAAACGTTTTGGGGGTAACAACCTACGCAATCAAAAGTGAGTACATAGTATAAAGTGTTAGGATCGAGACACTTAGCATACGGACACGGAACTCACACACTCAGTTCCCAAATTAAGAACACAAGAATTTAACGTGGTTCGGTCCAAAACTGACCTACGTCCACGGTGGATAACTAGGAGTTTATATTCAACTACATTGTTGTGGTGTGGTACAATGGGTGAGTTATGCAGCCTTGTATTTATAGGCATGAGAATGTGAATGAAATTCAATATGAACAACGAAGATATTGCCTTCAACAAAAGAGGCTACCAAATCTTCCTACCTTTGAAAATCTTCATTTAAACTTTCACCTAACAATCTTTGACAAACCACAAGAGTGGCTTCACACTCAACAATCTCCCACTTGAAGCCACCGAACAATCTTCACCTGTGCTTCAACTGTGCATCTGTATTTCCGTAAACTCCTTCTTAGTTACCCCGGCCTTCTCATCAGTTAACCTGAAAGGCCCGTTAAAACTCCCATGAGTTTCAACATGTTCGTCATGAGTTAAAATGCCCTTGACCCGTTCTCTGTCCCTATCGGCTCCCACTGAAAACGAACTACCGAATCCTGGAACAATCTGAGAACAAACAACAACACTCTCCATATTTAGCAAGTTATCAAAAACTAGAGAGACTTTTACAGCTGAAAACTGGTTCTAAATCCACTGTCGTCTTGGACCTATGATTGAAACACGACCTATGCTCCCATTGTTGCAAAACCCTGCAACTGAAACAATACTCTGTGCTCTCATTGCCACGATATCCTTCGACTGATTTTTCTGAACCTTTCACACTCGTTCAACCTGAATCTTCCCTTGTAGCTCTAGGCTTCCTACTTGCAAAAGGTCACCCTCTTCTGCCCATGAGATTCTGTGAACCGGACTTTGTTTCTCTTCTGAACTGGGACGGTCACTCCCTCAGACAGTAATCCGACCATATACAACGAACATTCATCGTTCACAAGTCTTACCTTTCCAAAGTCTCCAACTTTCAGATTCTGTAGTGCTTCACTGCTGTGGGTAGCGTGAAATGAAGCACCAGAATTCTTGACCCAAGAGTCTTCACTGCCTTCCACTGAGTCCCAATGCATCAAACCCAGACACATTCTCAGAAGCAGAATTTCCTCTATTTAGACATCGACTCTAAAGAATGTCCACACCTCAACATCATGAATAACACCGAACTTTCTGATCCCCTGATTACACCTAAGTCTGCTGACTTTCTAATACTGTTGGATCTACCGAAAACGGATTTTCTCTTAATTACTTGATCTGTTCATCCCATGATCTGTTCTTGAACCCCTGAAACTCTGATCATCGCTGGATTTGTAATTCTCTAATTTTCTCCATTTACCAATACCACATCTTGAACTTTCTGACACATAAAGTCTCAATCTGCATCTTTCACCAACTTTTTAGTCTTCACTAAACGAAGCCTTATCTAAACTTAACGACTGTTCTTCTGAACTCTGTTAAATAATCAACCTATTTAAACTACAACGAAATACCGAACTGAGAATCAGAAACTGAAATTTTAAACTGAATCGATAAAACCCGACAAACGCTGTTGGCACTGGTTTTCGATTTCTTTAAATTTCTTCTGAGTTCAACTGTTCTTCACCGATTAAATAGAATTTTGATTCAACTGTTCTTGGCTCGTTATTTGCAAAATATAATCCCCATCCAAATTATTTTCTGGCTAAACTGCCCAAAACAAATGTTTGAGTGACTGTTTTGTGACTTTGACAAAGTTGAGGGACCAAACTGCAATTTTCCTAAAGCTCAGGGACCAAACTGCAATTTTCTGAAAAAATCTGCTACAGTACTGCTACAGGAACCGCTACAGTGAACTGCTACATGACGCTACAGTGACCTGCTACAGTGTCGTCCTCTCCGGCGATCTGGTTTCTTCGGTCACTATTCCGGCGAACGTTTGACCGACGATTTGGAGGTCTTCCGATGGTCGAAAAAATCCAAAAATTATATTTTCGGAATCGTTGGAACGAGACCTTTCCAACGGCGTACACCAAAATCGTTTTTGAGACAAAAAGTTTTTGACCAAAAAACAAAAAATCACTCTCTAGAGCTATACCAAGGCTCTGATACCACTTGTTAGGATCGAGACACTTAGCATACGGACACGGAACTCACACACTCAGTTCCCAAATTAAGAACACAAGAATTTAACGTGGTTCGGTCCAAAACTGACCTACGTCCACGGTGGATAACTAGGAGTTTATATTCAACTACATTGTTGTGGTGTGGTACAATGGGTGAGTTATGCAGCCTTGTATTTATAGGCATGAGAATGTGAATGAAATTCAATATGAACAAGGAAGATATTGCCTTCAATAAAAGAGGCTACCAAATCTTCCTACCTTTGAAAATCTTCATTCAAACTTTCACCTAACAATCTTTGACAAACCACAAGAGTGGCTTCACACTCAACATAAAGAGCACATGTATATATATATATATATATATATATATATATATATATATATATATATATATATATATATATATATATATAGGGAGAGGTTAAAATGAGAAGGATTAAAAGGTTGAGAAAGCGAGAATGATTCTGTACCAATAATTTTATAGGGATATTATAGTAATTTAACAATATGTCTAATTAATTAAAAATCCTAAATAATTATGTTTTCCTATAATCATGGGATTAATTTATTCAGTTTCCCTGATTATAGAGATTAGGATTGTTGTTACCTAAAATAAAGGAATTAATTGAATTTTTTTGTTATTTTATTAATAGAAGATTAAAAAAAATATTTTTTATCAATTCTTTTGTCAAAATTCGAAATTGTAATAATTTGATCTTCTTTTTCACGGTTTCAATCATGGATGAATAGAGTACGCTTAAAAATAAATTTTTTGAGAATTTTTAAAATTTATATTTGATATGATTGTGTTAATCATGAATGATTACAAGTAACAATAAATACTAAAATGAATAAAGTACAAAAAAATAAAAATTTAATACAATTGTAATCATAATACAAAGATAAAAAAGGAAACAGTACATTTGTAATCATTCATAATCATAATGAATAATAGACAATGTATAAAAGACAATGTATGAGAAACGAAACTAGTTTAGCTATAATAAAAAATGAATAAAACAAATATAAAAAATCTGATTCTTTAATAATCATTATGTTGCAGTCCCGATGATTATTCTTGTTTTGATTTTTCTTGTTGCTGCTATCACACTCAAAGTAAAGAGGGGCAGTCGTGATCATTATTATTATTGGATTCACACCTGCAAAAATCAAGTTCAAGGACATTAAAAAAACAACTCATAAATTATAATGTTATCTATTTGCATATGTACTCATTTAAACCACTCATCATCAATGATTAATACTTAGACACTTAATAAAACAAACATAATAGTATTAATCTTCAATGATTATAGTTTTGTATTATTATAATCATTTAGACTATTATAGCTATAATCATCAATGATTACAGCTATAATCGTCAATGATTACAGCTATAATCGTCAATGATTACTGATGCTTTAATCATGGGTGTAAACTAACTTAACCAATGATGATTTAATCATCGCTGATTAAGCCGTTTATCAATGTCCATATGTTCCTGATCAAAATGGACACTATTTTTTTTCTAAATTAAATATTGTTTCTTTGGATAAAGAACTCTCTGATCACACAAAATTTACATTCAATAATCAGAGGCAACAATCCAAAAATTCACTGTCACACTCGAGACCTGTATATTATTTGCAAATTTAAAAGTCAATACCCACTTAATTTGCATTGTACCTTTTTACCTTGTTTTATAATGATGACCCTTGGAACACATTCATCTTTTTTTAGAATAAAATTGGCATTTAAAGTCGTTTGCCACTAAAATCAAACGCATTCAATCTTTTCTGGGGAAAATGCAAAATCATTCACATAAATGATTGCCGCAATATTAATGAGATTGTTGTTGATAGGCTGGAGTAAAGCAGATAAATGCAAGATCAAATGCCTTAAAAGTCCCAACAATAAGTGTAAAGAGAAATGATTCCAATTTCGTTTGTCCAATCAATCTTCCATTAAATTGGAGAAAACACTGGATTTCAGAGAATCTTAATTTATCAAAAGCCAAGATTGATTTGATTTGATTGATCAATAATAACACAAACATTACTTTAAAAAATCAAAATTTTTAATCATCATCTTACAGAGAAATTCAAAGGCGTGAAAAATGTTATGTGATGAAGATCAAGACGATGATGAAAAATGTGGACGTGGTGGGGGAGGAAGTAGTTGATGGGTTGGATGCACATGATTCACGATGGTACGGTTACCAGCTGTGTCTGTAACAATTTTATGGTCTTTCTCGATCAAAACCTGCATCAATGGATTTAGAGATGGATTCAGAAGAGATGGTTAGAGAAAAAGGCAAACCTCAGATGCATGATTGCTAATTGCAGCAATGATTCAAAAAGATGGAGATACATCCATTCTCGATTGCGAACAGAAACAATAAAGTTCAAAACACAGCAAGACACTCAACAGACCTAGAGGTCTTTTCTTCTACGATCAGTTGTGAGGAAGTCGTAACGAGAGAAAGAGGATCGGCTAGGGTTTTTCGAAAATGGGGGGTCACGAGAGAGAGAGAGATAAAGAAGGGAAAATTGATTTCAAGATACTAACTTCCTTATTTAAAAACGTAATTTAAGGAATAATTAAAATAATAGATATATAAAATACCCAATATAACCTTCCCAGCAGTTTGTTATTTGCTTTTGAACACCTTCAGTTTTGTATATTTGCATAAATGGCACAATCATATCAGCCCTTGATTTGAGAATTTAAATGGTTGAGATCTCTTCTCACTTTCTCAACCTTTTAACCCTCCTCATTTTATCCTACCTCTATATATATATATATATATATATATATATATATATATATATATATATATATATATATATATATATATATAGGGTCCGGTTCCGGTGAGGACTCTTTTTTCGGTGAAAAAAATTGAAAAAAATATAAAAAAATACAAATCATAAAATCGAGAATAGTACTATATCATTATAAAAAAATTTGAAAAAAAAATTTGCATCATTGCAAAACGTAATGATGCAATTTTTCTGTTTTTATTTTGGATCATTATTTCATTATAAAAAATAATGATCGAAAAGTTTTTTTTTTGAATCTTTTTTTTCTCCGATATAGTATTATGATCCATTTTATTATTTATATTTTTTTTCAATTTTTTTAAGGTGTACTCGCAAGTCCTCACTTTAAAAAGAGTCCTCACCCGATCCTGATTCTATATATATATATATATATATATATATATATATATATATATATATATATATATATATATATATATATATATATATATATATATATATATATATATATATATATATATATATATATATATATATATATATATATATATATAGACTTAGGATCTTTTGAGAACCAACTTCACCCCGAGAACCCGAGAACTCTCAAACCGATATTTTTTTCGAAAAACCGACCACATAGGCCTCTAAAACGCACATATCTAAGACTTTTCGAAAAAAAAAATTCCGAAAAAAACGATTTTTTTTTTTGAAAAAAATTTGCACATCTGCAAAAAAAAAACTTTGCACATGTACAAACTTTTTTATACGTACACTTTTTTTGAAATTTTTTTTTACAGAACGCCTTAAATATATGTTAGCAAGACATCCATAAAAAAAACTTGAAAAAAAATGTACGTATAAAAAACTTTGCACATGTGCAAAGTTTTTTTTGTGTACATGTGCAAATTTTTTTCAAAAAAAAAGTCGTTTTTTTTTGGAATTTTTTTTTTTCGAAAAGTCTTAGATATGTGCGTTTTAGAGGCCTATGGGGTCGGTTTTTTGAAAAAAATATCGGTTTGGGAGTTCTTGGGGGACTTGTGGTTCTCAAAAGATCCTAACTCTATATATATATATATATATATATATATATATATATATATATATATATATATATATATATATATATATATATATATATATATATATATATATATATATATATATATATTAGTGTCTTACTTTCTTTACATGTTATTACTTGATGTATATGTACGATGTATTAGTTATATGTATATTTTGTGCATTTCAAAGTATTTGAGTATTGATATACTGATGTTTTGAAAATGGAAAAGCTTTTCAAACTATATTTTGCTTTCAAAAAACTTATTAAGTGTTTGTAGAAAGTCATGAACATGTGCTTTCATTCATACGGGTTTTTAAATAAGACTTGTGCTACCCGGACATAATATAACTATATAAGAGACTCGTATATCTATATGAGTATATGAGTTGTGATGAAATGTTAGAAATGTCTCACGGCTCGTTGGCTTTTGCAAACCCATAGTGTGGTGCACATGTGGTGGTTTACGTGTCACCAAGCATAAGAGTCTCGAGGCCTCTATCTATATGATTGTACTTTGTGCTATCTCCTTCTTCACCTAAATACAATCTCTTGGAAGTTGTGCAGTGGAATCGGACCGATACAAACCGTGCTTTTTCTATATCGGATTGGAACATCCGAACAGTCAGTATTTGTTCAGATCATATTTTCAAGCTTCGGACAGGTCTGAACAGGCTTTTTTGGACTGAACCAAGCCAGCCTTTTTTTAAAGTTTTATTTCAAGAATTTGATGCGAATACTTATTGAATTCAAAAACAGGTGTGAAAAGGAGTTTTCATGGGACATTGTTTATTGAATTTTCCAAGCATTTGATATCTATGATTAAAAAAGTCAATCAGCAACTTCAAGTTACAGCGGCAGCCATGAGCCTACAAGTCCTCCAAGAATCCATTATTGTGTTGTACAGTACAACTGGTGATGCACCTGGCCTTCTGATGCAATCTCCGTTGTGGAGTCCCTGAATTCATCTTATGCATATATAAGACATTCTAACTCCATGCTAACTCATGGCAACATATGCAAATGTCATTGTGTTAGAACCACACTTATACTCAGTCTCTTGTCACTATGTTTAATTTCCCTTGTAAGATATAATGTTTATATAGTAAACTAGGTTATAAACTCGTGTGATACACGGATTGACAATTTAAAATACATAGAATAAGTTCAATGTTCTAATAGAAACTTTACATCAAATGAGACCGACTATGAAAAAAATAATTTTTAGAATAATGACTTGAAATTGAGCTATGAGTGGCTTATTTTGAAATGAATGGCAGCTAAACCATCTTTATATTAACAAAAGAAGGAAAGAAAGTAGGATGCTATGATAACGATAATTACAAAAGAAAACTGACATTTGTTGCATTAAACAGACATTATAAATAAATTTGTATATGTGGTTTGTCTTTTTGTGATATTTGGAACATATAATCATATTCAAACCAAACACATAATACTTATTTGTTGTTACAAATATTAATTAAAAGATATTACTTAAAACTCACAACATACACACACCATAAAAACTGAATAGGCAGACACAAAAACGCACCATGCATTTCAAAAACATCAAAAGTTATCGAATTCGAAAATAAAATTTTTACTGAATGTATGAATTATATGATGACACAACATACACACAGACAACATGAAATGAAAAAGCAATGTAGTTAAGTTCATTTGATTGTTTATTATATTTTTAATCTTAATTATTATAATTTGACTATTTGTTGACTAAAACTAATAATTTATTTAATAAATAAATCCAGAGATTTAAAACCGTAAACAATGTATTTCATAATTAAACAATATAAATTACATTAATATTCTGTTTGTCAAAATAAAATAAAAGATATGTAATTTATTAATTTAAAATCTAACCAAACTTAGATATATTTTATCCCAACCCACGTTCTAGAAGTGGCATCCGGGTCATCGCTGTAAGACCCAAATCAACGTCCTACTGATTGACGAGGATGACACCGGTACCGAAGGGGAGCAGAACGATGAGGGCACTGGAGGAGTTACTCTCGACACCACCGAAATCGAGAACCCTATTGAGGTATCACTAAACTCTGTTGCTGGGTTTTCTTCCCCCAAAACTATGAAGCTGCAAGGTCGAGTTTTGGGTCAACCGAAAGTAACCTTAATTGACCTCGGCGCCACGCACAATTTCATAGCTACGAGCCTGGTTGACAAACTTAAACTGTCCATCAAATATACGGAACCCTATGGAGTTCGAATGGGAACCGGAGACAACGAACCCGGACGAGGAGTGTGCAAGGGGGTGTTGTTGCAATTACAGGAGGTGGATATAGTGGAGGAATTTCTACCTCTTCGATTGGGTAGTTCGGATATTATCTTAGGAATGAAGTGGCTCGAAACCTTGGGGACGACCGAAACCAATTAGAAGAACCAAACGATGGAATTTGACGTGGGAGAGAGACGGGTCAAATTAAAAGGAGAACCTTCGTTGGGTAGATCCTTAGTGACCTTGAAGGCCATGGAACGGGAACTCAGGCGTGAACACGGGGGCTTAATGGTTGAATTGAGCAATTCGGAGGTTGAAGTGTTATCCGCCAAGGAGGCCCCTGAATTTTTGAAGCAGATCTTATGCCAATTTTGCTGCCATTTTTGAAACACCAAATGGGCTGCCTCCTGACCGAATGATTGAACATCGGATCGTCTTGAATAAGGGCACTCCTCCGGTTAACGTAAGATCGTATCGATACCCTCACTACCAAAAAGACGAAATTGAGAGGATGATTAAAGAAATGTTAGCTGCTAAAATAATTCAAACTAGCACTAGCCCCTACTTGAGCCCGGTGATTCTTGTCGAGAAAAAAGACGGGTCGTGGTGATTTTGTGTAGACTACCGGGCACTTAACCGAGTTACCGTACCTGGAAAATTTTCTATACCCGTTATCGATGAATTGCTAGACGAGTTACACAGTTCGAGTGTCTTTAGCAAACTCAACCTTCGCTCGGGGTATCATCAAATCAGGGTAAAGACGGAAGACATACCTAAGACCGCCTTTCGAACCCACGACGGTCACTACGAATTCAAGGTGATGCCCTTTGGCTTAACCAACGCCCCAGCACGTTTCAAGCATTGATGAATGAAATCTTTCGCCCCTACTTGCGTAAGTTCGTTCTCGTATTCTTTGACGACATTTTGATCTACAGCGCCACCGAAGAACTACATCAAAAGCACCTCACTTTTAGCCCTTGAAAAGCTACAACAGAATCAGCTTTATCTAAACTTCAAGAAATGTGAATTTAGGCTATCTCGTCTCTCGTAATTGGGACATGAAATCTCTACCGAAGGGGTATCGGCGAAAGCTACAAAAATACAAGCGATGTTGGACTGGCCAACACCGAAGAATATCAAGGGCCTTAGAGGATTCTTGGGTCTAACGGGCTATTACCGTAAATTCGTGAAGGGATACGCCAATATAGTCATCCCGCTCACGGATCAGCTGAAGAAAGACCGGTTTGGGAGGAATAAGGCTACTGAAAAGGCGTTCCAACAATTGAAAAAGGCTATGATGACTGTGCCGGTTCTCGCAATGCCTAACTTCACCAAAACCTTTGTGGTGGAAACCAATGCTTCAGGCAGCGGTTTGGGAGCCGTTTTGATGCAAGAGAACAGGCCAATCGCTTATTACAGTTCCACTTTAGGGACTCAACCTCGTTCAAAGTCTATATACGAGAAGGAATTAATGGCCATTGTAAAGACGGTGTTAAAGTGGAGACCCTATTTGATAGGGAGGAAATTCATAGTTCGAACGGATCAACTTAGTTTGAAATACATCCTCGAACAGCGTGTCATTGGTAGCGACTATCAGAAGTGGGTTGCTAAACTATTGGGATTCAATTTTGAAATCCAATATCGAACGGGCGTAAGCAATAGGGTGGCGGATGTGCTCTCACGGAAGGACCCTCAGTTGGAATGTGACAATTTGTGTTTGGGGGAATGGAAATCATGGGACAAACTGAAGGAGGAAATCAGCCACGACGAGCTCATCCAAGGAATTCAGAAACACTTGGAAGGCGACTCTAAAGCCCACAAAGGCTTCAACCTGTTTCATGGTCAGCTTCTGTTCTGGGGAAAACTTGTTTTCCTTGCCAAAACCTCTCTCAAAACGCACCCGCTGAAGGAATTCCATGACTCACCCATTGGGGTCCACGCGGGGGTAAAAAAGACCTCTCAAAGGGCAGCAGCTGCGTTGTACTGGCCCGGGATGATCAACGATATAGCGGAGTATGTAAGAACTGTGCGGTTTGTCAACAAAACAAGACCCTGACAACAACCTCAGCAGGCCTCTTACAAGCGATTCCCTTTTCGGCCCAAACGTGGCAAGAGATAACCATGGATTTCATCAAAGGGTTGCCAAAATCGGAATGTCGGGACGTGATTTGGGTGGTGGTCGATCGACTTAGCAAATACGCCCATTTTATTCCTTTGAAGCTTCCCTTTTCAGCCGCCACGGTAGCAAGCAGCTTCATCAAGGAAATTGTTCGATTGCACGGGTTTCCCCTCACAATCATCAGTGATCGCGACAGGATTTTCTTGAGTCATTTCTGGCTGGAAATATTCAAGTTGCACGGTGTCAATCTCAAGAGGAGCACGGCTTACCATCCTCAAACGGATGGGCAATCAGAAGTGGTCAATCGTTGTCTCGAAATGTAACACCCGTGTTCCGGATAATGTTTCAGATCAAAAATAAACATTAGTTACAATCTCATATAAAAAAAATCAGCATTGTATGCCGATCTTATAAAAATCATAATTAATTCTAGAAAAATCGGTTGGACCTCAAACCAGTGCACAAAGTTTGCAAATTGAGTCTAGTATAATTTATAAAAATTTAGTAGATCGCGACGCGATGGAGTATGGGATCGCGACGCGATCTCGTCAAAGGGTCAAAATGGAGGTGCGGTCAACCTGAGTGCTTTTGCTTTAGATCGGGACGCGATCGTAATCTTGGTAGCGTCGCGACGGGGTCCAGGAGGCCTATAAATACGAGTTCTCAGCCTCATTTCAACCCACAACAATCACCAAACAACCTTACGATACTGAGGATTTTTCTGGTGAGGAAAATAAGTCGGGAGGAGTAAGGAACGAGTGGTAGCTGGTAACGAGGTGCTCGGGAAGTGTTGGAAGAGCGGAACAGGAAGCGCCAATCTTAAGTGAGTAATCGCTATCGTATTTCCCTAATAGTTTATAAATGTTAAACTATAAAATGTGAAGGTTATACTATTCGTAATTCCAGAAAATATACCAAATGATTTACTTACGAGGGCGGTGTCTAGGCCGATTACATGGGATCTGGTTGTTGGATTTTCCGAAAGGCTAAAATGCTGAAAGGATCCTGCCACCCCATCTAATCTTCTACCTGGCCGTTCTTTACTTGATAAATCACGAGGTATCATGATGGAATTATTGAAGAGAATACAAAACAGAGTAATGATGTGATCTGTAGTAGTAGTGTCGGTTGAAGTAGTGATTTACCTATAAATAAATATATAGGTACAAATCAAGCAGTTATAGCTAGTGCAAAGGAAACAAAGGGTAAATCAAGGTGAGTAATCGATGCCTAAGTGTTACTTTTTCCTGTGGGGCCACATTACCGGTTCATGTGATTGGGACCACCTTTCTGTGGGGTCACACACTCGGTACTTGTGGTTGAGACCACCTTTCCTGTGGGGCCACTGACTATTGTTGGTGGTTGGGACCATATATATACGTTGTGACGATCGTGTAAGCAGTAATTGTGGTGGGACCACATACAAGTGTTGTGATGGTTTAATCGGCCGGCAGTTCTATCACTCACTCAGGGGATGTACATTGAGTCCTTAGGACTCGATATTGCTGGGAGCCATGATATGATGTGCAAGCTGAAAATTTTATGTTGTGTATTTTCTGTAACGCTTATCGATTATTCATTGAGCTTGTATAGCTCACCCCTGTGGATACTAACTGTGCAGGTGCTATAGACCCTACTAAAGGGAAAGAGATGCTTCGGGGTTAGAGCAGATAGTAGCAGCCCGGCTTTGAGGAGATCTCGTACTCCCAGATACTACTTGTGTGCCTTTAGCTTGTAATATATTCCCCTGTATAATATTTTGTTGAATAAAATATGTTTTAAAGCGTCTAAAATAATGGGGTGTATTTATATTAAAAGTCGGGTGTTACACGAAACTTACTTGAGATGTTTCTGTTCCGAGAAACCGAAACAGTGGGTCCGTTGGCTCCCATGGTCAGAATTCTAGTACAACTCCTCATCTTACACAGCTACAAACTGCACTCCGTTTCGGGCACTTTACAGTAGAGACCCACCCCGATCATTCGATATGAAGGACAGCAATCAGTGGTGGAAGAAATTGACCAACTGTTGGAAGACCGTGATACTATTTTGGATGACTTGAAGATGCATTTGATCAAAGCTCAACAAAGAATGCAACAGCAAGCCAACAAAAAGAGACAAGAGGGGGATTGGGTGTACTTGAAATTAAGACCGTATAGACAACAAAGCCTAGCAAAAAGAAAATTCGAGAAACTTGCAGCATGCTACTATGGCCCTTACCAAATTTAGAGGAGGGTGGGTAAGGCCGCTTCCACCCCTTGAGCTGCCACCAACATCTCTAATCCACCCAACGTTCCATGTGTCTCAATTACGGACTGCCTATGGGGTCCCTAATAAACCGACCGATCTCCTAACACAATTCAAGAGTGACCTGGAATTGATGGTGCAACCCGAAGCATTGTTGGGAGTAAGAATGAAGAAAGGAAGCCCAACTGGGGAAAGGAAGTGTTGATATAATGGTTGGGGTTAACCGAAGCGGAGGCCACTTGTGAGAGTTTTGAAAAGATGCAGCAACAATTTCACCTTTTCCTCCTTGAGGACAAAGTGAAAGTTTGGGAGGGAGGTATTGATAAGCCTCCAATCACACACGTTTATGCTAGAAGAAACTGGAAGCCCAAATCCAGCCCAACCAACAAATCTCTTGTCCGGTCCAGCTCGTTTTGACTTTTAGAGTTTTTTATTATTTTTATTAAAGCTTGTTTCTGTTTTGGGTTAGTGCCCTCCCCTCTCTTTTGTGTCGTTAGTGGGGATTTTCTTTTTTGGTCTAGTCGGGTGAGCTGGCACCTGGGTTATTTATGCCATTCTCTTGTTCTTGGGAATGCAGAGAATTTTCTAGTAATAATATCTTATTTTGGAGAGCCCCTTCCTCTCGAATAAACGGGATCGTTTTCTTATTTTCTATGTTTGTTTAAGTGTGTTTTACAAATCATTTGAGCTATGCAGTGATACGGCTTTGGCCTATAAAGAGTAGAATGTTATATTTGAGAAAAAATGAAACTACATTGCCATGAAAGTAGGGTTGTCAAAAATGTACCACGGACAACCAACCAACATGTTTCCAACCGAACCAATCAAATTGGTTACCAGGATTTTTGGTAGCCAATATGTTTGGCCGGTAGTACCGTACCAATCGAGTGATCTTGGCACGGTAATGGTACTATATTTTGAATACCGTAATTGTACTGTACCAACCAATTCAATAATATATATATATATATATATATATATATATATATATATATATATATATATATATATATATATATATATATATATATATATATATATATATATATATATATATATATATATATATATATATATATATTCAATTTTCAAATATGTACGGTAATAGAATTGATAAAGCATCCGATTAATATTCCAAGTTACTAATTACTCATTTAGTCTCCACACTAAATAAAAAACTAGAAAGTTAATTATTTAATTAAATAACTAATAAATAAAATCAAGGGGGTGAGATACGGGGAATGCCACAAGCTAATGAATGACAAAATGAAGGTACAGCTTTTGAAACTTCGTTTTTAGATTATGTTATTTTGTTTGTAGATAATGTTTATTTATAGTACTAAACATCAATCACAGCTTTTGCTTATTTTGTTTCCAAGTTCAGAATACTTGTTAATATTCTAAGTGGTGGATGACAATCAAATCCTTATATAAATTATCTTAAAATGTCGAACTTCTTGTTGCTTTTATATTTTCTTTTCAATTGCATATTATTTGTAAATTGGCACAAACCATTACCAATTTGTGCCAACCGAATTTGTTGGTAGCCAAACAAGTTGGTACCAATTATACTTGGTACGGTTTCGGTAGCTAAATTTTTGTACCAATTATAATTGGTACGGTACACGGTTTGAGGGAAAAATGCTCGGTACCGTACCATGTTCAGCCCTACATGAAAGTAGGATGCTATAAAGTGCATTGCTATATGAGTAGGATGCTAGGAGATTTCTATGTTGTGCAATAATACATAATCTCCATAAAAATATAACTGAAGTATATTGCTAAATTAAAAATGGTTAAATAGGAAAAAATTATAAAAAATGATGCTTAGATAAGAAAAGGTTATAAATTTCTTGAAGGCGCCAATCATATACACATAACCGTATACACATATAGGTACATACACACAGTCACATACTTTCGATTTAAAACTACACACACCAAACTAAAAAACCATATTTATCCATTTGTTTGTTTATTATGGCATTCTACTTTCATCCCTTAAATTATGACATCATACTTTTGAAATAAAATGAAAGTATAATAACTTAATTGGAAGATAAAATGAAAGTTCATAGCTTTAATAAGAAAAAAAATCAAGCTTAATGTTGTAATAGACAAACTAAAAGTTCATAGTTTAGTACTAACAGTTTTCCACAAATAATACGCTGCAGGTCCACTTAGATAAAAATAAACAATTATGGAAAAAAATGCCCTTAGAGGGCCAAGACCGTTATAAAACGGGAATTTTCACTTGATGGACTTTTTTGCCCTCCTGCTGTAGACTAAGAGCTGCTGGGGTTTATCATTGTTATAAAAGTATGTTACCATTTCCTGAAAATTATAGATAATTCGTTGTTATGGGTGAAATATAAAACGGGAATTTTCACTTGATGGACTTTTTTGCCTTCCTGCTGTAGACTAAGAGCTGCTGGGGTTTATCATTGTTATAAAAGTATGTTACCATTTCCTGAAAATTATAGATAATTCGTTGTTATGGGTGAAAGAAATGAGAGTGGGATGTAATAAGAAACAACCACACATACACAAATACAAAGGTAAACAAACACAGACACTTTATTTAGCCACTTATAGCGTTGAAAAAATCTATAAAACCATACCCGAGCATTCTGATTTCTGATTTCTGATTTCAATCCTGATAAATTGAACCTGAGAATGTGAAATTTAGAAGGTGCATTTGTGTCACATTTGATAAGAATTACGGTGTCTACATTAATTAGTCCCAAATCTAAAAGAACTGATCAGATCGTAAACAAAAAAACTGAACTAAATTTGCCAGAATTTCTCTAAGCAGGTCAAACCGAACTTCTGAATCAAATGATGAAATGTACTTAAGATTAAAGCCAAGTGATCCGTGATCAGCGCGTGAAAGTAGTGAGACTGTTGGACATACCCGTGTAAGCACCGGAGGAGTTGAGAGATCGCTGAGGATCGGGCGGTCGCCGGAAAAGATACGATTGTATCGCACAGAATGAAGAAAAACGTGAGAGGCAGACTGATTAATTGAATCTGTAACTACAAAGACAAAATGAAAACAAACGTCTACCATGATAATTTGATAACTCCATATCAATTAAGTGGCAATTTGCAGGGAGGTGGAATGAAGCTTGAAGCTTTCTTATAAGAACTGTGAGGAGTAGAGAGGCGTATAAGATTCAAATTCACCTAATCTCCTCCGATTTCGCCCTTCCGCATTCAAGGCTTTGTTTGCTTCCTGGTTTTGCAGGATTCGATTAAATATTTTGTGGAATCTGATTGAATACTTTGTGGGATTTGAGTCATTTGACTGAAACCCATGGTTGATTCAGTTCCGGATTTTAGGGATGAAATTGGAAAGATACGTAGGTTTATACTTGCTGATTTTATGCATATCATTTCTTAAATTATTGATTTTATGAGAGAGGTGGAACAATTGATATTCAAAAAACGTAACTGAAAGAATAGATAAGAAAGGAAAGTAATTTATAACCCGATTTCAAATCACATTTACCAACACAGCTGTATTAATACGGGATATTGAGAATTTAGGCTGGAACTAAATCGTAAGGGTTCTAATAACTTGACACGTGGAAAAGTAAAGTTGTAGAAAAATGCCATGTGGCATTGCAGGTTTCTTTTATTAAAAGAGAGAGATTACAATGTTCATTAATTAATAACATCCACAAAATTAATAATAATTTGATTTATAAAAAAACATCAAATTGGACCGGTTGGATAGTCTAAGAATTGCTCTTTCTCTTGACTCTCAATATATATGCAAGTACAAGTGGAAATAGGCCAACAACAAGTACAAGTGGAACCAACCCCTAAATCAATTAAATCATATGGTACAAGTTGAAACAACAAAAAAAAAAAAAAAAAAAAACCCCGGCAGCAGGTACGACTAAGAGAGGTTCTCTTTATTGAATGCCTCACTTGTCAGCTTCAGCTTCTCGCTACTCCTGGACCAGATGGTTTTTATCATCATCTCTACATCAAATGCATAACAATAATCACAAATAAGCCTATCATAACCCAGTAAACACTAAAAATATAAATCAATGGCCCTTAAAACACACATACACTTGCATATTATAAACCAAAATTAACTCAGAAACCTCATACATCAGGGAAAAGTTAAGAAATTTTTTACATCTGGTGTTCATATAACAAACTCTAATTTTTTTTTTTTTTTGGTTTTTTACATACTTTGTTGTTTGACAAAATCGGGACCTAGTGTATGCTTCATGTGCAACAACATTGGTTTCCATGTTGCTGTTTGTGAACTAAACAGAGAAAACTTCCTGGGAGCATGGTAAGGGGGTGTGCACCCTAGTCGATGAATGCATAATATGTTGTATATGTCAAAAGGGTAACATTCATCTTCACAGTGAAAATTTAAAGCATGTCTAGCATAATGATATGTATGGAAGCTTAAGTGATAGATGACAGGTTTCTTTTAAGAAAAATAAATTAAGCTAAAACCAGATCATAAAGCAGGGGGAACAGTTGTTGTTTTGGAAAAAAAAGTACCTTGATTAAGGTTAAGGGCCGTCCTCTAGCATGCAAGACGTCCTTTGCGAGAAAGCTCTGAACTTCAATTCATCTAATGAGAAGAAAACAGATTAAAGATTTAACAATGAATGCAGAAAATCAAGACATGAATTATCTATCACTAGAACACTATCATTTAGTTATTACTTTAGATAAAAAAAAAAAAGTAATACATAAGAATGACATCTACCTTTAAAGCGGGCACCGTCTCCACAAAAACAATTATAATGTAGTTGATCTATATCAAGGCTACTGAACAGCATTCGCTTTTTGCTTAGGATGTACTCTCCTGTTGTTGACTGAAATGCAGTGAGATCTCCACCAATTATGTGATTCCAAGACTTGTAGTATTCCAACACATTTTCTTCTTCATTTGTGTCTCCATCATTATACACAAAACTCACCCCACACTCCTTAGTAACTACTTTACCAATATCATCTGGGAACTTCCTCATGGTAATGGTAACATGGTCACCACATTCCATCTCATTCCTCCCAAACATCCAATGGCTTAACAATGTCAAAAACTTTCCACCGAGATCAAGATCAAGTAAAATGTACATGTAATGGTGGTATATCCAGGTGAGGTTCTTTGTTATATTACTAATTATGATCACCGACAAATAGAGGAACCCATCCTTTACATCCAGAATTGGAGATGTCAGGACACTGCAGAAATTCAATCCTGTGAGGTTTTTAGGAGATGATGGAATGGTAAACGTTATTGATGGCCCATTGCTTCTATCCGTAATCCAATCTGGCATCTCTTCACCTCCATAAATTGTGCTGAATATTCCAAATTCATAATACATCTGCCAAACACAACCACATTAATTAATTACCACATTAATTTTATATACATAGATATTCACACTAAGACATATAGTTAACTAGAGCAAACCTGAATTTCAGATTCCTCTCTTCTCTCGAAATAATAAGTTCCCACACGCCTTCCAATAAGGAAGTCTAGATTTGTCCAACCCAAACCAAGTAGCAACTTTTCCTCAACACCAGCCATTGGTTGGATTTTCACCATGCCTTCAATCGCAAACGATGTAGGTGGTAGCCTAGTCCACTCTATTGAAAAATCAAGTGGGGACATTTTTGGATCAAATAAAACTTTTCTTAACAAAGGCTTAAAATAAGAAGTGGAATAGAGGATCAAATGTGTTAGTGTATGTGGAGGATGCTCGACTGACGTCAACATATTACAGTTTTCCATACTAAGTGTCGCAAGCCTAGGAAGGCTTCTCACACAATTTGGTAAGGAAACGATAGGGTTGTCATCTAAATACAATTCCTTTAACATGGATAGGCAACTAAAGTCCATGGGAAAGGATTTGGTGGACAAATTATTATCTGCAAGTGACAACTTTACTAAAGATCTCGGTAAAAAAATAGTAAAGAACTTCTGATCCCTAATCTCGGTTCGAGATTCAACGAGATTACACCCCTTTAGCAACAATGTTTTAACATTCTTTAACATGCCTATGATTCTTGGAAGTTTTTTAAGCTTGTTGCAGTAGCTGAGATCAACGATGACAAGTTTATCACATTGCTCAATTGATTCACACACCTCAAGCAAACCGATGCAATTTGTAAGTATTAACTTCTCAAGTGCTGGGAATTGGTCAAAGCCATTCAAACTACAAAGCTTCTCACAGAAACTTAAATTAAGAATTTTCAATGATCCAAGCAACCTTTTGTCTTTTGAGTACGATCCAACCAATAGCTGAAAATTGAGATAAGTTAGAATAGTACTGAACTTTATCAACTCGGCATAAAAGAGTAATAAATGAAGGTAAGCTACCTTTAGCCTTTTATGAAGTCGTTGTGGATAACTATAGCAAATATCAAATGATTCAATATTGCTATATGACATGTCAAGTGCAACTAGATTCTCCAATGGTAAGTCTAAAGGTATAGACTTCAATGGGAACCCATGCATACACAACCATCTTAATTCTTTGGGAAAATTCTTATAAGAGCCACTTATTTGGGCATGATTGAGTTGCAGCAGCATTAGCCTATCCATCTTAATCAATGCATCTGTTTTCAAGTCAAGTGATCCATGTAACTTCTCTTTCTCAATCATTTTCATGTCAAGACCGAGGCCTAGAACATTTTCCGTACCCTGAAAAGAAAGCGAATGCATAATTTAAAATGATATAAACATGTATTTAGAAATACAAAATGATTTAAATAAGTATACATGATCTCTTACCTTTTTTTGTTTCAACACGCTGAATGACTCACGACCCCATACTCGACTTCGTTCCCATGGCTTGTCGAGTGATTCTTCACGTACTAGAAATCTTCCCATCTCTTGAACCAACTGATGCATCACCAATTCGTTATTCCATCCGACACTAAGAAGGCATCTGTCAATAAGATTTGTGATCCCAGATCTTGTGTCTATATCACATGCCTTTAATATTGTTTCTGTAACATCTTTATCCATTCCAACAAAAAAACAAGCAATATGCTTAAATAAGTCCTTATCATTTTTAAATGGCAAAGAGGCAAAGCTCATTTTCAAGACATTATTTATAGGGGAGCCATTTTCTTTCTTTAGCCCTTCTATATACCCCTCCCAATAAGCTACATTTCGACGATGTAGAGATTTTCCCAAAAGTTTAAGAGCCATTGGATGTCCTTGACAATACTCTACAAGCTTTTCCGACACTTCTCTATAACCTACTTTGGGATAGTTGCACATGAATGCATGCAAACACAAAAGCTTTAATGATTCGGTCTCAAATAAGCCTTTAAGCAAGTGTGTTGTATGCCTGAGTTTATCATTCAATTTGAATAGTTCTGAACTCTTTGTCAACCATGTGTGCTTTGTTGTTATTATAATTTTGCTTCCAGGATGAAACCCGTTGCTTCCAAGTAACGCATCTAATTGGTCAAGACTACCAATATCATCAAGAACTAGAAAAACCTTTTTATGGGCTACTATGTTCTCTATCATTGAGGTGTATATAGAGTCATCATGAACCTGAACTACACTTGGTTTTGAAATGTTATCATATAGTTGTTTTTGTACATCAAGCATCCCATTAGATTTTGCATCAATTCTTGTACTGATATCTTCAATGAAGATGCTTGTGTTAAATTCATGAGAATGTGACGCATAAACATATTTAGCTAATGATGTCTTCCCGATCCCACCTATGCCCAAAATAGTGAGTACATCAGTCGTATGTGAGGATGCATTTTTCAACCATGAAGTGACAAATTTAATGGAATCATCCATCCCAATAAGTTTTGGCAGTGGAAACCTTGAGGGTATGTGTAATCTACGAATGATGTCGTTAACAATTTCATCAATAAGCTCCACCTCTAGCCTGTAAATTTTATCTTAGTAAGAACCAAAAAACACAATCCAAAAAGACTAACATGTCATATTGGAGATTTACCTTTTGCGAACATCTAAAACAAAACCATATCATATTAAGCTATTATTTAATAACTTTTCACATCATAAATACTATCTTATTTTCCCTTCTAACCATATAACTATCTCATGTGCAAGGTTATCATTATTATCTTTGATAAGACCAGAGCCACCGATGTAATTACAATATTTCATTAACATGCCATCAAGTTTCATTATGTCATGAAGTAGAACAAAATGTCCATGCATATTTATAAGTTAACCTTTACTACTTTCAAATAAGAGTATTAAAATATCATAATAAAGTATGATATGATTTGAAGGTAGAATGATATATAAAATAGTAGATGCTTTACGACTGTTCAAAATTTGTTTTTTTCCTATACGAACATATAAAAATATTAAAATGGTTTATTAATGAATTTATTTATGATAAAATAATAATGCATAGCAAACGTGTTAAAATAAGCATGCTAGTTTAACTTACATATATGAATTAATCTATCATATTAGATAATTGAAAAAATTAGATTCAATTCTTAAGCATATCCTTAAGTAAACTAAATGCATAAAACATATGCATATTCGATGATTATGAGTAAAAGTACTAAAATGCATTAGGAGAAGATGACATTAACTTTTCACGAGCTAAATAAAAATACTAAAGGAGTACGAAAATATGGGTTTGAAAGTGGTTACCTGCCATTTGCATCCTTCCCTTTTAAATTAGCAACTTCGGTAAGCGCTATATTCCATCGGTCCATCTTTTGAGCCCACGTACATCTTTTATTTGGATCTGTCTCAGCCTCCATCTTTTGCATATGCTTAGCCATTGCATCTCCAAAGCTACTTTGTTGCTTCCTCACATGGTTGGGGTTGACATGATAAAAGATCGGGATAACAATATGGTTTAATTTCTTATGTCGCTCAAGGATCAGCACCAATTCATCAAGACACCATCTAGAAGCAGCATAATTCTTGGACAACACAACAACATAAGCTTTAGATGCTTTAATCGCGCTCTCTAATTCTGGTTTCAAACTGTCCCCGATTTCAATATCTTCATTATCTATGAAGGTATTGATATCGGCATTGATGAGGGAGTTATAAAGGTGATTAGTGAAACTATGACGAGTGTCAACACCTCTAAAACTTAAAAATACGTCATATCCACGACCATGAGTTGATAAAGAAGATGAAGATGCTTCAGAAATTTCATGGAGTTCAACCATTATGAGTTATGGGCTGAGGAGGCTTCACCCTTCCCACGATTTTGTGTATTTAGTTCTTGTTTAAGCTTTTTCACCTACGCTTTCCTCAGTTGTGCCTCAATCTCACGATCCCATACACGATATCTCTACAGAAAATCCAAATTATTAATAACTATATGACTTATGTCTAATCAAGCAATTTAATTAAACCTCAACAATCACACCTATATTCTACAACAAATATTTTTGAAGTATTTATATAATAATCATATGCACACCAAATTTTTCTATGTGAATTTAATATGCTTCAGAAATTACCAACATATATACATATTGATATAGAATCATCATAACATTAAGATGGGAATTATTTAAAATTTGGTTCCTCAAGTTACTTAGATTGGTTAACCTATTTTTGTACTAAGTTTTGTGCAAGAAAATTACGAACCAATCTATTCATATAACCTACCAAACGTTTATTTTGATCTGTGGATATCCCTAATATTGTTCGAATAAAATCCATCCAAAGTTAAGTCATGTAATTTTCAAACAAATCAACACCAAATACCATTCTAGAAACAACTACAATATCCACTATTACATCTTATTTCATTGGATATGAACAAAATTTAAAAGTTCGAAACGCAAAAAAGAATTAAGTTTCCCAACATTTATTGATCCCTCAAATTTGCAAGAAACTGTTTTCAGATTTGACATTATCTATCACTACATCTGGTATGCGTATATTGATAGGCTTCTCCCAGATGATAAGTTATTGAAACTAAAAAGTCATCCTGTTTATAAGCTTTCGCTTTCAATTACTCTATGTGACAAACCCTGACTCCAGCCAACCATGATGAAGGCTCACGTATGTGACAAAGGTGACTTATGTGACAAGTGACGTAAGCTTAGCTGACCAACATTGTAGGTGTTAAGTCCACAAAGAAATCTCTTATAATTTTGTAGCTAAAAACAAAAACCTAATCCAGCTTATTTGCAAATAAATTGAGCATTAATTACGCGACTTATGATCTAAACTCTGCACCAGCAAAATCCTAATTTTGTTTCAAAGGAATATAACACCCAAAAACTACTTCACAAGAACTAAGAGAAATTACGTTATTATTTTCGCAATAGGAACAACACCCAAAATTTAGAATTACTACAATTGAATATTAAAAGCTTGCCTTTGAGGGTTTAACTTACTGTTCAGGAGCAGATAGCATCATTCAAATATAATCATATGTAAAAAATCGAGTTTATAGACAGGAAAATATAAAGAAATTACATTATTGTTTTCGAGGATTGAAGAATTTCCCGATGTGCACAAAAGTTGTGTTCAACATTCTAGACTTCCTGCAAGAATATATGCTGGACTGCGTAGTATCCTAAAGAAAATTAACTAAGGTAATCGAAATGTCAAGTCACCCGATGGTGAAAGAACAAATGATTATGGTGTGATTTATGATTATCAAACGAGACCAGAAGCCGCTATAATATATAATGAATTGGCGAAGACCAGAGCAAACGACTAGTCAACAAGAAAAAAAATATTATTTGGTTGTGTTCAAACATTCTGGACATCGTGCAAAAGAGGAAAGACGAAACCATGGTGCACTCCCTCATACCCACTCGATAAGTCTTTTGACTCTTTTTCCAACTTTGTAACGTGTCTTCGTCCCCCAGTTAAGACCAAAATTTTGCGTATATGTCTTAAAAATGTATGTCCATCTTATAGTCATTTTGTTTTATAGTTGATAAGTCATTGGAAGTATCGAACATTTATATTACTACTTGTTCTCTTAATAAGATAAATTTCATAAGAAAATCTGTCTCATGTCCATTGGATGTCAACTTTAAATAAAATTTTCTTCAAACTTGGTAATGTGCCTTTTTAGTCCACTTATGACCAAAATTTTGTGTACATTTTGGAAAAGTGGATGTCGTTCTTCTAGTCATTTTGTTTTATCGTTGATCGATTCTTCGGGAGAATTGAGATTTTTCATATATATATATATATATATATATATATATATATATATATATATATATATATATATATATATATATATATATATATATATATATATATATATATATATATATATATATATATATATATAGGGTTGGGTTCAATAAGAAATGACTAAAATTATCCATGGTACCAAGCGACTAATCTCGATCGTCGAAATCAAAACCATCAACGGCTAAAAAATAGGTTGTCAATTTCTTACATTAACGCACATGTAGAGGATTATAACAAAAAACGTACCTCATTTTTTTGTTTTTTTAATTTTTCGACATTATTCTTTTTCAAAAATAAAAACTGAATATACCAAAATTCATAATTTTTTGTCCTCTACAAATAGACATCCATATTGATATATAAAAAATATTTTTTTTTCATAAGTACAGCTCGTCTGGATTCATAATGTGAATCTGAACTGTAAAAATTTGAATATGAGTAATTATTTTACTTTTAAAACTTTTACTACTTCAATATTATAACCATTTAGAAGTAATATTCTTGATTCACAAGTGAATTTACTCATATTTACACGAAAACTTGCTCATATTCACATATCAAAATCATATAGTATTGAGAATTTACTTAGAAGTTTTTTTACTACTTCAATATTTTAGCCATTTATAATGATTTTACTCTGATTCACAATTGAATTTACTTACATTCACACAATAATTTACTCAGATTCACATATCAATATCGTATGAAATTTAAAATATACTCCGAAATATGAATATGATTAATTTAGTTAGAAAAAATTTAACACTTCAACATTTTAATCATTTATAATGAGTATACTATAATTCATAAGTTAATTCCATTCACATTCACACAAAATTTTATTCAGATTCACATGACAATATCATATGTCATTGTAAATGCCAATAGTGAATATCATAATAACAGTTCAGATTCACATGTTAATCTCAACTAGTGGAAATTTCGAAAAAAAAATCATTTTTTGTATATCAATATGGATGTCTATTTGTAGAGGATAAAAAGTTATAACTTTCTATATATTCATATTTTTTTCGATAAAAAGTTAGCCCTAAAAACTAAAAAAACGAAAAAAATGAAGTGAGTTTTTTTTATAATCGGTAGATGCACGTCCACCATAAAGTGTATAATCGTGTGGATGAGATTAGTCGCTTGGTACCATGGTTTATATTAGTCATTTGTTGAACTTTTGCATATATATATATATATATATATATATATATATATATATATATATATATATATATATATATATATATATATATATATATATATATATATATATATCTTATCCTAATAAATAAGTAACTCAAAGTCACGTGTCATTTTCTCATAATTTTAAATTTCTTAAAAAACTAATTGGTTTGAAACGTTTCTAATCCTTAGTGATCGGTTTAATTATCATTCAATTTCAAAATTAATTGTTATTATTCAATTTCAAAATTAATTGTTTTTTAATATCATATTATTTTTTAATGTGTAGAATGATTTTGGAGACAATAGAGAGACAATTTATATCATAATATTTTGAAGAACGATTCCAATCATAATAGTGAATTTGATTTTAGTACCGTTGAAATTCTCATAATCAATTATATTTATCAAATACAAAGTTGTAATAGTAAAAATCAAAAACAAGATGTCACGATACGCAAACAAATTTCTTATGTAAAATTATTAATGTTTAGATATTTTTAATTAATAATTTTTTGTATCATCACGTGTAATACACGTGTCTCACAACTAATATATATATATATATATATATATATATATATATATATATATATATATATATATATATATATATATATATCCTATCCTAATAAATAAGTAACTCAAAGCCACATGTCATCTCCTTATTGAATTCGCCACATGTCATTTTCTCATAATTTTAAATTTATTAAAAAAACTAATTGGTTTGAAACGTTTCTAACTCCTTAATGATCGGTTTAATTATCATTCAATTTCAAAATTAATTGTTATTATTCAATTTCAAAATTAATTGTTATCATTCAATTTCAAATTTAATTGTTTTTTAATATCATATTATTTTTAATGTGCAGAATGATTTGGAAGACAATAGAGAGATAACTAATGTCGTAATATATTGAAGAACGATTCCAATCATAATAGTGAATTTGATTTTAGTACTGGTGACATTCTCATAATCAATTATATTTATCAAAATACAAAGTCGTAATAGTAAAAATCAAAAGCAAGATATCACGGTACACAAACAAATTTCTTATGTAAAATTATTAATTAAGAATATATCTAAACATTAATAATTTTACATAAGAAATTTGTATCATTATTAATGTTTAGATATTCTTAATTAATAATATTTTTGTATCATCCCGTGTAATACACGGGTCTTACAACTAGTATATATATATATATATATATATATATATATATATATATATGTAGGTTCAAATACATATTGTATGTATCGTGCAAACGTAGGACGGAATCTCGTCCATTTATGTCATAAGGGTATGATCGGTATTTCAAGTAGTTTTCCGAATTTGAAAATAAAAGATGTTTACGCTAAATTAGAATTTAAAATCGTAACCGACAATCCTATAATCGTGAATTCAAAATTGATTTCATAATCAATTCTTCGTTCTTAAATCCCGATTTTGTTATTGTCAATTGGTAGATCGCTAATTTTTGAAGAATTGTTTTTTGGATGCACAGTTGTTCGTATCGGTACTATCGGAATTATATTCAGGTATAATGTCGGATTTTGTTCTTGTCAATTATAATCTATTATGTATTAAATGTGTTAGTTTATGCTAATTTGGATGTGCGAACTATATAACTTTAACAATTATGTTCTGCAACGTATGTTTTGTGATGGCGAAGCTCATTCTCTGAGAATGGTTGATACTTTTAGTTGTGTATTGCCATTCTAAGATAATGAAGTCATTTGGTTAGAGGTTGTTAATTAATCAAGTGTTGTTTTTTAGGAGAATATGGCTTATTGGATGTGTGTTTGCGTTTTGATGGTTGTAGAAGTGGGATTGTTCCGGAAGTATTCGTTTGATGATTATGTTTACGAATTTGAAGATGTGTGCAGTCAAAATAAGAGATATTGTAAAATATGTAATAAGTTAGGTGATCATGATAGCAAAAATTACATGATAATTAGTTGAACATTTTTGTGTGGAATGTTAATTTTGGTTTATTGAAAGACATTCTCTGAGAATTGTTGGATTAGGTGTCTAAGCCATGACAAATAATTAGTATTTACCTAATTAATAGTAGCATAGTCCATTTGGGTTGCCCTCATAGCTGGGGGATTGGTGGAAAGTTGAGTAGAGAGAAAGGGTTGATTTATTATATGACTAATAAATCAAGATATTGTTTGTTAATATATTATGGAGATAATATATTAATTAGAAATAATATTATTTTATTAATAATTAATCAGAAATTAATTGGATTAATTTCTGTGGCATTAATTGGATTAATCAGGAGGTCAGGGATTAAAGTCGTACAAATTCAATAGTTGAATTGCGGCGCGCGGCGCGCAAACGACTTGGCCGCGGCGCGCGTACAAATAATCCGGAAAATGGGCTGTGGCTAGGGTTTCTAGCTTTGCCACTTGGTTCCCTATAAATAGGGAGCCCTAGACCTCATTATCGGTCGCTCATTCTATTGTTTTCTCTCTGGAATTTCGATCCATAATCCTCTCGGCTTGGGTGTGTTCTCATTTGAGGCAGGATATTTTTGCTGCTCAGCTTCCAGAAAATTCTAAAAGGTTGGTTTTTCTAATTTTATTCTTTTAGTTAATTTTCTTATGGCCTCTAGGTTTTGTTATATGTTCAACTAGAAGAAAACATAGATCCTTATAGGTTGCATGTGAACTTAGGTTATTTAGTTCATGGTTTGCAGAAAACCTTTCAGTGGTATGAGAGCCTGTTTTGTTTTTTTGTTGAATTGCTATAACTGTTTTAGGGTTTAAAGCCTATAAACCCTAATTTTAATGTGGATCAATTTCTAGGATTAGGGTTTTGGAAACCCTAATCCCCCCTTGGTAAATTTCGATTTTTTCAATTAGGGTTTTAGGAGGTTTTCTATTTTTTGGTAACTTTATTTGTTAATTAAATGGATAACCTTAAACCCCATTATTTGAAATCGATTTTTAGGGGGTTTAGGATAGGTTTTAATTAATTTGATTAATTTGGATAAACCTATCTTCATTTGAATTAATTTAATTAATTGTTAATTAAAAGATAATTCAAAAGGGATTTAATTAATTTTAAATTGTCGAAAATTAATAGAAAAATCCAGAAAAATATTTTAAAATGTTTAAAATATTTAGATTTAATTAATTTAATTAATTGGTAATTAAAATTGATTAAATCGAATTTAAGGTTTAATTTAATTCAAAATTTTAATTGTTAAATTTGGTAAAATTAAAAGATAAACCTTTAATATTTTAAATGGTTTTAAAATACATCTTATATATGTTATTAAAAGTTAATACTATATATATGAGATAAATTTGGTTAGTCAAATCAATAGTAGGCCTCATTCACGAAGCTGGTCTATAAAGTGGGTATAAGGAGACTGCCTATAAAATGATAGTCTAATGGGTGAACACTCTCACCCACCGCTCGCCTGATCAGTAGAGGGTCGTTAGCCGAACAGTTTTGATAGGACCACTTAATCATTAAAAGTATAATGATCAAAGTACTGGAACCTTTACACAAAATCCCCATCTAGTTACTTTAGGAAAATGTGAATTTGATGCTACCCCATGAAATTGCACATTGCACTTTATGAAACGTTGGTGGAGCGTGTGTGGTTTACCGGCACACCAATGGGGGTTCATAAAGAGTGGCAATGGGTGTCTCGGGTGTTATCATTGTTGATGGAGCGTGTGTGGTTAACCGGCACATCAATTTGAGATGATAATGGACCCCGAGAGTACCAAGCTAATTTGCATGGTTATTCACACCCGGTTTGTGATCCTCGGCATCCCAGTCACAAACGGTGGGGCATATCCGAGATTAAACATGCTATTGAACAGTTCAATAAATCTCAAAAGAAACTAGGAATTCCATTTATAATAAGATTATTTTTTCCGCGGTGGAATTGGCTGAATCGTCATTCGCCTACCTTTATAAAATTTGCGTATAGATTACGGCATCCCTCTTCTATGTTGCAAATTGTTATAGTTGGATCCTAGCCTTATTTTATATTGGGTTATTATAAGGACCGACAAGTATCTAATTAAACTTACCTTCTTTTATAGATGTCTTCTGCTGATCAATCCGCTACCTACTCAAACTCCAGTGTTCCCTCTATCCTCTCACTGTGTTCCAAGGTTCAATTGAACGGGACAAACTACAATGACTGGAGTAGGAATATCAAGATGGCTCTGAGGTACGAGAACAAAGAGTATGTCCTTGAAACCGAGCTTGTCGATATTGACCCTGAAACTGCTACTCCCGAGGAGATTGCCTTCTACCAAAAACATTCTGATGATGCGACCAAAGTGGCCTGCATCATGATTGCCACAATGAACCCCGAATTGCAAAGGATATACGAAGACTACTGGCCCTTTGAGATGCACAAGGAGCTTGCGGAAAAGTTCCGCAAGCAAGAGCGCATCGAGAGGTGCGAGGTGGTCAAGGACTTCACGAACAGCAAACCTAAAGATGGAGAGTCCATCTGCGCTCATGTGCAAAGAATGCAAGGTTACGTGGAGCGGCTTAGAAAGCTTGCGATGCCTGTACCAGAGGAGTTGGCCGTTGACATAGTGCTTAACTCCCTACCGAGTTCTTATGACCAGTTCAGGCTGGCTTATCATTTGAACAACAATCAGGCTAACCTGACTGAGTTGCATCGCATGCTTCGAGTTGCTGAAGACGGGATGAAGGGTAAAAGTGTACCCTCGGTTAATCAGCCCGTCCTAGCCATTGGAAGTGGCAAAGGAAAGAAGAGGAAGGGCCCTCCTAAGCAAAATTGGAGGGAAAAGGTTCAGGTCGGGTCGTCAAGTAATGGCTCGAGAACCAAGTCTTCCCAAATTCCTTGTGTGGCCAACCCCGATGAAGCCAACTGTTTTTACTGCAAAGAGAAGGGCCATTGGAAGAGAAGCTGTCCCAAATACTTGCAGTATGTCAAGGATGGGAAAGTAAAGCCATCGACAGCAGGTATATACACTATCTCTAAAAACTCACCATCTTCTAATTCTTGGGTCCTTGATACGGGATGTGGTTTTCACATTTGTTCTGATCTGCAGGGCCTAAAGGAAAGCAGGGAGGTGGAGCACGGTAGGCTGAACTTGATCATGGGCAATAGGAGATCGTCCCCTGTTACCAAGATCGGCGTTTACAGTTTAGTGCTTAGTAGTGATGTTAGTATAGAGTTATTTAATTGTTGCTATTCGCCAGAAATGGCAAGAAACATTATTTCATTTTACGCATTGTTCAGACAAGGATTTCAATTTTCTTTTGATAATAAAATTGGTTCGATTTCTGTTTTCAAAAATGGTATTTTGATTTTTACTGCTTATCCTTGTGATGGTGTGTATGAAGCTGTTGAATGTGTTGACAATTTAGGACATAGTGTAAATTATATTGATTCTACAAGTGGTGTAGAAAAGGCATGTCTGTGGCATAGTCGGCTCGGGCACATCAGCAAGAAACGCATCGCCCAACTCCAAAAGGATGGAGTGTTGGAATCATTCGACCTCAGGTCGGATGATGTATGTGAATCTTGTCTATTGGGCAAGATGACTAAATCACCTTTCAAAGGGTCTTTTGAAAGAGGTGAGGGTCTGTTGGACATCATTCACACGGATGTGTGTGGTCCATTCAGATCAACCACAAAGGATGGCACGCGGTTCTACGTGACTTTTACCGACGATTTTAGTAGATACGATTATATCTACTTGATCAAGCACAAGTCGGACACCTTTGAAAAGTTCAAAGAGTTTAAGAACGAAGTAGAGAATCAATTAGGCAGAAAGATAAAGATGCTCAGGTCCGACAGAGGCGGAGAGTATCTAAGTATCGACTTCCTAGACTATCTAAAGGAATGCGGAATAGTTTCGCAGTTGACACCTCCCAGGACACCACAGTTGAACGGTGTTGCGGAGAGGCGCAACCGAACCCTGTTGGACATGGTCCGTTCCATGATGAGTCGAGCTTCACTTCCCATTCACTTCTGGGGGTATGCCTTAGAGACTGCCGCCCATATCCTTAATCTTGTCCCTACTAAAAAGGTTGCTAAAACACCTCATGAGATGTGGACGGGGAAAGTTCCCTCATTAGCACACATAAAGGTCTGGGGTTGTGAGGCTTTCGTTAGACGAGAGACTCAAGACAAACTCGTAGAAAGAAGCGAAAGGTGTTTCTTCCTTGGTTATCCCAAACAGTCCTTTGGATATCTATTTTACAGACCAAGCGAGGACGTGGTCTTTGTAGCTAGACAAGCGGTCTTTCGAGAGAGAGAGCTCATATTCAAAGAGGACAGTGGGAGTACCATTGATCTGGAAGAAATTCAAGAGTCATCAGATGACCCAACCTTAGGAGAAACTAGCAACCAACATGAGGAAGAAGTTCCTGTTGGTCCGACAGATGTATCCTTACCTCTTAGGCGTTCCGGTAGGGTTAGCATGTCACCCGAGTTTTATGGGTTTCATATAACTTCGGATGGGGACACATTTATCAGTGATAGGACACTGATAAATTTGGATGAACCAGCTAACTACCAGGAAGCAGTGGCAGGCCCTGAGTCTGCCAAGTGGAAAGAGGCCATGGATAGCGAGATCAAGTCCATGTATGACAACCAAGTTTGGAACTTGGTTGACAACGTACTGGGTCGAAAGACAGTCGGGTGCAAGTGGATCTTCAAGAAGAAGACCGACATGGACGGAAAAGTACACACTTTTAAGGCAAGACTGGTTGCGAAGGGTTTTACTCAAACCCCAGGGGTTGATTATGACGAGACCTTCTCACCAGTAGCCAAGATAAAGTCTATTAGGATTATGCTGGCCATAGCTGCATTTCATGACTATGAAATTTGGCAGATAGACGTCAAAACCGCTTTCCTTAATGGGAAGTTGACTGAGGATGTTTACATGAATCAGCTAGAGGGTTTTGTCAATGCAAAGTATCCTAATAAGGTGTGTAAGCTTGAGAGATCAATCTACGGATTGAAGCAAGCTTCTCGCAGCTGGAATCTTTGTTTCCATGAGAAAGTCAAAGAGTTTGCCTTCTCTAGGAGCGAGGATGAGTCCTGCGTATATGTCAAGGCTAGTGGGAGTATAGTCACCTTTCTGGTGCTGTATGTCGATGACATACTGCTCATGGGAAACGATATTCCAACCTTGCAAGATGTCAAGGCTTGGCTTGGGAAATGTTTCGCCATGAAGGACCTAGGAGAGGCTGCCTATATTCTCGGGATAAGAATATTGAGAGATAGGAAGAAGAGACTAATTGGACTTAGTCAGGGTACATACTTGGAAAAGGTACTAAAAAGGTTTAGTATGGAAAATTCCAAGAAGGGAGAACTACCTATCCAAAGTAATGCAAAATTGAGTAAGACTCAAAGTCCGAGTACAAACGAAGAAATAGCTGAAATGAGTCGGGTACCTTACGCTTCGGCTGTAGGATCGATCATGTACGCTATGACGTGTACTCGTCCTGACGTGGCCTTCGCTTTAAGCATGGTCAGTCGGTACCAGGGTAACCCTGGAAGGGCACATTGGATAGCTATGAAAAATATACTCAAGTATCTGCGAAGGACCAAGAACATGGTGTTAGTCCTTGGTGGCAGTGATACCTTGAGAGTTGAAGGATATACAGATGCCAGTTTTCAGACGGATAGAGAGAGTGGTCGGTCTCAGTCGGGCTGGGTATTCCTTTTGAACGGTGGAGCAGTTACTTGGAAAAGTTCCAAGCAAGATACGGTGGCTGATTCTACTTGTGAATCAGAGTATATAGCAGCAAGTGAAGCGTCAAAGGAAGCGGCTTGGCTGAAGAACTTCATCGGTGACCTTGGAGTAGTCCCGAGTATTCAGGAGCCCATGGAACTGTTCTGCGATAACGAAGGTGCGGTCGCCTTGACAAAGGAACCGCGAGACCATGGAAAGTCCAGACATATCGACAGACATATCGACAGAAAGTACCACTACATAAGGCATAAGGTAGAAGAAGGTCACCTCGTGGTAAAGAGGGTATCATCGGAAGATAATCCTGCAGATCCTTTGACAAAGGCTCTGAGTAGGATTAAGCATAATCAGCATGCTAGGAGCATTGGATTAAGAGATGATATAAGTTTTTGTAATTAGATAGATTTTTGAAACTTGTAACAATGTTATTGTATTTGACTTTTGTGATTTAATAATGGAGATTTATTAATGAGTAATAGTTTACTAATTTTGTCAATATATATCATTGTGTTTCATTTTGCATGTTTTACTTCCTGAATAATTGGATTATTCAAATATCCACAGTCGATTACACTTTTGGGAGTAAGTGTGAAGTAAGACTGTCATGAATTGGTAATAGATTGTCTAAGGAGTTAGACATTGCAATTGGATTGCTGCACCATTTGTGAGTACTTGGAAATAGAGATTTGAGTATTGGATAAACCCGCACTCAATGGATTGCTTCATGGATTACATCACGAGCAATATTGAGACGATAATATCTTTTGATCTTTAAGCTAAGACATATGAGTTATGATTTATTAGACGGTTGTTCATTGATAATACGAAAACGCATCGGTAACTCGGTGTTATAAAACGTATTGTTGTGAGTGATTTGTCTGGTAAAGGACATAAGTATATGAGTCGAAGCTTATTCGTCCCTTGACCCTAACGAGGAACAGATATATGTAGGCCTCTCGATGAATTTGAAGTTGACTAAAATGGTTGGCCAACCGGGACTAAATTGGTAGTCTAAGAGTCATATGCAAATCGGATATCGAGGAACAGTGAGTCAGACCGAGATTGATTTTATCCATGTCTTGAGTTTGAAAAATATCTTGTTGGACGGAGGATCATCTGATCACTTATCTATGGACAGAACTGATTAGATCAGAGTTTGGCAGCGGTTTCTAGGAAGCTAAAAGTGTTGGTTAATTAGAGGTTAAATTGGTAATTATAGTCATTGACTTATCCAAGTGGGAGACTGTTGGATTAGGTGTCTAAGCCATGACAAATAATTAGTATTTACCTAATTAATAGTAGCATAGTCCATTTGGGTTGCCCTCATAGCTGGGGGATTGGTGGAAAGTTGAGTAGAGAGAAAGGGTTGATTTATTATATGACTAATAAATCAAGATATTGCTTGTTAATATATTATGGAGATAATATATTAATTAGAAATAATATTATTTGATTAATAATTAATCAGAAATTAATTGGATTAATTTCTGTGGCATTAATTGGATTAATCAGGAGGTCAGGGATTAAAGTCGTACAAATTCAATAGTTGAATTGCGGCCCGCGGCGCGCAAACGACTTGGCCGCGGCGCACGTACAGATAATCCGGAAAATGGGTTGCGGCTAGGGTTTCTAGCTTTGCCACTTGGTTCCCTATAAATAGGGAGCCCTAGACCTCATTATCGGTCGCTCATTCTATTGTTTTCTCTCTGGAATTTCGATCCATAATCCTCTCGGCTTGGGTGTGATCTCATTTGAGGCGGGATATTTTTGCTGCTCAGCTTCCAGAAAATTCTAAAAGGTTGGTTTTTCTAATTTTATTCTTTTAGTTAATTTTCTTATGGCCTCTAGGTTTTGTTATATGTTCAACTAGAAGAAAACATAGATCCTTATAGGTTGCATGTGAACTTAGGTTATTTAGTTCATGGTTTGCAGAAAACCTTTCAAGAATGTCTATGAGAATTGTTCAAGTTCATTCTCCGAGAATGGATATATTCTTTTACAATATACTAACAATTGTACGAGTTCTGCATACATGAGTAAACCATTCTCATAGAATTCCTTATAATTTGTTTACAAATACGTTAACAGGGTAACTGTTTTTGTACCTATTCTGTGTACACCAAACTTCAAACTATACATACAGTGAGTACTTCACTTATTTGTTTACAAATACGTAATCAGGTTTGTACATATTGTAACACCCGACTTATTAACAAAAACACCCCAAAATTTTTCATTTTTCAAACAAAATATTTTACAATTAAAACCATCAGTACGGGGTATCAGTTAACAAAATACGAGTACAAGTGTATCACGAAGTACAATACATAAATATTATACATTCTTCAAGCCGGGATGTCACTTCAAATTCTAAGTCCTCAGTCACGGACTTTGTCTTTTCCTTTAGCAGGGTCACGCTCACCTGCCGGGACATATCAAATAAACTGTGAGCTATAAAGCCCAATGAGTAATCAAGCAACTAAACAAGCATATACAAGAGAATAACAACAATTAAACTCTTAAACAATTTCTGTCCCAAAAGTCATGGTCATCACTGACCGCACCGTATATCATAGCCCGAAGGCCGCACCAGAAAATCATAGCCCGAAGGCCGCACCAAAATATCATAGCCCGAAGGCCGCACCAGAATATCATAGCCCGAAGGCCGCACCAGAATATCATAGCCCGAAGGCCGCACCAGAATATCATAGCCCGAAGGCCGCACCAGAATATCATATATGATATAAGTGAGATTACTCACCTGAAGGTTTGCTACAACTAGCGTTTGTTGTTCCTTGCCTCGAAATGAAATCCGTAGGATTTTGTCCCGTACCTATAATTCCATTCATTTCAAAATGATTATAGGTTAATTTACCGTTTCAGTTGGTTCTAGTGCACAAGAGTCTAATATAAGACAATTTCCAAGTATTAACCATTGGTATAAAAATTTAATACACTTCCCGAAATACGCGTATTCTGCTACAGTACTTTCGGGAGGTCGTATTCGTATTCCGATAATTTTCCATGAAGATTCACAACATATTAAACCTATGTTCAAAATTTCAGATCAATCGGATAAGCCTAGCATTGAAATCAAACTTGGAAAATGCACCAAAATTTAACAGAGGCAAAAATGCTCAATGCCGCGAGGTCGGATCGCGATCGACCCCTGGGTCGGGTCGCGATCCTTGCGACTCCAGGCAGTAAGCTCCGAATTTTGAGCTAAAAACCCCATTTTCCTCTTGTTAAGCACTTATTGCTCGACTTAATCACAAGGAAATGTTCCAAGACCAAAACCTTTGATTATTAACTAGTTTTAAACCATAAAATGCTCAAATTAAATTCCATTTCTAATTTTTCCCGTTTTTGCATTTTTGATCTAAAACCAAAATTATTGAATTCTACTTGCTTCTAATGATTTCTTTCAGTCATTATAGCATCTAGAACTCATTTTAATCCATTAGAAACATGTTTATCACAAGAACTCATCATCTAGGGTTCTTGATCAAAATCCCAATTCTTGAACAATAGCAACCTACTTCCATTTTCTTGAATTAAGTCCTTTTTAGCATGACTTAATGGAAGTATTACACCAACTTAACCACATAATCATAACTGCAAATGCAGTTTTTGAGTTCTACAAAACTCATCAAGAACAACTAGTCAAGAACTTGGATTACTAACCTTTCAAACTTCCAATTCTACCCTTTGAAGCTATATTCCAATTATGCAGCTTCAATCTTCAAGATTTCTTCAAATCCTCTGCAGAAAATCGCACAAGAAATTCCTCCCGTATGTGCCAAAATTCTTCCCAAAATGGAAGAAGCTTCCAAGCTTTTATACTTCCAGAAATTACAGTTTGGTCCCTAGAGTTGCATATTTAGGACTTTTGCCACAATTTACAAAATTAATGACAAAATCACATTTTTATAACATTTTAAGTCCAAGACTCAAAATATTATTACCAAACAAGTCCTTTTCTGTCCAAAAGACCAAATTACCCTTTTGAGGTAAAATGACCATTTTGCCCTTTTTATTATAATTATATAATAAACATGTTTTTGGCGTTACACATATTCTCTGTAATCGTGTTGTAGATATAATCTATGTACACCCAATTCTCAAATAATATGATACTCTTTCACTTATTCCCAATCAATTATAAGTATTCAATGTGTATATTCTTTTAGAATACAGATGTATGATTTATGCAAATATAAACATCCCATTCTTATAGAATTACTTATATTTTTTAATACACACAAACATAAATAACCCATTCTTTAAGAATGTGAAGGAATTCTACGAGAATGAGTTTTTTCATAGAAAATATAGAGATAAAGTAACCCATTCTAAGAGAATATGGTACTCTTTTTCACTTATTCGCAATCAATTACAAGTATTCAATGTGTATATTCTTTTAGAATACAGTAACAAATGTACGAGTTATGAAAATATAAATAACCCATTCTCGTATCCTTATATTTTTAATACAGACAAATATAAATAACCCATTATTTGAGAATGCAAAGGATACGTATTTCAACTAACAAACCCAACACGTATTCTTTGAGAATGAGAAGGACATGTCATTCAATTGCAAAAATTCTTCGTTGCGCCATCGGTAACTCTTGGAGAATGGGTGTATTCTGTCTCAAGTAAGTCCATTCTTCGAGAATGGTTCAAGGAATTTGAAGTATTCTCAAGGAATTCGAAGGTACTGTACTTAACTTACAAAATCCACAAACTATTCTTTAAGAATTTAAAGGTACTGTAAAAAAAATTTAAAAAACCCACAAAGTTTTCTCAAGGAATTCCAGTGTAATGTACTTACATTAACAAACACACAAAGTATTACTTGAGAATTCGAAGGTACTGTTTTTAAATTGTTATGAAAAAATGAGTTATAGTCTATATCATTCTTAAATAATGGTAAACACCAAAAGTAATAATATAGATGTAACCAATTGTTATGAAAAAAACAAGTTATAGTCTATATCATTCTTGAAAAATGGTAAACACCAAAAAGTAAAGAGAATGGACAAAATCAAAAAATGCAGAAAACCATAAAGTACAATAAACCCATTAAGAAAGTAGAATGCCATTTTTGATTAATCTAATTCTTTACATGTGATTGTTTTTTGGAAGATTATAACTTTTGATAAATAGCATTATAAATTCACATGACAAACTTTAATAAAGATGGTAATATTTTGGTAATTTTCTTAGAGAATAATATACAAACCGTCAATACAGTTGAATCATTCTCAGAGAATGAAAGTGCATATTTCACATATACGTACCAAACCTCATATATATTATTAGAGAATAATATACAAAACACAAACCCAATCATTTACCACCATTCTCAGAGAATACCAAATTATTATGATAATATTTTGGTAATTTTCTTAATGCGTACAAGCAGAACACATCCCTTTACCACCATTCTCGGAGAATACAAAGCTATTACGATAATATTTTGGTATTTTTCTTAATGCGTAAAAGCAGAAACAGTTCGCTGAATATTATCCCTTGCTTTTACGTATTTTTCAAATCAGAAATACTGCTTCACGCTATTTTGAAAAACACCAAAATATTATCCCTTGCTTTTACGTATTTTTCAAATCGGAAATCGCACTATGCGAGGGCGGCGACGTCACTATGCGAGGGCGCCGACGGCACTGTGTGAGGACGGAGAGGGTACTAATTTCTAGCATATCCCGTTGATTTCAAAAAATTACTTTTATACCCTTCTACGTCTGGTTTTTTTTCAGGAAGCGAGTTCTTCTGTTGATTTATTTACAAAATTGCCACCATGATCACAACTACTCATTTTTTCAATCTAATAGTCTAGGAATGGTCTTACAATCACACACTAATTAGAACTTTTATTTAATACTAATTCTCTCTCTCTCTCTCTCTCTATATATATATATATATATATACATATATATATATATATATATATATATATATATATATATATATATATAGAGAGAGAGAGAGAGAGAGAGAGTTAGGTTCTTTTGAGAACTCAAAAATGCATGAGATTTCGAGAACCAAATCTGGACCTTTACTGATGGCCTAGATCAACAGTGGCATAATTGTAACTATAATCAAATTTAAGGACATACTAGGTTTTTTAAAAATGAATACAAGGGTAATTCAGGGATTAAAAATCGGTCAAATCCCTGATATTATGTGGCCCCTACAAATCAGCATAATATCTTTCTCTCTCTCTCTCTTCCGTATTTTCACGCATCCACTCCACCCTAATTGTTTAATTGAGCCAAGCGATTGATTTTCTCACCTCCTTAAACACGATTCACCACTGCACAAGCATCGGATTCCTCACTAGAAAAAGGACGATTGGAGGCGGCGATGGATCCGATCCTGGGTTTCCATGGGTCCCTAATCCACCTCCGACCCAGACCCCTATGCCTATGCCTTATGATTGCCATCGTCTCCTTGTCGCCGCCATCGTCTTCTTAGGCCATCGCCACCGTCCATCGATTTATCGCTCAAGCACCGCACGTCGACCCACCACTGTATTTCTGTCGTTGTATATTTGCTCCGCCATCAACGCCGCCTTCTTGTGCACCGGACAATGCCGCCTCTGCAACCTTTCCTTCGTTAGGGCTCTTACACCAGGTATATTTCACGATTTCCCAATTGAAATTGTTTTTCCTCACTCACTCTTTAACTAACGCCCTCAAATTTCTTTGACTATTTTTTTCGATGATTGTGATAGCATTCATTTGGGAGGGGGTAGGGATTAATCATGGGATATTTCTTGTAGACAAATTGTTATTTCTTTGCCTCAACCTTTCGTCTTGATTTCATTTGCCTCGACCTTATTAGGTAATTGTTATTTCTTAAATGAATTTGCTATTAGGTAATTGTTATTTCTTAAATGGTTTAATTATTGGTTATAACCTTTAATATCGATTTCATTGTGTGGCTCGCAGAATTTTTTAAATGATAATACAAATCTGTGAGTTAAATTTGAAGTTAAGCGAACACGGAGATTTAAATTTTCAAACCATGCAATTAAATAATCTCAGAAGTTATATCGTGAACCAATTATCGAACCATTAAATATTATCAAAACAAACGAATAGATAATTAACATCAAAAATTTCTATATTTATGTTTTAATGAAATGGAAGATTTTTGATGCCTCGTGTTTATTTATTTATTTATGTTATAGATAAAGTTTGAAAATATAATTGATCTTCTACAACAAATGTGAATGAGTTTGACCAACATTGGGATTCTTTGTTTTGTGAACAGCTCTAGTAAGCTAAAAGATATGTTTTCTGTGGTTTGGGAATAAGGTTAGAACCATATGTAGTGAGATAATCCTTCATAAAAATGGGCTTCATTTTTCATTTATATATGACTTATAGCATTGTACTTATGGATTTCTTTTTATTTTTAAGACAAGTATATAAGTGCATATGTGCACATGTGCATATGTGCATATGTGTACATATTCACATATGTATGTTTGCATATGTGCGTATTTGTGCGTATTTGCATATGTGCGTATTTGGATATATGCATACATGCAAATATGCATACATATATACATGCATATGTGTGAGTTATAACATTGTACTTATGTATTTCTTTTTCTATTTGTTTGTGTACATGTGTACGTATTTACATATATGCGTACATATATGTGCAGATATGTGCATATGTGTATATGTGCACATGTATACATATATGTGCATATACGTGCATATGTGTATATGCATGTGTATATGTGCACATATGTGGATATGTCTGTTCAAATTTAAGTATATATGCAAAAACATATATGCATATGTGTATTAAACGTATGTGCACATATGCATATGTGTATCAATTTGTTCATGTACATATGTATGCATATTTGCATATATACATAAATAGATGTGCATTTCTTCATATGCATATATGCATATGTATGTATTTCTTTTAATGTTTTTAATATACATGTATATTAATTTTTATTAATGTAATTGCAGATTTTGGAAAATTTATCTAGCAAATTGAAGAAATGAAAATTGAAAATTTGAGAAATAAAGATATCAAGAATTTTTGTTGTATTTTTTTATTTTTTGTACGTAACGTTCATTATTTCTAATAAATTTGTATGTATCATTCAAAACGGTTGTATATTGTTGTACTTTTTAAATTTTATGTATGTATGTCAAAACAATTGTATATTATTGCTTATAATAAAATGCGTTATTCATTTTTTACATTTAGATATTAAAAATACGAATATGTATATATGAATTGTGAAAATATGCATATATGAATCTGCGACTATGCATATATACACATGCAAATACATTAATATGTTTTTTTAATATCAAAAATTTGTTTTTATAAAAAAAATCAGAATTTTTATTTTTTTCTAATTTCGGCAAAAAATAATTTAAAAATAAACATGAAAATCTTATAAATATTTTACGAAAACAAAAAATTGATTTTTTTTTAAATTTGAATATTCAAATCTAATAGCCTTGATTTTAGGAGTTGTTAATGATGTTGCCTAAAATAAAAAAAATCAAAATTAAATATGAATTGTAAAATGACAATCGTGCCCTTTTGTGAATAGACCAATCAGAAAAAGTTTTCAATATCTCATGGTTTTTTGGGATCTCACAAGAACTCAACCATATATATATATATATATATATATATATATATATATATATATATATATATATATATATATATATATATATATATATATATATATATAATTTAGATCCCGTAACAAGGAAATTTTTGGTAGGAATATAAAAAGTATTTTACTTAGATGTTTTTTCGGTAAACCAACAAAATAAATCAATAGATGATAAAAAAATAACATGATTCACAAAAAAAAGATTCTCGAGAAAACAACTCGATGATTTATTTTTACGATAATTTTCTTTTTATTCACTAAAATTGTCCGTAACGAGAATAAAAATTTGATTTACTAAAAAATGATTTATCAATATGTATGTATATATATATATATATATATATATATATATATATATATATATATATATATATATGTATATATATATATATATATATATATATATATATATATATATATATATATATATGTATATATATATATATATGTATATATATATATATATATATATATATATATGTATATATACATATATATATATATATATGTATATATATATATATATATATACATATATATATATATATATATATATATATATATATATATATATATATATATATATATATATGTATATGTATATATATATAAATATATATATATATATATATATATATATATATATATACACATATATACATATATATATATATATATATATATATATATATATATATATATATATATATATATATATATATATATATATATATATATATATATATATATATAGGGTTGGGTTCAACAATGGACTAAAATTATCCATGATACCAAGGGACTAATCTCGATCGTCGGAATCAAAATCATCAACGACTAAAAATTAGGTTGTAAATTTTTTAAATCGACGCACATGTAGACGATTATAACAAAAAATCAACTTTATTTTTTTAGTTTTTTTAATTTTTCGAAAATATTCTTTTTCAAAAATAAAAACCGAATATACCAAAATTCATAATTTTTTGTCCTCTACAAATAGACATCCATATTGATATACAAAAAATATATTTTTTTTCATAAGTACAACTCGTAGAGTATTATAACAAAAACCCACTTCATTTTTTAGTTTTTTTAATTTTTCGACAATATTATTTTTCAAAAATAAAAACCGAATATACCAAAATTCATAATTTTTTGTATTCTACAAATAGACATCCATATTGATATACAAAAAATAATTTTTTTTCATAAGTACAGCTCGTCTAGATTCATAATGTGAATCTGAACTGTAAAAATTTGAATATTAGTAATTATTTTACTTTTAAAAGTTTTACTACTTCAATATTATAACCATTTATAAGTAATTTACTTGAATCACAAGTGGATTTACTCATATTTACACGAAAATTGACTCATATTCACATATCAATATCATATAGTATTGAGAATTTACTTAAAAGTTTTTTACCACTTCAACATTTTAACAATTTATAATGAATTTACTCTGTTTCACAATTGAATTTACTTACATTCACACAAAAAATTTACTCAGATTCACATATAAATATCATATGGTATTTTAAATATACTCTGAAATATAAATTTGATTAATTTACTTAGAAAATTTTTAATACTTCAACATTTTAATCATTTATAATGAATTTACTATAATTCATAAGGTAATTCCCTTTACATTCACACAAAAAAACTATTCATATTCACAAGACAATATTATATGTTATTGTGAATGCCAACAGTGAATAACGGAATAACAGTTCAGATTCACATGTGAATCTCAACTAGCGGAAAATTTGAATTTGAAGTGTAAAAATTTGAATATGAGTAATTATTTTACTTTTAAAACTTTTATTACTTCAATGATATAACCATTTATAAGTAATATACTTTATTCACAAATGGATTTACTCATATTTACATGAAAAGTTATTCATATTCATTTATCAAAATCATATAATATTGAGAATTACTTAGAAGTTTTTTACTACTTCAACATTTTAACCATTTATAATGATTTTACTCTGATTCACAATATGAATAATTTACATTCACACAACAATTTATTCAGATTCACATATCAATATCATATGGTATTTTAAATATACTTCGAAATATGAATATGATTAATTTAGTTAGAAAAATGTTAACAATTCAATATTTTAATTATTTATAATGAATATACTATAATTCATAAAGTTAATTCCATTCACATTCACATAAAAATTTATCCATATTCAGATGACAATATCATCTGCCATTGTGAATGTCAACACTGAACATAATAACAGTTCAGATTCACATGTGAATCTCAACTAGCGGAAATTTCGAAAAAAAAAATCATTTTTTGTATATCAATATGGATCTCTATTTGTAGAGGATAAAAAGTTATAAATTTCTATATATTCATATTTTTTTTTCGATGAAAAATAAACCCTAAAAACTAAAAAAACGAAAAAAAACGAAGTGGGGTTTTTTATAATCCGGTAGATGCACGTTCACCGTAAAGTGTACAATCGTGTGGATGAGATTAGTCCCTTGATACCATGGTTTATATTAGTCCCTTGTTGAACTTTTGCCTATATATATATATATATATATATATATATATATATATATATATATATATATATATATAATATATCTTCTTATTCAAATAAAACAAAGCTAAAATGCCACATGACATTTTTTAAAACAATTTGTTTACCACGTGTTTTTCTAATAGAGTTTTACATTTTATTTTCCCGTTCATCTCTCCTATCCTCTTCACAGTTAATCAAATTTAATGTTATTAAATGCAAGAAGCCGATTTATCAGCAACTAAACCCCAGCCTTCTCCCCCAAATTCGCTGCACCTCCTAAATCTCAGTCCATTCCCATGATTCAATTTTCAAATTTTGATCTGGCTTCCTTTAAAACTCGGTACGTCCCCTTTAAAGATTTGACTTCCATAAATAATACATGTATGTATCATGGAATCCATCGCCTCCATCCCCATTAGATTTACTGTCTTACACTTCATTCCATCTCCACCTCTGATTCTTCCCGCAAACGCTTCACTCTATCATCTCTACACCTCCTACTCTTCTTATATGAATTCATTTTGCCATTGATGTCACCCCCTTCAAATTACGAGCCCTACAAACATTGTAGGTATCTATTACATACATTTCTATGATTAAATTGTTTGTTGAAGATTGATTATTCGATTTTCTTTAACAATGGGTGTTTTTCCGTCCATGACTCCTCTATTCCTTTTTAACGTGCTTTATATTATTTTTTTATCACTTCTTGATTTTGATTTTGTTGATTTTTTAATTAGGACAAGAGAATCAGTGAACAATGGAGAATTAAATTCGTTTTACAACTTTTGGTTGATTAGGTAAAGTAATTGTGATTATTAGTATCTGAATACTTAAGTTGTGCATTACACTTCTTAAAACTACCATCAGATTGATTTGTTCCTCTAAATTTCTAATGCCATTTTACTTTGCAATGATCATGTACTTATATGCTCATGAAGTGTTTGATGAAACACCTGAAAGGAAATTGTCAACGGAAGAGTCTTTTGAATGGGTTGATTTGCTTGTCTTCTCGATTGTTATTTTTCTCTCTTGGTGTACATCAATAAAAACCCTAATTGGTGGCTTCGTTTTCTTTCTCAGTTCTAAGTATACATGAACATGTCATTCCTTTCCAGTCTCCAAATCACTATCTATTACACATTTAAATCGAGCCCAATTGATCAGATTCGCAAATTGCTTCTTTGGTTTTTAGAAAGACGGAATACAAAATGACTGGAATTTGATCGAGACTTAAAAACACTATTCTTCTGTTTGACTACTGCTTCCACAATGATACCATAATGGTTTGTTGGTTTTCCTCTCTCTCTATTGCAGAGACAGGTATTTTGCTCTTCTCTTATTTCTTTTTGTTTATACATTGACACACAAACAAATACATATATATTGCTAACTTTAAAATGAGGTTTTTGTTTTTGATGCTGAAGGTTTTCATATGAGTTTTTTTGACATTCTCCCTGATTAAAAAATTGGTTATTCTCATTGATATCTTCTTGGTGTTTTCCCATTTAATTATTTGTAGATTAGGGTGGACAAATACGGATTGTTTGGATAGTGATCAAAGGGTTGTTGAAGGAAATAACAACATGGTTACACTTTTTTACCCAATTATATCAAGGTACTTATGTTTTAATGGCGATAAATATAATAACTTTTGATAAATTTTAGTATCAGGTTCCTTCTGTGAATGTTACAAAGGATGCAACTGATTTGGTGGCTAAATTGTGCGCGTATTACCACCCTGCACAAACTAAGGTAGATAAGAAACATATATCAAGGCGATATTTTGTTATTTTTAATTGTATTATGAAATACCTAAGTTGACCTCTATTGATTTTGTTTTAATTTTGATTTGCAATATGGAGTTGGATCCAATTAAAGGTACCTTCTGGAACAACATAGAAGTTGGGTTTATACAACATGCAGTGAGTGAAGTGAAGATATTACAGGTGAATTATTTTTAAGAAGTTTTGTTTATATAAATTGTTGTATCTTTAAAGAAATTTCACCTTAGTTTAGTATAGTAGAGTGGGGGAACCATTGGTGGGTCTCCCTCCATGTATCTACTCAACGTATTCAACTAATTCAACCGTGAGGTAGATTCTCCTACAATCTTTTAAACATTTATGTAATGTATCCGGCGACCATGTGTTTTGAAGTCAATTTTTGGATTTCAAAAAATGAGGAGAGTTGATTTGGTTATAAATGAAATTTTTGATAATTAACAAACATGCTATATTTTTTGGATTTACTTCATTTGTACATAAGACAGTCTCAAATTGAAGCTACAGATACCATGTTCTATTCAAATAAGCAAATTTGACATGAAATTGTCTTCAAACTTGGTATCCTCTTAAAACTGAAAATTCAAAAAATAAGCACTAAACTTATGGTTTAAATTGGGAGAAAATTGTACGGTATCAATTCAAAAGATGAATGATTTTTTTATTTTTTTTCACCCGATTAATAGAAATAGGCTGTTATTACAACATTGTAATTTAAAATGCATTAATAAGAAAGAAATTTAAAATTCCATGTCGTAATAGAAAGAAATGGATGTGTGTGTTTGTTATGTTTACCTATGGTTGTATTGTTCTAACAAGAAATATAAATTCTAATTGTGTATGTGTATATTTGTGATGTTTTGTTTTTCGTATCATGTGATTCTTTATTAATGACATATAAAGAGATAGAATAAATTACATTTTTCATTCGTGATATTAACATAAATTTTCATTTTTCATCCTGTAGAGTTCACTTTCATATTTTTTGTCCTTATTTAAAAATTTTAGTGATTTTAGTCCCTGCTACAAATTAATTGATATTGTTCAATTTGTTAGTACGTTTGCTTTTCTTTCATTTAAAATGGTATGCTATAATATTAATTTCATACACCGGAGAGTAGCAATTTTTGTCCAAACTGCTAAAAGCATGAAAACATGATTACTTTATGGATTAAGCGAATGATTTTAACCAAATTACTTTATAGAATGAATCTTGTGGCCTATTAAGATCAATTAGTAAAACATCCACATATTTTTGGTTTATATTGTGATGTCAACTTGAAGTGTTGTTTTTTTTTTTTTTTACTTTATAAAAATAGGCTAAGCACTTAATATGAATAACTATATGGTTATTTCTTTTTGACTTGATATGAATATAATGACTTGATAAGTTAAGCAAAAAAACATAGCTTAATATATTAAAACACCAAGTTTTTATATATCAAATTATATGATTAAATAGAATGTTTTCTTTATTATATATATTTTTTAATTGTGAACCGTATAATACACGGGTTTGTAACCTAGTATATATATATATATATATATATATATATATATATATATATATATATATATATATATATATATATATATATATATATATATATATATATATAGACTTAGGATCTTTTGAGAACCAACTTCACCCCGAGAACCCGAGAACTCTCAAACCGATATTTTTTTCGAAAAACCGACCACATAGGCCTCTAAAACGCACATATCTAAGACTTTTCGAAAAAAAAAATTTCCGAAAAAAACGATTTTTTTTTTGAAAAAAATTTGCACATGTGCAAAAAAAAACTTTGCACATGTACAAACTTTTTTATACGTACACTTTTTTTGAAAATTTTTTTTACAGAACGCCTTAAATATATGTTAGAAAGACATCCATAAAAAAAAACTTGAAAAAAAATGTACGTATGTGCAAAGTTTTTTTTTTGTACATGTGCAAATTTTTTTCAAAAAAAAAGTCGTTTTTTTTGGAATTTTTTTTTCGAAAAGTCTTAGATATGTGCGTTTTAGAGGCCTATGGGGTCGGTTTTTTGAAAAAAATATCGGTTTGGGAGTTCTCGGGTTCTCGGGGGACTTGTGGTTCTCAAAAGATCCTAACTCTATATATATATATATATATATATATATATATATATATATATATATATATATATATATATATATATATATATATATATATATAGTCAGATTAACATGAGATTCATTTTTTTCGTGAGAACTGAAAACTTTAGCCCATTTTACTTTGACCCAAATTCGTCGCTTTACGAATCTGAAAAGAAAAATCCATGACTTTCGACTTATTTAATTAAATTGGTTTTCTTTTTTGTAACTTAGAAACTATTAAATATCACGTGCTACAAAGTACCAAGTGGTCCAAATCCCATTTTACTTGCTAGATAAGACAACACCTATTATCTCGATTCCCCTTTGACAGTCAAAAGCCTACTGAGTCATAAGCTAGCATATTGCTACAGTCATTCTTATAGACAATGAGTTTTGTTTTTAATGTTTACTTAACTTAATATGTCAGATGACCAAATTTCTATGACGAGTAAATTACAGTTTTGGTCCCTGTGGGTTATTTTTTTCTTCAGTTTTAGTCCAAATTTTTTATTTTCATACTGATGATCCTTATGGTTGCAAAAGACTTGCACTATTGATCCCGGTCCATGTAAAAAGACTGAAATACCCTTCTAATTTACTTTTCATTTTTTAAGATATTATTTAATTATATAGTTTAAAAAAAAGAGAAAAATACCCCCACCCCCTAATCCGTTGCAGCCACCACCGTTTGCATCTCAACAATGTGCTAATTGCATATGGCACTGGATCCTTTCATATCTCTTTAATGGTAGCTTAAACCTTCAAATCCCGCTTTAGGATTCTGTTGCGGACAGGAAAATGTGCAGGTGTTTCAGTTGATGTTACACCTTCTGCATCCAGTCTAGGGTTATAAAAAATGGAAAGTGGGTACATGAGCAATCAGGATATAACTTCGTCCGATAAAACAAACCCTACAAGTTCACTTCTCTACCGTTTCATCCACGGTGACGACGATTTCTGCAACAACGGTTTGAAGATCATGAACCGCATCGTCAAAGGGTCGTGGATTATGAAAGCCACCGTAGGGTTCGCAGATGAAGCACAAGAAGAAGAGAATTTACCGGAGAAGTTGTTTGGGGCGGGTAGTGGTTTATTTATTTATTTATTTATTATCTAAATAAACAATACATTAAAAGAAAATTAAAAAAATAAATTAGAAATGATAGTTTACCTTTTTTACATGAATCAGGGACTAATAACACAAGTTTTTTGCCACCATAAGAACCATTAATGTGAAAATAAAAAATTTAGACCAAAATTAAAAAAGTAGGTAAACCACGGGGACAAAAACTGTAATTTACACTTATTTTTTTTTTTTTTTTTGAACGGCAAACTAATCTAGTCCTACTTCTACTCCTAAACTACACCTTAATACCACCTATGTCTCGAACAAGACTTGAACCCTCGACCTCATGGAGGAAAGGCAACACCTGATGCCACGGGGACAAAAACTGTAATTTACACTTATATGACCAAATTCAAATGGGAGCTGATATATCCACTTGTTTATTTTATTCTTCCACTTGATAAAAAAGTGATTTTCCTTTTCTGCCCTCCTTTTAGTTAACAAAAATATGAAGAGAAAGAAACGAATGCTTGTTTCCTTAAGTTATCAATCATATTGTCGTATTAATGTTTTTCAATGGTTTCGATTTTGATTACAAACATAATGGATTGTCTCTCCTCCGATCCCTCCTCCTACATTCTTCTTAACCTTGCCGATCGGAATTATCTGCTCCTCAATGAGATGCTGAAGAATTTATAGCGCATGCGTGAAATGAAATCTTCAGATTCAAGAAGTTCCTCTCTCTACTGTAGTTTAGATTTATGATACAATTTCATCTTTAAGTTTCTTGACCTGTTGACGATTAAGGTAGTAATGTGTTTCAATCGTTTCATTCCGATTTGATGAATCATGAATCCATTCCAATTTGCCGAATCAATGTTAACAATCAGTTTTAGCACTAAAAGTATGATATTATTGATTATTCTAATGTGGCAAATGAAATCAACAATCTGATGACAGTTTCCTTTACAATCAGTTTATGAAACGATTGACACATATGAATACAACATTATGATCATCACATCATGAACCGATTAAAACAACAATATAATCAAGCCCATATGAATTGATTGAATCAAACGAAATTAGAATATGGGACAAATGGAGTCAGCATTGTAATTAGCACGTCCTTAAAATGACGAATCAGAAAACTATTTAACCAATTGAAACAAATGAAATCAGCAATATAAGCAAATCTGTGAAATGTTCGTTCTTTACGCTGCTTAAGGACTAAACAAATGAAATCAACAATAAGTAAAACAGTGATGGCAGCCGAAGAAACAGCAGCGACCGACGACCTGTAAAAAAGGAGCGGTGGCTGGCAAAAGTTTAGCAAGATTATTGACCGCCGATTAGGAAGATGGAAATGAACGTAAAACACGTTTTAGATTCCTCTCTCTTGTCATATTTTTATTATTAAAGGGAGGGGCATAAAAGGAAAACCACCTTTTTATTATATGGATGGATAAAATAAGCAAGTGGATTTATCCGCTCCCAATTCAAATAGCAAAGTTGCAAATGACAACAACCCAATTATGACCGAATAAAAAAGTAGCCAAGTCGTTTCCTAAAAGAATGTAGCCAACTAGTCGGGTTCAAACTTCAAATATCTATTCTGTTGTCTCTATTTTGACAATTTTGAGTTTGGTAAAACTTTATACTTTGACAAATTATAAAATCAATTATGATTTGTGCCAATACTTATATATATATATATATATATATATATATATATATATATATATATATATATATATATATATATATATATATATATATATATATATATATATATATATATATATAAACTTATTTATAGATTATATATATATATATATATATATATATATATATATATATATATATATATATATATATATATAACTTATTTTAACACTTAAAATAACAAGAAGTTAAATAAACTTATTTATAGATTATTTAAATCGTTTAACTTTTACGTGATTAAAAGATCATACACCCTTAATTAATTCATACCATATGAATAGTGTTATTTTCATAAAATAACAATCACAAGATTTACAAAATTTTATCTTGAATGAAATTCATCACATAAAATATCCAATTTTGACACCCTATATGATCATATGTTAATAGCAAGATCATTCTATAATGACTCTTGATCATATAGAACCAACAAAAATTTCCTATAATAAAAAGTAAATTTGTCATTTAAAGTAATAAATTCATGAACTGTGTCTAAAATTGTAGTAAAAATACATAAAATAAACGTATGAAAAGATGCATAAAATGCATCTAAAAGATACACAAAGGACTTGCAACCTCTTATGTAGTTCTTAAGGGTGGCTCCCTAGAACCTACTTTAGATAGGTATGATAGTGTATAAAACACATGCCTGACAATGGGTATGGGAGTTGTGGAATATGCACACGAAAATAGGGTACGAGATTTGTGTGGTGTGCTTTATGCTAACCTCACATAGGCCCGAGCTTTAGCCATCTTTGAGTAGTTGGACTTTTATAGAATGATTTTAGGATTGAGAGTAATTGAATATACATTGCATCCTTCCTCTTGTATATTGATCTTGAACTTGATTACTTTTGACATGTTTACCCCGAACTATTGAACTCTTTGAACTATTGTTTTATTAAATCTTTGATCCATTGAAACAGTTGAAACTTTGAGATGAATTGAATTTAGTTTTTTGGGCTTTGACTTTGGGATTGGATGATTTCTCACATCATCTACCCTTGAAGAGTGACCCCGAGTATACTTACTAGGCTTTCCAATCCTAACACACGTATTTTAACATGTATTCAAGTTATGTGAGTTTAATATGTATGTCATTAGAAGAAGCTTGGACATATAGAAAATTATAGTTATGTAAATCGTAACGCCCCAATATCTAGAGTAAAAAATTTGCGTTTTTAAACGGTTTAAATGCATAAAACAAGTTGTCTAATAAAAATCATTCAAATTAAAACTTAACATTTAAAACATATGAAATCGTACCTAACAAAAACATTTGCAACATTATCCAGCGGAATATTTGATTAACAAAAACCTCAGATGCGGTACAATTTGCACCGTGCTCCAAGCTCAAGCCAACAAATTACCTAAAAAACAGTTAGGGTGAAAGAGTAACCATGAAGCTTAGTGAGTTCCCCAAAATACCACACGATTCATCACATAAACACAATCATCACTCTCGTTTGCCCAGGTTTGACCGGTGATGCACCGTCCTTGATCATGCAGCAACCATCGGGTTCAAACATCCTCGAGTGTCCAGGTACGACCGGTCATGCATCGTCCTTGATCAGGCAGCATCTCTCGGAGTTATCAACTAATTCTTTGATCTACGGGTGCCCAGGTACGACCGGTCATGCATCGTCCTCGATCATGCAGCATCCCTCAGATCGATCAACTCATTCTTCAGTCGCCAGAACGAATCTGATGACTAACACATACAAGCACAGAAGCCTAAGAATACAGCCTAACCCGTCAGGCTTCCAAAACTAACCACGCAATCAAGCCACGTGAGGCAGACCTAGTTACCACACATTACTACATATAGTAATTAAGTTACCTACGCATGTAATTTCACCCATAGTATAGTGAGAAGACTCACCTGATCCTCAAGGCCAAACATCACTCCATACGCGCGTCTTCAGATCTCGACAGTGCGAACCTCCTAATAAGGATAAACTCCACTTAGAACTTCCTAATCCCAACCAAGATAAACCTCTAAGACTAGTATCCCAATCCCTCAAGTTTGACCAAAATTCAAACTGGTCAAAAAGTCAACGACCAAGGTCAAAGTCAACAGGCACAGTTAGCACCGCTAACTTCCCTAGTTATCATCGTTAACTATGAACAACCTCACAAGTCCATTAAGCTCTTAATTCATTCAACCAAAGTCTTAATTCTTCCAGGGACCTTCCAAACTGAAACAGTCCCTAAATCCATAAAATCCTAACTTTACCAACCACACATGACCATACAAGCTCAAGAACAAGATCCAAGTCCAAAATGGTGCAAAACATCCACAAACCACTAAAGAGAGTTTGGCTTACTGTCTAAACCAACTAAATGGTTCTAAATCATTACTTAAGGCATAAAGTTGCAAACTTTATCCTTCCCAACCACGGACAATCACCAAAACGGACCATTACTTCGTTTCAATCCATACAATCCCACTAAAAGCATAAGAATAACCTTTAAAATGTATAAAGGTGAAAACTTTACACATAACGGTCTAGAAACAAGATGCTTTAGCTGATTTCCACATGAAGAAAGCTTCTTAGCAACACCAATTAAGCATCCTCTAGCATCATAAACTCTTCAATAAAACCTTTCAAGGTGACCAAATGAACCAAAAATTATCCATGAGAGCTAGAGAGTGGAGAAAAACGTCCTTGGGCCTGAAATGATGAATATGGCCGTTGTGCTAGGTTTCCCCACCCTAATAAGTGGCCCAAACTTCAAAATATAGGGTTTTGGCCCAAACAGGACAATTAGCGCCACTAACTCCTAAGTTAGCGCCGCTAACTATGGTCGTGCCAACCCACGACCAACCCACTACCCAAGCCTCTATCGCGACACAACGAAACGACATAACAACGCTATTCAGAACATTAGTGTCGCTAACCCTATGGTTAACGGTGCTAATCCCTAACTTCCAAAATTTCCATATTTTGCTTCCTTTATCGCGTTGAACTAGAACTTTTCGGGATTAGGGTCTTACAACTCTCCCCCACTTAACGGGATTTCGTCCCTGAAATCCTTTCCTTACTTACCATAACAGCCCGCCAAAACCTCAAACCAATCCGTGGTCATTAACATCCTTACATGCCCAAATTATTGGAACCAGAAAAATTCCGCTACCTACCTTGAGTAAAGAACACGAATACCCAATGGCGACTCATTCATACCAAAATCCACACCCTGCTGCCCGAAAACAACACTGACCTCCCCGCACCTAATCTATGCCAACCCGCAAACTCCAGATACACGCCTTCGGAAATCCATACCAAGCCTCATGGCTAACAACTCTAATCTTTCACTGTTTCAGAAGATGCTCAAACGTATTTCAGCAACTAAGATACTCACACTACACACTGCCATAACAACTCATAAGCACTCTATCCAAAAGTATCCAGACAACCAAGATCCAAACACGTGATGCACCACTCATGCACAGCCCATCGGGCTATTCCCACGCTCATCATCATACATGGAATCACAGGTTCCCCGTTCCGTTCAGCTCGGGACCGAACTCACAGGCTTTTCCCTGTTTCATCCTTTCAGGTTCTCCGCCCCGCCCAGCCCACGACTGGACTCACGGTCCTTCCTGGACTTACCCTATTCAGGTTCTCCGCTCCGTCCAGCCTACACCCGGACTCGCAGTCCTTCCCCGATTCATTCCGATTTCTCTCAATCGCAAGAACAGATCAGTCGACCGAGAATTACACCTAACACTTATCAATCTGCCCGCAGGGCTACACACAACCTTCCCAAATCCGACTCCAGGTTCCCGACCTAGGATCAACTAATCAACCAACCGCAACGAACTCAACCAGCGAATCCACTCGATTCTCTAATATAGTGCCACAACACCCGACCCTTTCTACGTACTAGAACAAACAGGTCTAACCGAAAACCACCATCCTAAACCGAAAATCTCGTAGACCCAACCGAATCCAAAAGCAAACGATCTTCCAAATATCGAGAACGAACCTGAGATACACCCAAACCAAAACCCCTACCACTCAGCCTTTTCCAACCTGACAACATAACAACTACTTACCAAATAACAGCTCAACTTGCGTGTAGACAACACTTCCCAAGTGAGATACTAAGCCATACCTCGACGATTAACACCCAATCTGAAGCGCAACATATTAAACTTCAACTGTTCCCAGATCGGTTATCCAATGGATCCCTGACGCACTGCCGAGAAAATCCTACGAGCCAAACGCTTCCAATACAACCGCCCCACCAATCCAAGGAAAACCCCGAAGAACCGAACCTAGTTATCAACATTCCCTGCTCACATCTTCCCAGTTGATCTACCGCACGCGCCAGCGCTACTAATTACCCCGAGATAGGACAGCCGAACAAAACTTGAACACTACCACTTCGAGGAACTCGCCGACGATCACCCATGCTCTTTACCCGATCAAGCTAAACAGAGTCCCAACGACTAACTCAACTTCACCAGAAACCCTACCTCTTAACAAAAGCTCCAACTTCCTAAGAATAACGCAAAGGACATCAACCACCCGGCGACACCACAATGTTGAGAAGAGTCCAGTCACAACCCCAGACAATTCTAATCACCCTATCACGAATAAGCACACTCAACCGGCAACCTTACAATGGAACAAATAGAAAACTACCTTCAACTTCAACAATCGAACATCGCCGCACTAGCCACGAACGTCGTTACCCAAACAGAACATACCCGTTAATGTGAACACAACCAATCTCGACTGACTCGACCACTGATGGAACCTTCCTACTCCACACAACTTCTAAACCTTGCCACTAACCCTCGATCTTGCTTACAAATCCTGCACCCAACGAACCTTCTCAGAAGACAACGCGGAAGTCGATATCACCCTCAGAGACAACAGACTTGAATTCCCAACAACCTTCGAACAAAGGCGGTGAATCACTCATTCTTTACTGCTGTGTGCCTAAACATGACGCCCGGTCAAAATTTCGTACCATGCCCAGCTCGAACAACTTCCACTTGCCCCGCACTTAGCAACCGAAACTTGCAACCGCATAGAGAACATCCTTATCTTAACGCCGCAAACTGCCTCCGCCAACCCCTCTTTTTCCCAATACAGGCAACGAAGTCTACCCATGACGACCTATAAAATAGGAGATCCCAACAAGACACCCACAGGCTGACGAAAAATCATAGCCACGATCCTTCATGCTTTAACCCAACAGTTCTCCCCCACTTAAGGTTCTAACCCGCTAACAGCTGACCAAGCAGCCACTACTGTTCCATAGGAAATCCATCCTTGACCCACTGTCAAAACTGCTGACAACGACTGCCTTCACATGCCCGCTGGAAGATAGATCCCGAACCAACTACCGACATTCGAAGCAACGATAATGAGACAACAATACCGAAAAGAGACCAGAACAAAACCATGAGAACACACCGACCACATCCAACGAGGTTCCACCTCTACATCCAGCTGCTAAGCCCCGCCTTCCAATTTCGGGTCCTCCATCTTCACCAAACGAACACCCCCACACTTCGTGGCAACAAAACTTTAATCCTGACCACCATCACTTGCTAATCCCGAATAACTCTCCCTGACATTGCCCGATCTTATTGCATGGAACACAAAACCTCACATCCAGCTTACTGTTCCGACAGTAAGGGTCCTTCACTCCACCTTGAATTATAGCCCGCACCTTCTTCACTGACGGCTGCCCCCAAATCCCCATTCTGTTTCTTCTGCCCTAGTAGAGCATTGCACTCGATCTCCCTCGACGCAGCAGCAGAGTCCATCTCAGCAAAAGTCTAACGTCAAGCAGCAGCCACAAAGTCACTGATCTCCTTTCTCATCAAATCCTAGCATCGAGCCAACATCGCCTCCTCCTTCGTGGCGAATCGCTCCTTAAACAATGCTAGCATCTCCGTCCTGACCAAATCAATCACCGGAAGGAGCATCTCGAAGACAGCCCTAGTCACCTCCGCGGCGACCCAATCTCGAACATCCTTATCGCTCATCTCAGGCCCAACCTGGACTCGCGAACTCGACTTGAGTCCCGAATCATTTCCTCTTGGATCAATCTTCCTCATTCGGGATTCCGACAAGAAACGACTTATAACACCCGCATAATCACAAGCATACACGATTCCCTCGTATACAGACTCCTTAGGTCCTTCGGGTCTCCCTTTGTTCCATGTGTGAATCTTGTGCTCCAATAGTACGGGCCCTTGTACTACCTTCCACACCTATCCGTACTTGCTCTGAAGATCGTCCGAGTTCCCTAAGTCGCCTCACGCCCTTCTAAAGGGCATTCGAACTTCATTCAAACAACCCTGCACCGAGGTGCCTAACACTCTTCCTAGTCTACCTAGTATTTCCACATCTCACCCGCACTGCAAGAACTTTCGCTCATACTGTCAGGTTGTTTCGTGAATACGTAATCGTATGCAATGAGAACGGATAGAAAGGCCGGTTCAAGAATTCTAAGGCTATCCGACCTTATCACATACAATCCTAAAGAATTCTCTTAACTTCCTAACAGTACAAATATAGGTCCAGAAGGCACATATAAGCATCACATAGCAAGCAGGACACAACAAACAACAATCTAAGAAAAAGGCATCCATATGATCCAGACCAATTCTATCATGCATTTTCCTAAGTGGATCCTTACCCTATTTCTAACATATATCACATCATCATCACATAACATCATGGACATTTTGGGAAATAAATCACTTACTTGAGCTCTGGCCAACTATACGCATCTCATCTCATTCTTTTCAAACCCATATACCCAGTTAAAAACCATAAGTCAGGTATTCATACCATGTTTCAAAATCCCAAGCAATAATTACACAAGAACATACAAGCGAATCTTCCACATGTTACTCTACCTAACTACTTAGAAATTTAATTTAAAACTGTCTTTCCTTTAAAAATCGTTTTAGAAAATCCTCAAATCCCTAGTTTGAGTTTGGAATCACAGTCCTGTTCATCCAAATCCCTCAAACTAAGGCTCTGATACCAACTTGTAACGCCCCAAAATCTAGAGTAAAAATTTTCGTTTTTAAACGGTTTAAATGTTTAAAACGGGTTGTCTAATAAAAACCATTCAAATTAAAACTTAACATTTAAAACATATGAAATCGTACTAAAAAAACATTTAAAACATTATCCAGCGGAAGACTTGATTAACAAAAACATCAGATGTGGTACTGTCATGCCGTGCTCCAAGCTCATTACCTGAAAAACACTTAGGGTGAAAGAGTAAGCACGAAGCTTAGTGAGTTCCCCAGAATACCACACGATTCGTCACATAAACACAATCATCACCCTCGGGTGCCGCCCAGGCACGATCTGTCATGTATCGTCCTTGATCATGTAGAATCCCTCGGATTCAAACATCATCGAGTGCCCAGGTACGACTGATCATGCATCGTCCTTGATCATGCAGCATCTCTCAGAGTTATCAACTAATTCTTTGATCATCAGATGCCCAGGTACGACCAGTCATGCATCGTCCTTGATCATGCAACATCCCTCAGATCTATCAACTCATTCTTCAGTCGCCAGAATGAATCTCCCGACTAACACATACAAGCACAGAAGCCTAAGCATACAACCTAACCTATCGGGCTTCTAACACTAACTACACAATCAAGCCACGTGAGACACACCTAGTTACCACACATTACTACACACAGTAATTAAGTTACATACGCATGTAACTTCTGTTAGTTCTATATGCCCAACGATGATCATAAAATGATATTACTAATAATACATGATCCTATAGGGTCACACCAATAACAAGTTTGACACCAAATTGATCATTTGGAATGTTAAATTTGATTTAACATCAAATGATACTAAACTTGCAATTTAATTTTGTAGGTTATTATTATTTGAGGTAAATAATAATAACACCAAAATTAATGGTTGGTTAATAATTCATATGTGATGAATTAATTAAGTATAACAATTAAATTGTTTAAGTTGTTAAATAATTTAATTGATTTATAAGTAAACCTTTTATTTAATTTAATTGATAAATTAAATGAAACATGTACATTATATATATATATATATATATATATATATATATATATATATATATATATATATATATATATAATTTATGATACATGATTAATTGGTTTATGTATGTGATTAAATGGTTAAGTGTTATTCCATTTAAACACAAACATGAAAGTTTATTATTTATAAACTTTAAGATATAAGTTTATAAATAATAAGAATGGAATATATATATATATATATATATATATATATATATATATATATATATATATATATATATATATATATATATATATATATATATATATATATATATTTGTTGACTAAAATCCGGCCATATGAAGCATGCAAGAGTGCATGTGGAAACTTGAGAAAAAGCATGGTATTTTCTCTCATTACCCAAGGCTTGACCATGTAAAGGTTGCATGCTTCAATTGTTTAATATGCCTACTCTTTCTCTTGCTTCATATACATCATTTGGCCGAGATTTTTGAGGAGTATGTGAGCCAATATTTCATGCAAACTAATCAGCCAAAAACTCTCCAAAACCTCTCTTGAAGACTTGCTAAAATCCGATTTTGGCTTTAAGGAGAAAAGGGTTTTTCATTGCAACTTGTGGAACTAGCATTCAAAGGTGTTCAGGCTTGTGGTGGACTAAGCTATAGAGGGATTCTAACTTGATTCCTTGTCATCAAAATCGTCCAAACTAAGGTCAAGAAGAAAGGGTATGATCTTGAACTCTATCTATGCTTGTTCTTCATCTTATCTCTACATGCATGTAGCATGATCCTCTTGGAAGTGAAATTTGTGTTCATGATTTTATGCTTTCGTTGCAACTTCAAGTTTTTGAAACTTATCACATGAACATGGATTTCCAACAATTGGTATCAGAGCCATGGCTATATTGCATGTTTAGATAATAAGTTTATTTGAATAAACTTGGTTTTTGGAAGTCATGAATGTTCATCTTCTTGAATGCAATGTTCATGCATGGCTTCTTTGGCAACATGCAAATGTTTAATCTATGATTTTATGTAACCAACTATATTTTATGTTTGCATGCATTTGGTTACATAATTGTTTCCTTAGAAAAACAAAGTGTTGATTTTCTTATGATTTTATGTGATAAAATGGTGCATAAACAAGCCAAGGACTATGTGTTGCATGTTTTGTGTTTAAATTCGATATGGTTGTAATCTATTCTTTTATTCAAATGGTTTGTAATAATAATTAGTTATGTACTTCTTATATTCATTTTGTAAGTATTAGAATAGTTGTATTTTATATCTTTCAAAAAATGTAACAAGAGAAGGAGATAAAGGCATGAGAAGACTACACCCAACAGCAACGATTTTTCCTGCTTTCCTGCTGCCATTTTTGGACCTGTTAAGGAAGGTTTAGAAAATTCATATATTGGTATTTTGATGCTATACTTGTTGGTAACTTTAATATCTAGCATATACAATAAGTGTTAGCAAGTGTAAGCATCAATTTCACCAATAATGAAGTCAAGAAAGCAACAAAATGACACAAAACCCTTCCTGCTGTCCCATACCTATCACAAGTTTTGAAGTGGCCAAAGAAAAAATCACAACTCATTCCATGGTGTCAAGAAATGGTGGTTCAAGTGTCATTTGATGATATAAGAAGCTTGGCAAAATTGTAGCCAAATCGAAGATCATTTGGTTGAGTTTTTGTCACCTTTTTGTCCCTAGGTTTGGACTTGATATTTCATGTATGGCTCACATGAAATATCAAATTAGTTGGCTTGTGTTTATGCACCCATGCATGCATGTGATGATTGAATGTTTTGTTATTTTATGTTGTGGATGAAAATAAGATTTTGTATGCTAGACAACTTAGATAATTAAACATAATCATCAAGGAGTTTGTAATTTTCAAATTGACATTTAAAACATAAGATGTGATAAAATTGGTTTTATTAAAATGGGTTTTGTTATAAAACTTTAAAAGTCAAGATTTGAAAATGAATCATACAAAGAATTAATAAAATGGAGATTTTATGAATTCTTACAAACTCCAACCCTAAATAATAATGGTAATTGTTTAGGATTAAAATTGGTTCTTATGTATGTGATCAAACTCAAACTTAATATTGGATATTAATTGTAAACTTGACCACAAACAAAGAATTAATAAAAAGAAGATTTTTTGATTAAAGGAACCAATTGACAAAATAAGATTTTAATGGTACCATGTTCATTGGATGCATGCAATGTACATGATACTATATGTTTTCCAAAATTAGAATTGTAAAACATACAAATCCCTTTCGAAATACAAATCAATGCCGTCCCTCTTAAAACACTCATGTATCACTTGTATATCCTTGTGGGATAAAGGTTACCTAACTACTTGGAGTTTTCTTTTGATACAAGAGGTAGCTTTGCAATATTGATGGGATAAAGGACACCTAACCATTAATAGTTTGCAAAACTACACTTCCATTAAGTGGGATGATTTGTTTGGAAATCTTTTGTGATAAAGGTCACCTAATGATAGTGGCATTTTATTACTTCTTTTATAGTTTATTTTAGCATCGTTACCTTTGTTTTTATTTAGTTTGCATGTATTATTTTGTTATTTCTATTTCTTTAGTTATTTCGGATACTTTTGTGGTTTTTATGTTTAATTCGTAGGAATTACGGATGTGGAACGGAACGAATCGGATAACGAGCGAGTAAAGCGGGCTAAAAACGACTAATTGGACGCGACATTTGGGCAAAGAGAAGCTGGGTCGTGGATTTATAGTGATCGAGGGCTTACTTGGTCCGGATAATGGATTAAATGGAAGCAGCCCAAAAGAGAAAACATGTGACCCGCCATTCTCATGCAAAAGCATGTTGTGCGATCGAGCAAATATCGAGTGATTGCAAAACGTGCGGACAAGCATTTGAAAAACAAGAAATGCCAAAGCACGCGGCCAAGTATTCCAATCCAAAGCATTTTGTGCGACCGAGCAACTGCAAGAACACCACGTCACTCGATCGAGCAATAAGAATTTGAGGCAAAACCAAAGTGTGCTGGCCGCACACTTTTGTGAGCAAATGTTGCTCTGCCCGCACACTTTCGCATAATTTCAATCAGAGAGTCTGAATCAGAGAGTCTGTGTAATTTTGTTTCACTTTGTGCGGCCCGCTCATTCCATGGAGGAAATTCCCACTCGGCCGAGCAAAAGCGAAGGACATTTTGGTAATTTAGAAAAGGGGTTTTATCTTAGGGTTTTTACCCTCATTTCGGCAGGTTCGAACAAAAAAAACAGACGGCGGGAGGACTTTAGAGAGTTTTTGAAGCTTTGGAAGAGAAGAAGGCTTATTCCCCAAAACTCTTGATTTAATTCTTATGTTTGGTACATTTCTAGTTATTTTCTTATTTATTGTTTTAGCTATGCTTGACTAAAACTCTTAATTATCAATATTGGGTGTAATCCATGAACAACTAGTTAGGGTTTGAAAGATTTATGAGTATTTAGTTCCTAATCTATGAATGCAACTTTGTTTAAAATTCTAAATTGTTCTTGTGTTCTTATTCATGAGTTTGAATGCTTGAATGGTTATTGTCATTTGTTTTTTCTAATTACGTAATCGATTTCTAAAACAAACTAGTGACAAATGATTTTTGTGGATGCTTATATTCATTTTTAAAATCATGGAGTTGTGTTCTTCAAGGAGAAATGTAAGCTTATTGATTTCCTTTGATTTTGGTGATTCTTAAATCTATATTGCTAATCATTTTACTTGAGTTGGATGCTTATTTGACTTTTGACTTTGATTAAGACGGTTATTAAGAACTTTTCTAATTTCCATACAATTAAGAAGAATCTAGGTGTTTCAAGCTTTTGAGATGCTATAGCCAAACTAGATTAAATTAAATACATTGCACTATAAATCTTGATGATAAACCAACTAGTTGGAATTGTGATGAAATCCCAATATTGATAGTTTCTCCATATTTGATTCACTTCACAAAAATTTGTTTACTTACTCTTGTTTTCATTTTTCAACTCAAACAATCAAATCCCCCTTTTTCTATTTTATTTTGTTTAATATATCTCGTTTTGAATTGATCGCATTGTTTTACAAATTGAACCAATCTCCGTGGATACGATCCTTTACCGCTATACGCAAATTTGTGTACTAGAAGTAAGGTTTATTTTTGTTGGCCTCGACAACCACCAAGTTTTGGCGCCGTTGCCGGGGATTGGTACTTTTAATCAGTTTGTTTTTCTATGCCCAGATCCCTTCGAACAGGTATATTAGAATTCAATCCGGAAATCGAAAAAGAAGCAAGACGCTTGAGGAAGGAAACGAGGCTTCGAAGAGGTCAAAGTTCCGGTGCCACCGTGGCGTTGGGAAACCAATCCGATTCTTCGAGTGGGACGGATATTGAGACCGAGTCAAGCCCCGATACCCGACAAGAAATTCCCGAAACACCTCCCGAAATTCCCGCTATTATCCCAAACTCAACCGATACACATCCCATAATCCTTGAACCACCCGTTCCGATAAACCCACCTCCAATGGCGGAAGACCTTAATCCCGAAAGAACCTTAAGACAAATGATGGAAACGGATGTCACTCAAACTCCCATTGGCATCCAATATCCAAATCTTGAACCCGGAATGGAATTGAAATCCGGTTTAGTCCATCATCTTCCCACCTATCATGGGTTGGAAAATGAAAATCCTCACAAGCATTTGAAGATGTTCCATATAATTTGCTCGAGCATGAAACCGCAAGGTGCTACCGATGATCAAATTAAGTTAAGGGCATTCCCCTTTTCGTTGGCGGATCGAGCAAAAGATTGGTTGTTTTGCCTTCCACCGGGATCGGTAAACACATGGCCCCAAATGGCGAGAGCGTTTCTAGACAAGTTTTATCCCGCTACAAGAGCATCCGCACTTCGAAATGACATTTGTGGAATTCGCCAAGGCCAAAATGAAACACTTCATGACTATTGGGAACGATTTAATAGCCTTTGTGCAAATTGTCCCCAACATCAAATTCTCGAACAACTTCTCATCCAACACTTCTATGAAGGTTTGCTTCCCATTGAAAGGAGATTGGTTGATGCTTCTAGTGGTGGTGACATCTTTAGCAAAACACCGCAACAAAGTAGAGAGCTCATATCAACCATGGCCGCAAATTCACAACATTTTGGGCCCCGACAAGACATGCGTAGAGACCCACAACCACAAACGAAGGAAGTAAACACATCGAACCTTGAAGCGAAGCTTGTCGAGTTGACTACCATTGTCCAACAATTTGTGAAAGGAAATAGTCAACAAGTGTTGATGTGTGGTGTTTGTGCCAATGTGGGACATCATACGGATATGTGTCCTACTTTATATGAAGATGATGCACAAGTGAACGCGATGATGGGAGGACACCAAGGACAACACCAAAGATACTCGGATTATCATGCATCCTATAATTCAAGTTGGAAGCCGAATCCCAACTTAAGTTATGCGCCTCAACAACAACAACATTACCAAGAAAGGCCACAATACCAACCGCAATATCAACAACAACAACCCCAACGACAACCAAGTAGTTCCGAAATGTCTCTCGAAGACATTGTGAAATCATTGGCCACGAGTACTTATAAGTTCCAACAAGAAACTAAAAATAGCATCGCAAACCTAGAAGCTCAAATTGGTGATCTAACATCATCCGTGAGCAAGTTGGAAGCTAGTGGTAGACTCCCCTCCCAAACCGAAAAGAATCCTAGAGAAACCGTAAATGCAATTTCTTTAAGGAATGGAAGACAATTTGGAGTAAATGAAACCAACAAAACTACTCAAGAAGAAGAAAAAAAGATTGGAGTTGTCCCTAGCAAAGAGCCCATTGTTGATGAAAAAGTGGAGACGTCAAAAACACAAACACCAACGCCTCTAGTCATACCACCACCTTTTCCTTCCCGATTTGCCACTTCTAAGAAGAAAGAAGAGGAAAATGAGATCATGAACATGTTGCGGAAGGTGGAGATAAATATTCCTTTGTTAGACGCAATCCAACAAATTCCAAGATATGCTAAAATTTTGAAAGATCTTTGCACTAACAAGAGAAAGTTGAAAGGGAATGAGAAGATCTCTATGAGCGAAAATGTGTCCGCCGTCCTTCAAATAAAATTACCGCCCAAATGCAAAGATCCGGGTATGTTTACCGTCCCATGCAAAATAGGGGACGTCATGATAAGTAGTGCCATCCTTGATTTGGGTGCTTCTATCAATGTCATGCCCTATTCGGTTTATAAATCGCTTAATGTCGGTCAATTGAGCAAAACGGGTGTTGTAATTGAGTTGGCGGATAAATCAAACATTTTTCCTAGAGGTGTGTTGGAGGATGTTCTAGTGCAATTAAACCAATTGGTTTTTCCCGCGGATTTCTATGTCATTGATTTGGATGAGAAATCCTCTTCCAAATCCGGTTTGATATTATTGGGAAGACCATTCTTGAGTACGGCTAGAACCATTATAGATGTCCATGGTGGTTCCTTTACTATGGAGTTTGATGGTGAAAAGATTGAGTTCAACATTAATGAAGCCATGAAGTATCCAAGTGATGTGTCACCCTTGTACTTCGTTGATAAGATTGAGCCCTTGGATCGACACCGAATTGATTTGAGTGTGGATAAATTGTCAAGAACGAGGGTGCGAAAAAGATTTGACGAAAGGAATTTGAAACGGAAAAGAAATTACTCATCTTTGAAGCCGAAGAATGAAGGAACGGCAATTGAGTTGGATGGAAGGAAATTGACGAAACATGGTGTGGCATTTGTATCCGACGTGCGCTTCTTGGATAGCACGGTCATGGATACCTCCGATAATGGTGAAGCTTGAGTTGGTACCACGTCTTGCCAAAGACGTTAAAGAAGTGCATCTCTTTTTGGAAGAAAATTCGTAAATCGAATTTTCTCGAGCACAAATAAAATTTTTGCAACATTTTGATAATTTCAAGTTGCTTTTGAATTTAATTAAATATTTGAGATCCTTATTTAAAATTATAATTTTCATTCCCATTTTCAAAAACAATTTTAAATTTGGATCTAGTGTTTTTTAAAATATTTTTGAAAAAAAATCCGACGTTTAGGTTGCCAAAAGCCCTTCATAATCTTTAAAGCTAAATTCGTTCTTTTTAGCCTCCGATCCCGAAATTCAAATACGCCGGATCCAAAAAAATATAGTTGCCGAAAAAAACCGTATAGTAAAGTTTCAAGCTTGGGGTGGTTACTTTTCAAGCTTTCAAGGCAAGCGACAAGGATTGCGGTACACGACATTTGCCGACTTCCAATTTTGAGATCAAACGATGCGTTCGACAAAATACGGTACTCTCGTTCCTTTTACCGTTTTATTTGTTATAATTGTTTGAAATGTCGTGGATTATTGAAAAGTTTCCGATTTAACTTTCTTTTCCCCTTTTGTCCCAAGCATTGAGGACAATGCTTATTTTTAAGCTTGGTGTGGGGTAATTCTATTTTATTTTCTTTGTTATTGCATTTTTAGGCAAAAAAAAATTCAAAACTTTTCAAAAAATATTTTATTTTTCTTTTATTTTTTTAGTTCTTTGTAAACTTTGCATTATTTTAATTGCATCTTTAATTTATGTCACATGCTTTTTTGTTATATCTTATTTCTCATCTCCATGACACCTTTAATTGTAATCATAATATGTTCTCATGACCAATTTCTTGCATTCTTGTGCCCCGTGTATATACGATTTTGCTAGCTTGTGAAACTCTAGCCCATTAATAGAAACATTTATTTGTTAATGTGTTTAGTATAAGCACGTTTGGTGAGGGTATAAAACGGTGCATGTAGTTGAATCAAAATATAAAAAGCATAGCAAGCAAAGGGCGCATTATTACCCGTGAGTTCATCATTGTGTGTAATCGGTTAGAAAAAGTACTATGGAAGTTGCATTAGTCCCCCCTCATGATCAATATATTTGCATAGTGCTTATTAAACATAAGATTTATTGCAAACCGCGATCTTCCAACGACACAGATAAAAACTTTGTTTTTTTTCTACCATTTTTGTTTCGTTTGGTATTTGTGCTTATTAGAATTTTATGACCTCGTGCATATAGTTTTTGGTCATTTTTCTGTTTATATTTTGATTTCTAAAAATTAGTCGTGTGATTTTTATATTTACATTTTGCATAAATTGTAAATTATTTCAAAAATATTATTTTGTCTAGTTATTTTAGAAAAATTAATGAAGTTATTTTTATGGTGAAATTCCAGAAAATTATTTCACTTGGTTCTAAAAGATTGGTAAACAAAAAACAAAAAAAAATCAAAAAAAAAATCAAAAAGAAAAAGAAAAGAAAAGAAAAGACCGAACCAAGTAATCGCTCAAGTTGTTTTAGTAAAAGTTTTTGGAAAATGTTCTACAAAAATATAATAAAGTGATTACTTATTTTGAAATCTCGTCTCGTTTTGGTTTCAAAATAACAACTAAATCTCGTTTTGATCGGATATTTTACAACTTCGTTTATTGACTAAGTTTTCATCTCTTTATCTACTTTTAGTCAAGTTGAAGTTTGAGATTTAGTTGTTTTGGTCCTTTTAGATATTTATGTTCTATTTTGTATTTAGGATTTGAGATGTAATCTATGTTTTTGTCCCTCTGTTTTTGGAAGATCATGTGTTTAGTGTGTGGTATGCAAATGTGGTCGGTTTGAGGACTTAGGCAAATTCAACTTAGTATAATTACCTCGTCCGACATCCGAGCGCCCCTCCTATAAAATGAGTGATTAAAAGATGGCGCGATTGAAGACGACGATTGCGAGGTCACACATCTCGTGACGTGAGTGAATAAACACGAGGGGAGCGAACAATTGTGAGCACGTCCTTTGCTTGTGCCATGCGAGTTATATTCTAGTGAAGGTGCCTGTGCTATATGCTTAGTGAATGCTTGTTTCTTTTGATGATTTTTAGCTTCATTGGATGGTATTATTGTTATATGCATGGGAAGCAATGTTAGCATGAATTTAGTTTTCATGGATGTTGTCTTGATTGTTACCTAAGGTGTCTATTCTTTTTCCTTTGTTTGTTTTATCATTCCCGATTATTTTGATTCTTGTTTTCCTTGAGGACAAGGAAAGGATAAGCTTGGGGTGATTTGATAGTGGCATTTTATTACTTCTTTTATAGTTTATTTTAGCATCGTTACCTTTGTTTTTATTTAGTTTGCATGTATTATTTTGTTATTTCTATTTCTTTAGTTATTTCGGATACTTTTGTGGTTTTTATGTTTAATTTGTAGGAATTACGGATGTGGAACGGAACGAATCGGATAACGAGCGAGTAAAGCGGGCTAAAAACGACTAATTGGACGCGACATTTGGGCAAAGAGAAGCTGGACCGTGGATTTATAGTGATCGAGGGCTTACTTGGTCCGGATAATGGATTAAATGGAAGCAGCCCAAAAGAGAAAACATGTGACCCGCCATTCTCATGCAAAAGCATGTTGTGCGATCGAGCAAATATCGAGTGATTGCAAAACGTACTGACAAGCAATTGAAAAACAAGAAATGCCAAAGCACGCGGCCAAGTATTCCAATCCAAAGCATTTTGTGCGACCGAGCAACTGCAAGAACACCACGTCACTCGATCGAGCAATAAGAATTTGAGGCAAAACCAAAGTGTGCTGGCCGCACACTTTTGTGAGCAAATGTTGCTCTGCCCGCACACTTTCGCATAATTTCAATCAGAGAGTCTGTTTAATTTTGTTTCACTTTGTGCGGCCCGCTCATTCCATGGAGGAAATTCCCACTCGGCCGAGCAAAAGCGAATGACATTTTGGTAATTTAGAAAAGGGGTTTTATCTTAGGGTTTTTACCCTCATTTCGGCAGGTTCGAACAAAAAAAACAGACGGCGGGAGGACTTTAGAGAGTTTTTGAAGCTTTGGAAGAGAAGAAGGCTTATTCCCCAAAACTCTTGATTTAATTCTTATGTTTGGTACATTTCTAGTTATTTTCTTATTTATTGTTTTAGCTATGCTTGACTAAAACTCTTAATTATCAATATTGGGTGTAATCCATGAACAACTAGTTAGGGTTTGAAAGATTTATGAGTATTTAGTTCCTAATCTATGAATGCAACTTTGTTTAAAATTCTAAATTGTTCTTGTGTTCTTATTCATGAGTTTGAATGCTTGAATGGTTATTGTCATTTGTTTTTTCTAATTACGTAATCGATTTCTAAAACAAACTAGTGACAAATGATTTTTGTGGATGCTTATATTCATTTTTAAAATCATGGAGTTGTGTTCTTCAAGGAGAAATGTAAGCTTATTGATTTCCTTTGATTTTAGTGATTCTTAAATCTATATTGCTAATCATTTTACTTGAGTTGGATGCTTATTTGACTTTTGACTTTGATTAAGACGGTTATTAAGAACTTTTCTAATTTCCATACAATTAAGGAGAATCTAGGTGTTTCAAGCTTTTAAGATGCTATAGCCAAACTAGATTAAATTAAATACATTGCACTATAAATCTTGATGATAAACCAACTAGTTGGAATTGTGATGAAATCCCAATATTGATAGTTTCTCCATATTTGATTCACTTCACAAAAATTTGTTTACTTACTCTTGTTTTCATTTTTCAACTCAAACAATCAAATCCCCCTTTTTCTATTTTATTTTGTTTAATATATCTCGTTTTGAATTGATCGCATTGTTTTACAAATTGAACCAATCTCCGTGGATACGATCCTTTACCGCTATACGCAAATTTGTGTACTACAAGTAAGGTTTATTTTTGTTGGCCTCGACAACCACCACCTAAGCATTAGAAATCCAAGGCATAGATGGGATCAAACATGCCAAACTTATAAATGTTATAATGGGATCCCATACCTCTAGAAATTATATTTGGATATAATTGGTAAACCGTTACCTACCTTGTTGATTCGAATAGGCGGGATAAAGGATACCTAACCACTTATTCGTATTGCAACTTGGATTCTAGACCTTAATCAATTAAAGTTTATGAAACAAGAAAGGGTATTAATTATTAAGGACTTAATATCATAGTTTACTAAATTAAACATTGTTAAAATTTTGTAGATGGCACCAAACACAACAAACCCGGCTCCTAACAAAACTTCACTACGGTCTCTCCTTGAGGGAGAAAAACTTAACCACACCAATTTATTGGACTGGTACCGTAGTGTGAGAATAGTTCTCAAACAAGAAAAGAAAGAATATGTTCTCAATGAACCACTTCCTGAAGAGCCCCCTGCCATTCCTAAGCCTACACACGATGCATGGGTTAAAAAGATGGATGACTCCATTGATGCATCATGTCTCATGTTGGCAACCATGATTCCTGACCTTCAGAAGGATTTAGAGAATCATTCGGCCTATGACATGATTAATCAATTGAAGGAAATGTTCCAACAACTTGCAAGAACGGAAAGGTTCGAAACTGTTCGGGCTTTCCATGCTTGCAAGATGGAGGATGGACAGTCGGTTAGCTCTTATGTGCTCAAAATGAAGAGTCACATTGATCATTTGGCACGTCTTGGAGTTGTGATGCACGAAGAGCTAGCAACGGATATGATCCTTAACTCCTTGACAAAGTCTTTTGATCCCTTCGTCATGAATTATAACATGAATGGTTTGAACAAGACTATCCCGTAATTGCATGGGATGCTAATTACCGCGGAAACGAATCTACCTAAGAAAACCACTCAAGTTCTCATGATCAAGTAAGGTGGTACAAAGAGGACTAGACCCGAACACCCCACCAACTCCAAGGGTAAGGGAAAGGCAAAGGTTGTCAAAGGAAAGGGCAAGAAAGTTGTCCAACCATCCTGTCCGCCCAAGAAGAAGGCAAAGATTGCCAAAGAAGACGCGTGCTTCGAATGTGGCAAAGTTGGGCATTGGAAGAGAAATTGCCCTACCTATCTTGCGGAGTTGAAGAAGAAGAAGGCCGGTGAGGGCACTTCAGGTATCTATGTGATAGACCTAAAGCTTTATAATTTATCTCCTAACACCTGGGTATTTGATACTGGTTGTGGAACTCACATTTGTAATATGTTGCAGGGGTTCAAAAGGAGTAGGCGACTAAAGGCAAACGAGGTAGTACTCCGGGTTGGAAACAGTGCAAGGGTTGCAGTCGATTCAATTGGAAGTTTTGATTTATTACTACCTAGTGGCTTGTATTTGACATTGTTGAATGTTTATTATGTTCCTAGCTTGACTAGGAATATTATTTCGGTTGCTAAGTTGAGACAATGTGGTTTTAATCTTTGCTTTATAAATGATGACATTTGTGTTTCTAAAAACAATGTATTCTATTTCGAGGCTAGGCATTTAAATGGAATTTATGAAGTAAACCTTGATGAAAAGACTAACCATGGCTCTTTATACCACACTTTCACCAAGAGACCCAAATGTGATTTGTCAAATTTATCTATGTCATTGTCGCCTTGGGCATATAAACAAGAAACGCATATCCCAACTTCAAAAGAGTTGACTTTTGAAGGCAAATGAGAATGACTCATTTGATATATGTGAATCTTGTTTACATGGCAAGATGACTAAAGCTCCTTTCTCGGGAACCAATGAGCGGGCAAAAGACTTGTTAGGAATCATACATACGGATGTATGTGGTCCTTTCAAGCCAATGACTAGATATGGTGAAAGATATTTCATCACCTTCACTGACGACTTTAGTCGTTTTGGATATATTTATTTAATTAAACATAAACATGAGGCGTTTGAAATGTTCAAAACGTTTCAAAGTGAAGTGGAAAATCAACTCAACAAAACAATTAAAGTTCTACGTTCTGATAGAGGAGGTGAATACTTAACTACAAACTTTATGGATCATCTTAAGACTTGTGGAATTGTTTCACAACTTACTCCACCTGGAACACCACAACATAATGGTGTATCTGAGAGGCGGAACCGAACACTATTGTATATGGTTCGATCCATGATGAGTAGAAGTACTCTACCTTTATCATTTTGGGGTTATGCTTTACAAACAGCTGCCCGTCTCCTAAACATGGCACCTACTAAGAATGTAGATAAAACACCTTATGAGATATGGTATGGAAAGGTTCCATCTTTATCCTATCTCAAGGTATGGGGTTGTGAAGCTTATGTTAGACAAGAAGCTTCAAACAAACTAGAACCCCGTTCAACTAAGTGTATCTTTGTAGGGTATCTGAAAGATTGTCTTGGGTACTACTTCTACAATCCCATAGAGAATAAGATATTTATTTCTCGAAAAGCTGAATTCCTAGAAAACAAGTTTCTGACGGAAGAGGCTAGTGGGAGGTTTGTGGAACTTGAAGAACTTCAAGAACCACAGCCTGATACACAAGAAATTGAATCTAGCATTCAACAAGAAATCGTTGAACCTGAACAAACAGTTGATCAGGAACAAATTGTAACACAAGATGTTCGCAGATCTGGTAGGGTTCGATTTGAATCTGAAAGGTATGGTTACCTAATGATGGAAGAGGAATGTTATACGATAGATTCTGATGAACCCGTCAACTACCAGACTGCAATGTCAGATCCTGAATCTGATAAATGGCTTGAAGCCATGAACACTAAGATGCATTCCATGCACGATAACCAAGTATGGGACTTGGTTAATATTCCCACCAATTGTAAGACTGTTGGGAACAAATGGGTTTTCAAGAAGAAAACCGACGTGGATGGAAATGTTCACACTTTTAAGGCAAGACTTGTCGCTAAAGGATACTCACAAACTCATGGTATTGACTATGATGAGACCTTTTCACCAGTGGCAATGATCAAGTCGATTAGGATACTTTTTGCCATAGCCGCATACTATGATTATGAGATATGGCAAATGGATGTCAAGACCGCTTTCCTCAATGGACACTTATTGGAAGATGTCTATATGGATCAACCTGAAGGTTTTGTCGATCCCAAGCATCCAAACAAAGTGTGCAAGCTTAAAAGATCTATCTATGGATTAAAGCAAGCATCTCGAACATGGAACATCCGCTTTGATGAAAAGATTACAAATTTTGGATTCATCAAAAATGAGGATGACTCCTGTGTTTACAAGAAAGCTAGTGGGAGCATAGTCATATTCCTAGTATTGTATGTAGATGACATACTTCTATTTGGAAATGACATCCCAACCTTGAAAGGTGTCAAAGCATTCCTTGAGAATTGTTTCTCAATGAAGGACTTAGGAGAAGCTGCTTATGTATTAGGCATAAAGATCTATAGAGATAGATTTAAGAGACTTATTGGTCTAAGCCAAAGTGCATATATTGATAAAATCTTGAAAAGGTTCAAGATGCAAGACTCCAAAAGAGGATTCTTGCCAATACCACATGGCACCATCCTAAGTAAGTCTCAGTGCCCAATCACTAGGACTGAACTTGAAAGGATGAAACATGTCCCATATGCTTCGGCAATTGGGTCTATCATGTATGCCATGTTATGCACAAGGCCCGACGTCTCATGTGCCTTAAGTATGACTAGTAAGTATCAACAGAACCTAGGTGAAGCCCACTGGACTGCTGTAAAGAACATTCTTAAGTACTTGAGAAGAACTAAAGACATGTTCTTAGTTTACGGTGGTTTGGAAGAAAGCTTGAAGGTAAAGGGTTACACTGACGCAAGCTTCCAAACAGATAGGGACGATTCGAGATCTCAATCTGGGTATGTCTTTATTTTAAATGGAGGATCCGTGTCGTGGAAGAGTTCCAAACAAGAAGTGATTGCACAATCCACTACAGAATCAGAATATGTTGCTGCTTCGGAAGCTGCTCAAGAAGCTGTCTGGATGAGAAAGTTCATTGAAGATCTAGGGGTTGTTCCTTCCATTCGGGACCCTATAGAAATCTTCTGTGATAATCTAGGTGCTATAGCTCAGGCAAAGGAACCTAGATCGCATCAAAAGACCAAACACATTCACCGAAGGTATAACTACATACGACATGAAGTTAAGAATGGTGGAATAAGTATTCACAAGGTTCATACAGATCAGAATTTGGCAGACCCATTCACGAAGCCTTTACCCCAAGCTAAGCATGAAAGTCACGCTAAGGGTATAGGACTTCGTTTTTCTAATGAATGGATTTGATTTGTGTTTAGTGTTTTATGAATATGAAACTATGTAAACAACAATAATTATGTGATATATGTGACGTGATGTTTCATTCATAATTTTGTGTTTTATTAGCATGTTTAATCCTTGAATAATTTAGTTATTTTAAACGTCCATAGTCGATCATAGTTGTGGGAGCAATTATGAAGTAAGACTAATATGAATTGGATTGGTTGACTTTTATGGGTAAAAGTAGCAAAAGGTTGCAACCAAATTCATAGGTACTTGTTAGTGAACGAGTATTGGAATTGACCCGTTTCAAGATCACTTCATGGATCATTATCATAAGTGATTCTTGAACAAAGGTATTATCATTGTATCCTTAGACCTGAGATACACATTTGGGACTCAAGTGTAGAGAGTGTTGTGCTTTGATATGGTTCACCGTTGTTCTTGAAAAATAGACAACCATACAGATCATACTCAAGTATAGTACAAACTACATAAGGGGCCGTATGTAGTCAAGACGGGATTTGTCCCTCTTATGTGTTGAGAGTTAGACATCTAAGGCGCCTGATTCAAAGTTGGACATAAAATGAGAATGATTAAGATCCATGTCTCATGTTCAACAATATGTCTGTGACAAAGGGATGATTGATACATAACCTAGTACATCAATTAGAGCCTCGTGCTTTCTGAAGAATTGGATGTTGTTGAATGGCATTATGTCATGTACCATTAGGGGTAGTGAAATGTTGCTAGACGTTTACCACTGTCGGTATCATTCTATGATGCAACCTTGTGCAAGTGGGAGATTGTTAGTTCTATATGCCCAAGGATGATCATAAAATGATATTACTAATAATACATGATCCTATAGGGTCACACCAATAACAAGTTTGACACCAAATTGATCATTTGGAATGTTAAATTCGATTTAACATCAAATGATACTAAACTTGCAATTTAATTTTGTAGGTTATTATTATTTGAGGTAAATAATAATAACACCAAAATTAATGGTTGGTTAATAATTCATATGTGATGAATTAATTAAGTATAACAATTAAATTGTTTAAGTTGTTAAATAATTTAATTGATTTATAAGTAAACCTTTTATTTAATTTAATTGATAAATTAAATGAAACATGTGCATTATATATATGTATATATATATATATATATATATATATATATATATATATATATATATATATATATATATATATATATATATATATATATATTATGATACATGATTAATTGGTTTATGTATGTGATTAAATGGTTAAGTGTTATTCCATTTAAACACAAGCATGAAAGTTTATTATTTATAAACTTTAAGATATAAGTTTATAAATAATAAGAATGGAATATATATATATATATATATATATATATATATATATATATATATATATATATATATATATATATATATATATATATATATATATGTATGTATATATTTGTTGACTAAAATCCGGCCATATGAAGCATGCAAGAATGCATGTGGAAACATGAGAAAAAGCATGGTATATTCTCTCATTACCCAAGGCTTGACCATGTAAAGGTTGCATGCTTCAATTGTTTAATATGCCCACTCTTTCTCTTGCTTCATATACATCATTTGGCCGAGATTTTTGAGGAGTATGTGAGCCAATCTTTCATGCAAACTAATCAGCCAAAAACTCTCCAAAACCTCTCTTGAAGACTTGCTAAAATCCGATTTTGGCTTTAAGGAGAAAAGGGTTTTTCATTGCAACTTGTGGAACTAGCATTCAAAGGTGTTCAAGCTTGTGGTGGACTAAGCTATAGAGGGATTCTAACTTGATTCCTTGTCATCAAAATCGTCCAAACTAAGGTCAAGAAGAAAGGGTATGATCTTGAACTCTATCTATGCTTGTTCTTCATCTTATCTCTACATGCATGTAGCATGATCCTCTTGGAAGTGAAATTTGTGTTCATGATTTTATGCTTCCGTTGCAACTTCAAGTTTTTGAAACTTATCACATGAACATGGAGTTCCAAAAAATCATTAAATGCTTTATTATCATAAAGAATATGATATTGTTGATATAAGAGTATAGAAATTATTTTTCTTGAATTACTATTATATATATGTAACAATTAGCAATGCATAGACAGTAACGCGTTGCTAATACGTTATATGTTTAATATTCAGGTTTTTAACATATATTCGGCTGCAGTGTACTGGTTTGGTTGCTCTCCATATATTTTCGTTCTTTTTACCCTTATTTTCTTTATTTTTTATTTGTAGCTTTTAGTTTCCTCCCATTTTTATTTTTACTTTTTTTATTAGTTTCAATTAAATCTAATATTATCTAATATATTTATATTTTACTCTTATTTTGTTGACATATTTATAAACATTATTGATAAACATTTTATATTTTCTTATAAACTACTTTTTATGTTTTCTTATTATGTTAATAGGTTTAAGTGAATGTTTTATTTTTTTGAGATTACATATTATTTTGATGTGTTCTATAATATTCCTCTTTTTCATATTTTTAATGTGTTTTCTAGAAGTTTTTTCTAAATTTTTTACTATTTGAAATTTAGGATATATATTGTTTAAGCTAATATATAGACATTTTTGTCGTTTATTTTATTTCGTTAGAATATTGAAAATAAAAATATAATTTATGATTGATAACAATATATATTTTGTTCGTAAATGTTGAAAGTTATTTATAGGTTGTTATTATTATTTATGTCTTTACATAGTATAATCGGGTTTGATAAAAAAATCATGTTGAATTATAAGTCGTCACAATAATATATTAAGTGTTAACGTATATATTATCAAATGTGTTACGTTGAATAAACTAACAAGTGTGTAATTAATCAGATTGGTTCAAGTAACTAATTTGAACAAACTTTAATGTTTTAGTTTCCACCGTGATACATATTAGGGTACTCAACCAAAATAGTGACAATCTGTAGGTTATGTATGCCGATAATAGAATAAATATCATATATACTTTTATTTAGAATTGTACGTGTTCGCGATAATAATAGAAAATTTTCTCAAAATTAAGATGCTATCATCAAATAGATGAAAGTATGTTGTTGCTTCTTGCATTGAACTTATTATTAAAATTATAATTAATTTTTTTTACAACATTCTACTTTTATTTTCTTCTTATAACAATAAATACAATGATCTGATAAGGAAAAACATATTTAAAGCTATCAACGTTTCTGCTGCATCGCTTGGGGTACAACCCCTAGTTCCTAACATTTTTTTATGAATTGATAAACAGTAGTTATGTTTACTTTGTGGGGGGTTTGAATGTAAATGATATGTAGCTTACTTGTTTGAGTGTTGCTTTGCTTTTAGGGAGGTTGGCTATTTGATCCCCCTCCTGTATATTATTTTTACGTGTGTCAAAGAACGCCAAGTCTGGACTACCTTACTCCGGAGCCTTATTCATACCCATTCTATTTAGTTTTTTTTTTCCTACAATTTTGGCCTAATTTTTAAATTTATTTACAGATTTGGTACAAACATTTTCACAAATTTTCTCCAACTTTTTTTTTTGTCTTTCTATGTTTTTTAAAACTCTGTTTTTTCAGTTCCTACAGTTGCTTTTCATATCTTTTTTACAACTTTGTTTTTACATAATTAGTTTTCTTGCAAAATTAGTTTTTAAATATTCGTTTCCATATTAAATATTTGTTGCAAATTCATGTTTCTTTGTTGTTATGCGTGTTTTAAAGCTTTTTCTCCTTTTACATATTAATTATTTGTTGCAAATTCATTTTCCAAACCTTGTTAAAAATATTCGTTTCCATGCATGCGATATTGTAAAAACATGTAAAAGATTGTTTTTTAAATACCCATCTTCACAAAACAAACCTATACTATAACTATGTATAATTAAATTAAGGGAAATTTGTCAAAAAGTCTCTATATTTTGGCTCTATTTAGGAAAAAGTCCTTATTGAATTTTATTTTGTGATTTAATCCTCTAATCCTGTAAAAATTTGTGAAAAATCCCCTTTCACCTGATTTAGCAGGTCAATGGTTAATTCGCAAGTAAAACGAGTTTTCAAGGACTTTTTCACAAATTAAATGATTTTTTTCTTCATTTTTATAAGTGGCATAACTTTTACATACGATGTCCAAATTATACAAACATTATATCCTTAGAAACGCGGTAAGTAGTACTACAACGTTGTTTTACAAACATTTGTTTGAATATATTCAGATCTTTTGCTACAAACCCTTAAACGTGAGCATAAGCCCATTTATGTTAGTTTTTAGTTATTTTCAAACATTCATATCTCTTTCGTTATAACTCCAATTAACCTGAATATTTTTCCTATGTTTTTATTATTTCAAATAATACATTTTTTAGAATGATGAATTTTTTCCAATTCCTCATACATTTTGAGATATATAGTTATAAACATTGCATCCCACAATAATTCAATATTTCATGTGTATGAACACCCATTTTCAAATAAGCACATATATTTTGTTATACATATTTATTTCACTTGATTCTTTTTTCTATGTATTCTTTGAAATATATACTAAAACTAATAGCTTCATATATTGACTTCTTCATCTCTAAACATGACCTTTTTATATGTACTCTTTGAAAGTTTTCGTATATATTCCAAAGATTACATAGGAAAATGAATCAATTGAAATGGATCTGTATAGCAAAAGATACGCTCATATGAAAATAAGTGCCGAAACACATGGAATATTGAATTATTGTGGATACGATGTTTACAATTATATATCTCAAAATCTATGAGAAATGAGGAAACGTCATCGGTATGAAAATTGTACTATTTTAAATAATAAAAACGTAGGAAAAAGATTCAGGTTAATATGAATTATAATGAAGGAGATATGAATGTTTGAAAATAACTAAAAAGTGACATAAATGAGTTTGTGCTCATGTTTAAGAGATCGTAGCAAAATATCTGAACATATTCAGACAAAAGTATATGTGACAATTGTCAATTTGGTCAACAAAAGTCAACTGTAATCAATCAAAGCGTACGTTAATCCTTACGTTGAAAAGTAATTTTCCATAATTTTACGATGCATTATTAGATATTATAATACTATATACCCTAATTCAAAACAATTATCGAGCAAACGCCGAAAATATGCTTAGTAAACTACTGTAGCGTAAAAATTCGATAATCATACAATTATTATTTTGGGAATAATAATATTCATAAAATGATGTATTCGTAAATACGAACATGTGGATATATAGAACGTCGAAAATGGAGTTCGTATGTGAAAGTTACAATAATTAAACCACTGTGAACGGATAAATGTACACAGGGTTTGGACCTAAAATACAAAATGTGGTGCCTTAAACATCAAAAATGGGATAACAAATCATATATTATGAAGCGTAATACTATCTAATATTTAATTTCAAATCCAAATACAATTTTCGATAAAATGCCGAAAATCGCGAAATCGGAAGAATACTGCGGTTAAACGCGTATTTCATCGTCTAACGAGTTATGATTCAATCTAAATAAATGTTTAGCAATGTTTTTATACATAATATTTATTTAGAAGATCATTTCTCCAAAAACTCATAGAATTACGCTAAAACGTTTTACGATTTTATAAAAACTACTTATTTTTATATAAAAGAGTGACATTTTTATAAAACCAACCCACCCCACCCCCTACCCCCCCCCCCCCCATCAGCTGGAGACAAGCCATCACATCATCTCCCAACAAAAATCTCTAGTGTCATTATTCCAAAATCTAGAGTATAAAGGCTATAAATAAAATAATACCACAAAATCCAAATAAAATCCTATAAGCTTGGAAATTCTCATTTGACCAAGACATCATCCAACTTCTCTTCTTTTTGTCTCTAAATCTGATCATCACACTCTCTCCCTCTCATCTCTCCACCCACCACCACAAGTCACCACAAACCACCGCCGGTCACCACAAACCACCGCCGGCCACCACCTTCCACCACCACCGTTCTTCGTTTTCAAGCGTTTTTTCAAATCTTTTTGCTTTGTCCAAGGGTCATTCGAGCTCCGAAGCTTAGATCTTGTCTTCTACCGTAAATCCCGCAAGAACAACCTTGTTTTTAAGTAAAGCACGCATCAAGGGTGAGTTCATACCCCTCATTTTCATCTTTTCTAAACTTTTAGGGGGAGAATACAAGTTTACATGTTAAAAATGATGATTTACACAAGTTTATATGTGTTTATATACTATAAATAATGATTTACACAAGTTTATAAAACTAGTAGTTGTGTAAAAACGTTTTTAACATGAAATATGGTTAGATCTATGTATTACGAACATTATGATGTATTATGTTTGTGTAAAAGTTATAAAAGTATAAATAAGTTGTGTAAAAAATACTAGATCTTTAATATAAATGTCATAAAAACGAAAACTAGTAAAAATTACGTTTTTGTAACCGGAAACACTATTCTTTAACAAAAATGGTTATAACCAAGTTATTACACCATTTTTGTGGGAAATATCTTAAAAGATGTTATTTATAATCATCTAAATAAGTTATTTCGTTATTGTTCGTAAAAATATGATTATTACAACGATATATTAAAAATAGACTATTATAGGAATCATATGTTTTTGTGACTGGAAATACGGCTTTTCTAGTGATTTATAAAAAGCATATCAATTTGATTGGGAAATGATATTTTTACAAGGAAGTTGGTATTTTAAACAAAAATGACTATATTCAAAATAATGTGTATGAAAAATGACCATTTGGAAAGATTACCATCATTTTGACAAAATAACAAGATTTAAAATATTGTATCACTTGTGTAAGATGACTAAAACAAATTTCTTGCCATGACATGTTGATAAACTTTAAATCTATCTTATTAGTATATTTAGTGCCTTAGATGTAAGAATTTATACTTTTCAACTCATTGACATCTTTTAGGCTTAAATACGTTAACACAACGAAAACATTTATATAAATTATAATGGGTATAATTTATGGAACGAACGACAAAGATACGACAGAAATACTAAAGATAATTATATAAATATATAATTGTTACATACTATAATTATCATGGACAATTTGATAATTATAAACGTAAAGGAGTTTTCAGTATATTTACATACTATAATTATCATGGACATTTTGATAATTACGAATACAAAGGAGTTTTCACTACATTTACAAGCAAGGTTTTACACAATAATTATCATGAGTATATTTTGATAATTACAAATACAAAAAGGTTTTCATTTCAGTACGAACTATGATAAAACATCACGTTGGATGGTTATGTGAGACATTTCTTCACAGTACTGAAAGATGTACGCACTAAGTCCTGGATTATAACCTTAATCATTCATGAGCGAGATAGTTGTGTATAGATCTATACGGGACTGACAATCCCGCACCTAAGCTGCTAGCTACAGCTAGACCGGCAGGTCTAGGGTGACAAATGTCTTAACATTACGATGTCTGAAGAACGTCGTAGCAAGCCTACATACTAGTCATAGCAATGTTATAATAACTCACATGAATGACAACGAATATCCTTAGTTTGGGGAAAACGTCTTCAAATGGTTTTATATAAATATACAACTACATGTTGCTCTACACAAAATATAAGTATGGTTTTTACTTATACATATGGGTTTTATAGGATTAAAACCACATTTTATCAAGATACAAATATAAGTACGGTTTTACTTATACATACGAGTTTTATGGTATTAAAACTACATTCTAACAAGTTACAAATATAAGTACGGTTTTACTTATACATACGAGTTTTATGGTATTAAAACTACATTCTAACAAGTTACAAATATAAGTATGGTTTTACTTATACATACAAGTTTTATGGAAATTAAAACTACATTTTATCAAGATATAAATAAATGTACGATTTTACCTACGTAAAGGTTTCACGGAATTAGATCTACAAGTAATCTACGAATAAACATGTGTTTACATGGTTCGTACAAGAATAAGACTATGTAATACTATTTTCAAGTATAGAAACACGTATACATTTTCGGTCTTTGGGTTTTAAGACTACGACTCACTTATATGAAAATATTGGATTTTCTGGTTTCAAACACTATCTCTTTACAAGGAAAAAGGGACTATGGATTTTCTCAATACAAAAATCTTATGAACTCACCAACGTAATGTTGACACTCTTTCAATTTACTTGTATTCTTAGGTAACAATTAGTCAGGTCCGACTAACCTTTTGGAATGGGACGTAAAGACGTCTCTTTTACTTATTTCATTATCATACTGTAATTGGGTTGAAACAATACACGTTTGAACAATGTAACTTTCCAATTATAATGTATGATGGTTGTTATCTACTTATGTTTCAATGTATGTAATGGTTGTGATGCTATGTCCCGTTCCGCCCTCAGACGATTCCGCCATCGTGGTTTGGGGTGTGACAGTATATAAAACAAAGTTTAAGTACTATTTACCACGTTTCTAAGGATATAAAGTTTGTATAATTTGGACATCGTATGTAAAAGTTATGTCACTTACAAAAATGAAGAAAAAGTCATTTTATTTACGAAAAAGTCCCTGAAAAATCGTTTTACTTCCGCATTAACCCCTGACTTGCTAAATCAGGTGAAAGGGGCTTTTTCACAAATTTTTGTAGGTTTAGAGGATTAAATCACAAAATAAAATTCAGGGAAGACTTTTTTCTAAATAGAACCAAAATATAAAGATTTTTTAACAAATTTCCCTTAAATTAAACATGATTCTATGTAAATTATGTTTCTCTATTTATATACGCAAATTTTCTACAGTAACACACTTGCATAAGCAACACCTAGTTTTATGGCAATTGGCAATCTTTGTCTTTTGATAACTGAAAAACAAAAAACCTAGTTTATTTACATCCTAAATATCTTGCCGTATTTTGTAAGAATAGATCGGTTAAATTCAATGAAGAATTAATCCACTAAATATATGTAATCTGTAGGCAAATATTTATGATGAAATTCATGTTAACTTTCATGTGTTTTAATTATACCAAATTATGTTTTTATAAGATAATTTAAATTGAAAATATAATAAGGGAAAGTCAAAACATGTTATGAACTCTACCAAGATCCGAGATCTCATTAAGGGAAAAGGTTTATGACAAAGATTCGCATTAAATGAATGGGAAGTGATTCATACCAACAATTTTTCTCCATACACAACAATTTAACATTTTTATGCATAATATACAACACCTTTAAAGCATGCATTGTTGTGTATGGAGAAAAATTGTTGTGTACGGATCACTTAAAATGTGTTGTTTGGATCATTATGGACCACGTGGAGAGAGGCCGCTGCCCCCAACAAAACCAACCCATTTGGACTTCCCCAAAGAAAACACAATTAATGTATGGGAAAATGTCATAAAAGAGTAACTAATAACATGAAATTCGCCTTTTAGGTCATCAAACTTTTAATTGGTCTTATTTGCCTATCAGCCTTTTTCTTTTTGTTCAACTACAACATTGAATGCGTTTTCTATCGGGTATCACCAGTTAAATGCCCACGTAAATCATCTTCCCGGTTCTAGTTGCTTAGTGATCGGATATTTTTGTTGTATAGATACGTGCGGCTGAGTGAAGTGGAGGTTCTCGCACCTTTTATTCCCTTCAACCGTAGCTCGATCACACACTTCAATTTTTCAGGTTGTTTGTTGCTTCCATCACACCAACAGTTTGAAGCCATCAGAGACAGCGGGAAAGAGTGACAAGAAGTCGACGTGAGGGAACAGATCTGCCAGAAGGGAGAAGGTGCCAGAGTAGTTGTTGGCTACTGCCGGTGTTCCATTGCCGGAGAACTAAGGAGACGGGGGTGGTGCTGGTGTTCATTGTTAGAACCGAAAGGAAGGAAAAGGACAATAAATCATATAGGAGTAGTAAAGACGTAATTTCCGGTGACTTACAGTTATTGTGGGCGGTGGTGGGTGGTTTAAGAGAACTCGATGTTGGAGATTGTAGCAGCTCTAACAGTGGTGATTCCATTAAAATAGTATATGTGCAACCTGTTTGTCAAATGACAGTGGTGATTCCATTGAAATAGTATATGTGCAACCTGTTTGTCAAAAGTCCCAAAGACAGAGTGATGGAGAGATGATGCATACAACGGTGGCCGAACCTACAAGCCCCTATCGGGGTGTGTTTGTGTGTGTGTGTGTGTAAAGCTGCTACTGCTAATTACATTGAAACATTATATGCATACAACATTGGCATCGCTGCTACTACTAATTCCATGAACCTGCTACCATCGTCGGTCACCCTTTTATCACTGACAACCTCCACCACCGGTTAACGAACCTGCAAGCCCCTGCAGGCGTGTGTGTGTGTGTGTGTGTGTTTATGTGTGTATGTGTGTGTGTTTAAAGTTGTGATTGAAGCTCTGCGACCGGGAAGATGATGCATACAACGGTAGCCGGAAATGGGTGTGTGTGTTTGTGTGTGTGTGTGTGTAAAGTTGTGATTGAAGCTATGCCACCGAGAAGACGATCCACGTGGGCATGTAACCGGTGATACCCGGTAGAAAACACATCTAATGGTAAATTGAACAAAAAGAAAAATGTTGATAGGCAAATAAGATCAATTAAAAGTTTGATGACCTAAAGAGGGAATTCCATGTTATTAGTTACCCTTTTATAACATTTTCCCATTAATGTATGCATGTTTTCTTCCCGTTGATCATGGACAAACTGGCAGGATCGCCACATGTGGTCGTGGATTTATTAAGCATATATTTTCAACACCATTTATGCAATGTTTTATAAGACAACGATAATTTATTTAATTTCTCTATTAAATCAGAACTATTACTATAATTTTCTCTTACATAAAAACAATTTCTGTAATGTCGCTATTACACAGGGACCATGTTTGTGATATCAATATTACTCAGGGACCATTTATGTACTATAAGGACCACTACTGTAACTAATACAAATTGTAAACTGCAAGGACCAAAACGGTAATTATTGAAATTAAAAAGATTGTGGGAACCAAATCTTTAATTATTGAAACTAAAATCTGCATAGTCAAAGCAGTATTTAATAAAAGACAAAATTACAGTTATGGTCCCTGATGTATACCTAAAATTTCAAGTTGGGACAAACTATCAGAAAATCACGGTTTGGGTCACCAACCTTTGCGATTTATTTCAATTGTGTCCCTCAGTACGTTACCGTCCACGATCACCGTCTACCATCTCTGATAAAGCTTACGAAAGTCCAAAATCGACAGGGGCAAATTCGTCCATGTGTTTATGTAGTCTCTCATCCATAAATTAAGCGGGAACGCGTGATTTAAAACCCGCTCAACCAAATCGCCTTTCAAATACTTGTGGAATTACAGTTGACGAACAGGTATTCAAAATATAACGCTGATCATGGTGACATGCGTTTGTGGAAACCAGGCAAGCTTATGCAACTCATGGACAAATCTTAACCCGGGTCGAAGATATTGGAGATGCATGAGGTGTGGTTTCGTTGGGTGGTCCGATCCCCAATGTGCAGGTGAGCAAAGGTTATTATACCTGGTCTGTTACAGGCGAAGAGGAAGCTGATGGAAGATGTTGCTGACCTTGAAGCTCAACTGCAGTCAGCACAAAAGTACAAGGTCATTCTGGTTGTCTCGTGGATGTTTTTCATAATATTTGCGATGTTTACCATCTTTGAGTAGGTTGGATCTTAACAGCAGTTGGTAATGGGAACAAGAGTGGTGTTTTGGTTTGTTTATGGTGGTTGTTAAAGTATGTTTAGGTCGTTAATTTAAGTTGTTATGTATTTTTCGAAGTATGTAGCAGTGAATATGTTAATGGGTATGTTTATCAATGAATATCCAGGTTATTTTGTTACTTACATTCACACAACATTATTGGTTATGTTTTTGTTTTGATGTAATTCAAAAACCCCTTTAATAAGTAACAAATAATAGAAGACAAATTGTATGACGAATAGAACATGTTAACAACATTCCTGGGAAACCATGGTAAAGGCAATGTACTTTGAGGTATACCTTTATAAAGGCAACGTACTTTTCAGTTTAGCAGTATAATGGAAATGTACATACATAAAACCATGGTAAAGGCAATGATGTTTTCTAAAATAACCACACAATTATTGAGAATAATGAAACGTATTTGTGTAAAACCAATTAAACTGCAAACTAGTTTGGTAATTGAAAAATGATTGAAATGATAACAGTTAGAAACAAGACTACATCAACAAACACAACTATTACATTATAACATAAACAATATTACATTGGTCATACCAACAACACAGGTCTAAATGTCTTAAAACCACACAACATCCATAAAACTTACAACATCTTACTGCTACTACAAATTCAAACATAACACATAAAATTGTCTTAAAACCATACCAGCACCATCAAATATTACGGCACATAATTCCTAAGATAACACATAAATTTGTCTTAAAACCGTACATCACCAACCAAAGTTACCAACTTCTTGCACTATTCATACCTTCAGACATCACTCTCACATAAGTCAGTTACCCCCATTCTTGTTTTCCCCCAAACGGTTACCTCCTTTAAACTCCCTTCTCCAAATGGGTTCCCTCCCTGACCCTTGCATGACCTGGAATTGTGTCCAGGGTTGTGACACTTGCTGCAAGTTACAGTAGTATACTGTTTGGATAACTTCTTCTTTCCCTTGCACCCTTGCTTGTCTTGTGATTATTTCTCATCTGGTTCCCTCTTTCGTTCAACCTTAGGTCTGCCCACCAATGTAAAACAAAAGTAATTTCTGATTATTAATACCATTTATACGAAAACATAAGTAAAGTAGAAATTAAGAAAATTTGTATATGTCTATAACCTGTATGTGATGCTTAGGGTGTAGAAGGGTTGATGGGCAATCAGAATGTGGCCATAAGTCAGGCCCATTAATAGGCTCAACGGTGCACGTATACATCTTTCTCCAAGTCTCTAACCTATAACAGTCATGAACCATGTCCTCCTCCTTCATCACCTTTTCACCATGATTAGCTTTATCCCAAAGAGCTGCAACTGCATGCTTGCAGGGTAATCCTGTAAGCTCCCACTTACGACAAGAAGATTCCTCCTTTTTCATGTCAACCACAAATTGTTCACCACTTTCAGATGACACTTGAAACTTGTCATTACCATTAAAAATGCAGTTACATTTGGCCGCTTCCTCCTTGATATTGTCCAACAGCTTTTGAACATTTGGGGTTAGGACTCCATCACAGTTAGCTTGGATTTTTTGTACAGTTACAATTTTTTTCATTAAGTACTCCCTAATATACTCAAGGGCTGATATAATAGGTCTATCACGAGCTAGAACAATTTTTGAGTTAAACACCTCACACAAATTGTTTCAGAAGTATATCAGAATGACAACGTCCTACAACTACAATTTCATTTATTAGGACAAAATGTTAAAACTATAGACAATTGAAAGTTATCCTTTACCTGAAAAGTGACTCATAGTCCGATGTTGAGGAGGAATTTTGGACAACCAGACAAATGCTTCTACATTTACTACCTTCAACTCCTTCATAGCAGTGTTCCATTGAGGTTTCGTTGTAGCTCTTGCACATTTCCAAAGTAAATCCTTGATTGGTTTTCCCTTCCAATGGAGCTTCATATTTTCATGAATGTGACGAACACAGAATCGATGCTCAGTAGCTGGAAACACTTTTGCCAAAGCAGGTACCAAACCCTAAAAAATGTAGATCATAATAATGGATGTTGTTACTGTTGCATCAATTCAATTATTTTGAATAAACAAAAACGAAACATAATAAATTAGGTACCTTCTGCCTATCACTTATGAAAGTGAAATTTGAGTTTTTCTCCAAATGCAAATCTTCTCCCAAGCACTGTAAAAACCATGTCCACGAAAGCCTGTTTTCTGCCTCTACAATCGCATACGCTACTGTATAGATACCGTTGTTTCCATCTTGTGCAACCGGACTTAAGACTTGTCCTGGGTAAGTACCTTTCATAAAAGCCCCATCTAATCCAAGTAGCTCCATTTTCCCGATCTTGAATCCTTCCTTCAAAGCTCCCAATCAAATGTAAATACGTTTGAAAACACGAGTGTCTGATACGTATACCGGGCATGACTCAACTCCAATTTTGGTAGTTGTTCCTGGGTTGCATAATTAAAGCTCTAGGGCATAATCGCGAAGCATCATGTACTGCTTTTCGTAATATCCACTAATCCTGTTTTGAGCAGTGACTTTTGCCCTAAATACCTTCATAAATGACAAGTTTATCTTATAAGTACGCTGCAATTCATTGAGCAACGCCCATGTTGGTATACCAGGGTTACCCTAGACCTGGAGGAAGATTTTGTTTGCGATGTACCCTTGTGTGACTGCCTTTATATTCTTGGTGGGTTTACATGTATGGGTACCATTGTATGTTTTAACCCTCCACTTTTCGTCTGTTTTTGTACAAGACACGTGCAACACCCAGGGCAGTCAAACTCTGAAGCTTTATACATTTTCATTTTTTTGTCCCAACAATTTTCCACAGTGACTGTTCACCTAAACAGCTTGCTCTGATTCTTTTGCCATCGTTTTTTATCATCCTTAGGTTTCTTCGTGACATAATAGCAACATTCAAAATAGCTTCCTTTACCACGTTTTTGTCTTCAAAGTACTCCTCAATCTCAAAGTCAACGTGGTGTACTTGTCCCATAGAACATTCCACAGGATTATGAATGTTTTGAAGGTAAGCCTCTCTTGCACTAAGTTCAGGACCATAGCTTCTGAACTTGTCATGATCAAGTACAACCAAAGCTTCTTGCTGGTTTTGTACTTCAATGTGAGGAGGGGGGGGGGTTCTAAAACACTGAATATTTTCCACTTCCACATTCACTTCAGCAACCACTTCACCTGGTTCTAAGTCTACACTACCTTGGTCCTCTTGCTCGTCATCACTACCTTGGTCCTCTTGCTCGTCAAACACAAGTTTTTTGTTACATGAAGGTGTATCAGAAATTTTTTTTGAAGTTTCCTAAATTCCGGTGAAATCAAAAACCCATCGTCATCAACGTAGTTCGGTATGGGGGATTTGCCATGGTTGTTGATAACCGACATACCTTGTTCAACGTAAAAGGTTATTTGACCCACTATGGCAGTATATCGCCTTAGCAAGTTAAAATCACGCTCGCAACCTAAGGCGATCAACCCTTTTTCAAGGGTTATCGCCGGTAACACAAAATGAAAGAATAAAGGTTGTTCAGTTGAATACCCTAACCCCGTGACAATTTCCTTTAGTAGTTGCAGGTTTATCGTTCTAGAATCCACGTTGTCTATGTAGGTAATCTTCCCCCCACATAGTTCCTTAATGGCGAAACTGTGAAACTCCCCCCATAGTGGAACTCCATTGTAATCATACTTAGGTTTACGACTGCAAATGAGACATAGGTAAGCATATATATAATCAATCACGTAAGGATTTTGTAACATGTATTGCTTACCTGAACCTTCTTGAACAATTTCGTCTCCTCCCTCTTCCCGGATAACATACATTGCTTCGTAACAGTGTTCTTCAAGATCGTATTCAACTTCCAAGTGATGATGGCTTTTGCAGCGTATCTCCAATTCGGTGGGCTGATATGACGCTCATTTATGGCCGGGTGGCATGCAGACGAACGAAATTGACGATTATACCCTAAGACTTTTCTAACCATTTATGGAATTAACGGCTCAAACTTGACGTTAACGCTCACAGGTACCTATTTCCAATCTAAACAAAACTTTAGTGACCCTAACTGTTAGTTTCTAATAGTTTGTCCCAACTTGAAATTTTAGCTATACATCAGGACCAAAACTGTAATGTTGTCTTAATAAAAACTAAAAGTTATAGGGACTAAAACTGTAATTATCCTAAATTGAAAACTAGACCGACTACACTTGTAATTATTCTATTTTCTCTCAATTAAGAAGGATATATAAAAATCACGGGGACCAAATCTGTTATTATTGAAATTAAAAACTTCAGGGACTAAAACTGAAACTAATATAAATTAAAAATTAAAAAAACTAAAATTATAATTATCTTAAACTAAAAACTACAAGGATTAAATCTGTAATTAAATCATTTCACGACTTATTAAGAGGGATAGTATAATGTTGCATTTTTTAAATCGAATTAATCAACAATCCGTCTGTTCATGGCAAAACATGTAGAGGAATTTATCCAACTGATTTCCCGCAACCACCTAAAACAACATGATGCACAACAAATTGCAAGATTCAACATTTGCCTTGAAATTCAAGATCTCATATATTTTCAGACATGGACCCTTGATGAGGCTGAATAAAATAATACATGTGGATACGATATTTGGTTTTACAAAAATATCACTTGTATGACGTTATAAACTTGTAAGTGGACAAAAGACGCAAAAAGCCCACATCTATGTCTATCCTTCTCGATGTACATTACTTCATGGGCAGTATTACTTGTAAGACCTTATATGCTCATGTTCATTTATGTATAATTTGTAGCCATTTACGTTTAATATAATATTGTGTATTGTTGTTCTCCATCAGCAGACATTGTTATAATACATTGGATATATTAAGCAACACGTTCTGTGGATTTATTTATTTCTATTGAAGAACATAAACAACTATACCAACATACAGGGTAACATTCAGCTACATATGACAGGTAGATGACTGTTTTTTTAGGACATATAAGTTATATCTAATAACAGAGCAAAAGGCAGGAGGCGGTGATTTTGAACCAGCATTTGAGGGGTATTCGCTACTTGGTTTTGGATAATAATTTATACAAAAGGTAAGACGTGTAACTTGTTCTCTCCTTAAAAAGAAACAAGTATATATTAGGAAACTTTAAGCATACGAGTTATTAGCACAAAAATGTGTCATTCGTATGATCAATTCCTTTGTGCAATAGGCTCTGTTTTTTTTTTTTTTTTCTTTTTCTTTAAAGGCATATTTGGAAGATCCAACACTTTGAGACAACAAAAGAACAAAACAAAAAGCACCATAATTGTCGCTAGAGCACAAGAATGAACCTAAAAGAAGACTGCTTAGAAACTCAAAGCTGTAGAGATGATCAACGGTCAGTAAGCCACAAGTGTACGTCTGCTGAGCCACAGCTTAGCCATGGCTGCCAGCTGGAAATATATTTATCAATAATTCCCTTGAGAGAAAGCTCTGAAGTGCACTCGTGTATCTAATGAAAAGCAGTAGATCTTTATCATTAGAAGATTATCATGAGAATTTACGTAAGTCATTTTAAGGGGAATTTAACACAATATTAGTGTGCAACTGGGTTGTGAAGATATGGTTATATTTGAGATCAGATTGTTAGCTGCTCTAGTTTAAATCCGATCCATGGACAGCCCTAGTTTTTATGCATATATAAGTGGTGGAAGAAATGGCTGGTTTAACTTCATATGGATGTTATGTAAGGAGACAAGTATTTCTCCTTGAGAAAATCCAATTTTGATATTATGTTCTTGCCATATATTGGATATAAAGTGATACATAAGAATGATATTTACCTTTAAAGCGGGCACCTTCGCCACAAAAATACCGATATGCCTGCAGAACGCTATCAACGTCATGCAGCAGAATTCGACTTTTGTTTAGGATGTATTCTCCGGTTGTTGTTTGAAATCCGGTTAGATCTCCCCCAATGATGTGGTTCCATGACTTGTAATAAGCTAATGCATCTTCTTCATCCGTGTCCCCGTTATCATACACAACCCTCACCCCACACTCTTTTGTAATTTCATCAACAATAAAAAATGGTTTCTGCCACATGGTAATATTAATGTGGTCACCAGCTTCCATTTCGTTCATCCCAAACATCCAATGGCTTAAAAACGTGAAACACTCTCCACCGACATCGAGTACTCCGTCAATGTAATGTTCATATATCCAGATGAGGTTCTTTGTTATATTACTAATTATGATCATTGGCAAGTTTTGGAACTCAACATCCAATGCCATCTGCACATAGCAGAAACTCAATCCTGTGAGGTTGTTAGGAGATGATGGGATGGTAAATGATATTGATGGCCCCATGCTTCTATCCATAATCCAATTCGGCATCTCTTCACCTCTATAAATTGTGCTGAATATTCCAAATTCGTAATACATCTGCAAAATACAACCACCTTAATTAATCACCACAAATTTACATAAACATATTCACACAAAGACGGATAGTTAACTAGAGTAAACCTGGATTTCAGATTCCACATAACCTCTGTCCCAAGAAGAAGTCCACACGCCCCTTGCTTTAAGGAAGTCTAGCTTAGTCCAGCCCAGACTATGTAAAACATTTTCCTCAACACCTGCCATTGGTTGGATTTTAACCAAGCCTTCAAATTCAAACAACGAAGGTAATAGCATCTTCCACTCTACATAAATATCGAGTGGGGACATTTTCTTGTCAAATACTACTTTCCGTAACAAAGGCTTATAATCAGAATAGAGGTTCAAATATGTTAGTGTACGTGGAGGATGCTCAATTGATGTCAACATTTTACAGTCTTGCATGCTAAGTATCTCAAGCCTTGGAAGGCTTCTCACACAATTAGGCAGGAAAACAATGGGATTTTCATCTAAACATAGTTCCTCTAACATGGTTAGGCAACTGAAGTTCACGGGGAAGGATTCGGTGGACAAATTAGTATTTGCAAGTGACAAGGTTACTAATGATCTCGGTAAAGAAATCACAAAGAACTTAAAATCCCTTGGTATAACCTCGAGAATGGTGGTTAAAGAGGTTTTTGTGTTCATGCCAGAGTTGTTAGCCATATCCCTAATCTCGATTCGAGGTTCACCGAGATTACAACACTCTAATAATAGTGTTTTAACCTTCTTTAACATGTCTATGATTCTTGGAAGTTTTTCAAGCTTGATGCAGTAACTCAGATCAACCAGGACAAGTTCAATACATTGCTCAATTGATTCAGAAACCTCACGCAAGCCAATGCAACCTGTAAGTATTAACTTCTCAAGTGAAGGAAGATGGTCAAAGCCACCAAGATTATGAAGCTGTTCACAGAAACTTAAATTAAGAATCTTCAATGATCCAAGCTGAAATAGAGATAAGTTAGATAATTAGTGACTTTACCATTTCAAATTGGAAGAATGATGGATGTAGATAAATTACCATTTGCCTACTCTCAAATCGTTTCAGATTACTATAGCAAATTCCAAACGATTCAATATTGCTATATGACATGTCAAGAGCAACGAGATTCTCCATCAATAAGTTTGAAGGTATAGATTTTAAAGGAAACCCATGCATACACAACCATCTTAATTCTTCTGAAAAGTTCTAGTAAGAGCCCTTGATTTCCACATAGTTGAGTTGTAGCAGCATTAGACTATCCATCTTACTCAAAGCATCTGTTTTCAACTCCAATGATCCATGTAACTTCTCTTTCTCAATCATTCTCATGTCAAGGGTGAGTCCTAAAACGTTTTCCGTACCCTGCGAAGAAAAGGGGATTAAAAAAATTATATAATGTTATACACATGTATGCACATGTATATAGAAATACAAAATGCTTAAACAAATATACAGGGCCTCTTACCTTTTTTTGTTTCAACACTCTGAATGATTCATAACCCCATAATCGACTTCGTTCCCATGGCTTGCTAAGTGATTCTTCACGTACTAAAAATCTTCCCATCTCTTGAACCAACTTATGCATCATCAATTCATTATTCCATCCGATACTTAGAAGGCATTTGTCGATAAGATTCCTGATCCCAGTTTTTGTTTCTATATCACATGCCTCCAGTATTGTTACAGTATCATCTCTATCCATTCCGACAAAAAAACAAGCAATATGCTTAAACAAGTCTCTATCATTTTCTGATGGCAGAGAGTCAAAGCTCATTCTTAAGACATTATTTATAGGGGAATCATTTTCTTTCTTTAGCCTGTCTATGTACCCCTTCCAATAAGTTACATCTCGATTATGTAGAGACCTACCCAAAATCTTAAGTGCCATTGGATGTCCTTGACAATACTTCACTAGCTTTTTTGACACCTCTTCATAACCTTCCTTGGGATCGTTGCACATAAATGCATGAAAGCACAAAATTTTTTGTGATTCAATCTTAGATAAGCCTTTCAGCTTGTACTTTGCATGCTTAGGTTTAACGTTCATTTTGAATAGTGCACAGCTCTTTGTCAACCATGCATCCCTTGTTGTTATTATGATTTTGCTTCCTGGGTGAAAACCTTTGCTTCCAAGCAACGCATCCAATTGGTCGAGACTACCAATATCATCAAGAACTAGTAACACCTTTTTACGGGCTACTACATTCTCTATCATTGAGGTGTATATAGAATCATTATGAATTTGAACTGAACTTGGTTTTGAAATGTCACTATATAGTTGTTTTTGTACATCAAGCATCCCATTAGATTTTTCGTCACATCTCCTACTGATATCTTCAATGAAGCTGCTTGTGTCAAATTCATGAGAATGTAACACATAGACATATTTCGCTAAAGAAGTCTTACCAATCCCACCCATGCCCAAAATAGTGAGTGTATTTGTAGTATGTGAGGATTCTTCTTTCAACCACATAGTGACGTATTTAATGGAATTTTCTATCCCAATTAGTTGTGGAAGTGGAAACCTTGAGAATATGTGTAATCTACGGAAGACGTCCTTCACAATTTCTTCAATCAACTCCGACTCTTGCCTGAAACTTGATATTAGTGAGAACCAGAAAACTTACCAAATTGGAGATCTAATTTATCCAAAGGTCCAAATCAAAAACATATCATAGTAAGCTATTTTTTAATTAAGTTTTCCACATCAAAACAATTATCGTATTTCCACTTCTAATTATATAAGCATCTAATGTGCAAGGTCATAATTTTTGTCTATAATATGACGCGAGCCACGAATGTAGTACAAGATTTCATTAGTGAGCCACCAAACTATTGTGTAACTACACGACCATGAAACTTAAATATAGACATTGCTTTGCATGAATCTGAACAAAATGTCGCTTAATAGTTAAAGGTTAACCTTTACTACTCACAAGAGTAATTATATATCATAATAAAAGATTATATGATTTGAAGGTAGAATGATCAATGATATAAACAAAGTAGATGCATTGCAGCTGCCCAAATTTTGGTTTTTAACAGAAAGCCTGTGAAAATCATTAAAGTGATTTATTTAAATGAATTTGTTTATGGTAAAATACAAAATGCATAGCAAATGTGTTAAAATTAGTAGGATTGGTTAACCTACTTATTTGGATTAAGTTACGAGATCACATAATTGCAAAAATTAGATTCAATTTAAAGCATATCTTTACCCAATTTAAATACATAAAAAATATGCCTACTTGATGATTAACAAAAGAACCTACCAAAATGCATATGGAGAAGATGATATTGACCTTTCACGCGTTAATTAAACAAAATTGATGCAGTATGGAAAGATGAGTTAGAAAGTGGTTACCTGCCATTTACGTCCTTCCCTTTTAAATCAGCAACTTTTGTAAGCGCATAATTCCATCGGTCTATCTTTTGAGCCAATTTACTTCTTCTATTCGCATTTGTCTCAGCCTCCATCCTCTTTCTATGCTTAGCCATTGCATCTCCGAAACTCCGTTGTCGCTTTCTGACATGGGTGGGCTCCACATGATAAAAGATTGGGAAAACAATATGGTTGGATGTCAAGTGTCGCTCAAGGATCAACACCAATTCATCAAGACACCACGTGGAATTAGCATAGTTCTTGGACAACACAATAACAGAAGACCTAGATGCTTTAATAGCACTCTCCAATTCCGGTTTCAGATCTTCCCCGGTTTCAATCTCTTCATCATCCAAGTAGGTAGTGATATGGGCATCCATGAGGGCCTTATGAAGGTATGCAGTAAATGTATTGCGAGTGTCAAGACCTCTAAAACTTAGAAACACGTCATATCTATGAGCATAAGTTGATGATGAAGATGAAGATCCTTGAGAAAGTTCAGAGAGGACAACCATTATGAGTTATGGCTTGTGTCTCTCAGAAACTAAGTATTGTGTTTTGAAGCTTTTGAATCCCACACCTTCTTCAGTTGTACCCCAATCTCCAGATCCCGTATATAATGTCTGCATATAATCCAACTAATTAAAGCCTTATGAAAATTAGGTCTCATCTAACAATTTAAACCTCATGAATAATACCTTATATTCTTCAAAATAAAATTTTGAAGTGTTAATTGTTTAAAGCAATACATAAGCACCTCGAACTTTGCCATTTGAATAAATAACAATTTGAAATATTTAACACCTTATGCAACTTAATTCTCATAATACAATTTAAAGCTCAACAATAAAACCTTCTATTGTGTAGATTATAAATTTTAAGTGAGTAAAGCTAACATATATCAAGCTAAGTAAATTAACGTGCTTATCTTTATACCTTGTATTGATATAAAATCAGGATTACTTGTTTTTCTGGTTAATTTCTGCTGCAAAAAATATCGAACTAATCTATGTAATTAACCAACAAAACCTTTATTTTGATCCATTTAACCTTCATTAAACATCCCCACTATTGTCAAATTCTAATGCAGCTTATTTGAAAATAAATTGGGCATTAATTGAGTTATTTATGATTTAAACTCTGAATCAGAAAATTCCTAACCCAAGAAATGTAACACCCGAAACAACTTAACAAGAATCAAGATGTCTTAAAAACTGGTTTCAACAGAACAGCAAGTGTTGCACAATGGAAACAAAAATTACCCAATTTAGGATTACTACAATAGAACATTCATGCCTATTAATTATATTATAAACCTGAACAAAAGTAACTGAAGTAATCTAAATTTCAATCACTTGTTAATGGAAAAAAATGGTTGTGATGTGATTTATGATTTGATAAGATAAAAAATTGTCTAAGATATGCAAGAATGTACCTGCCCACAAAACGAGAATGATATCTGAAGCGGAAAGAATACAGAAAGAACCAAAGAGATCAAAAAGGATGACGGCGGAATGTCAGAACTACACAGCGAACGGCGGAATGTCGGCAGGTAAACGGCGCGTCAACTAGAAAGGAAGAGAGGAGCAGAGTCTTGAGATATAATTCTTTTACAACCAATTAATTATATTATCTCTATCTATTTCTTGAGATATATATGGTCCCTTTATTAAAGGCTTTCCATCCCTTAAAGATTCTTTATCTGAAAAGTGAAAACCATATATAATTAAGAATAAATTTTAAAAAAGATATTAAATTTTTTTTAAAATTTCGATTTTGATACTGTATTATTTTTTTAATTAATCATTAAGTTTTTAATTTTTTTCAATTAAGTCACTATGTTTGCAATTTTGTTTCAATATTGACACCTAAGTGCTACGTCAGCAAAGGCTGACACATCATCATGTCACGTCAGCTAATAACTGGGTTGACTGGTCAAATAATCAATATTGAAACAAAATTGAAAACATAGTGACTTAATTGAAAAAATTTGAAAACTTAGTGACTTAATTGAAAATTTTAACACAGTGTCGAAATCGAATTTTTTTAAAATCTTAGTGTCTTTTTTGAAATTTATCCTATAATTTAATTAATACATCGAATGATTTTTAGTATTTATTAATTGTGCTCTCGTGAGAACCCTCTCACCTTTGTATCTTTTTGTCTTTCATCTCCGTCTTTCATCTCCTCATGATGAACATGTACACTAAACTCAATAACAAATTACACAAAATATAAATTCATCTCATTTTAGCTTCAACTAGATACTCAAACATTTAATCAGCTCAAAGTCAAGAACAATATAATAATTAAATAACTACATAATTCAAAAATAAAATAATAATCTCAATATCCTTAATTTAGTAAGCCCTTTAGTAAACCCAATATCAGTTGTAATACCACACGTGTGGCACTAAGGATGAGTTTTTGACTCGGAAAACCGACCGAAACAGGATCCGGTTCAGTTCTCGGTTCGCTATTTCCCACTAAATCAGTTTTCGGTTCTTCGGGTCGGGTCCGAAACTGAACACATCCCTTAATAGCACACTAACTTGTATAATCAGAAGCAAACCGATAGGAACTAGAACCGGGGTATTCGGTTCGGTTTTGCCGATTATTCGCTTGCTACGAAATCGGTTCTCGGTTCTTCAGTCCTTAGTCTAGTTCGATCCGGGTCCAGGACAATTCTCATCCCTATGTGGCACCAATGCAAACATATGGTTTCGATACAACCATGGCCACCCCACTACTTATAATACGCTAAATTTTGCCAAGGTTAGTGTAATATCGCCAATAGATACTAGAAGTTTATCATGATTAGATTAAACCAAATTGGCTATAAAATTAGTTTGGAGAAATTTAGATGTATATATGCAGGATTTATAGGCATAATCATAGGGTCGATTTATATTTACTTGATGAAGATTGAACCAAAAATAAATGAACTTACTTGGTATATATAACTTTGAATGTGATGACACATTGATTCTTTTCACTTCACATAAAAGGTGCTTTATTGAGTTCTTGATGAAGAGATCATTGGACACAGAATTATGGTGTTCATAAATGAATGTTGAAGTGTAAGAGTGAAGACATCGTTCCATGTGTTCCTAATGAATGTAACTACCATATATTTGTATGTTCATTAGTCGTAATTGTGCCTTATAGTTAAGTTGTAGGACCACATGTTTTAGTCCCTTAAGTTATAGGAAAACGTCATATCCATCATACTACATTTATTTAATTCTAGGGACTTATCATGTCATTATGGTAAATGTTATGGTATAAAATATAATTGTACTCCCAACATGTAATAAACATTACAAGAATAGTCTGAAGGCCACATTAACGGGATATCTTTTTCCAACATACTCCCTCTTGGCCCAGTGACTATCTATATACATGTTTTATTATCTTGAAACCAAGTTAAATTCATCTAGTTTCATATTGATACCAAAAGCAGAAAAGTACAGCCTAATACATTGTTTTTAGATAGTAGACCTCATCGATCATACGTTGGTGCTTCATAAAAAACTTTTGATTATTATTTAAGCCAAATGACTTTAGAGTTAAGTGGTAATGCAATACATTTGTCTATATAGAAATTAAGTGTGCATAAGTTATTAATATAGACAAATTGCATATTATTGAGAAATAATAATCAAGTACTTGAATAATTAAAATTAAAAGTTCCAGCAAAACACTATAAAAGAATTACATCATACTAAGTCTACCATCAAACCCATGTTGACATATTTGGTGGTAGACCTTTCATATTCGGATCTGCTAGCATGTTAGTTCTAATGTGCTCGGTAGCAATATTATTTACCCCGACTTGCTCTACACGAACACGTATTTTGTATCGAGGTAAAGCCCCAACTCCACTTTCTATTGCTAGTGAAAAGCTTAAGAGGCAATTTTATAGCAATAAATTGTTTTTAACGGCCTTGAAATGGAATTTACAATAATGAACCTTAAGATAAAATTTCTCAACAACATTTTCATGATAAGTTGTATTATATATGGCAACATATTTCACCGTCATAGTTGATGTAGTAGTTAACTTTTTTTATGACTCTTCCATGGTATTGACTAATTGATAGCATAAAGATGTATCCCAATAATGACCTATCATCTTTGCATTTTGCAAAGTCAAAGTCAAAGTCAGATATTTATATCACTTCTAAGTCATAACTTCTTTTCTAAAAAAGTTTGTAATTATTAATCACTTTAAACATGGAAAAACTTTTCTGCCAGCCTTCCAGTAATCTAGGCCAATATTCAAATAACGACACAACATGCTAGTAACATACGAGATGTTGGGATGAATGCAAACTTGGGCATACGTTAAGCTTCCAATTACTAAAGCATAAGATATTAGCTTTATTTGATCCCATTCTACCTCCATGTTCACCATGTTCACGTATTCAAACAAACTAAAACATCCCCTTCAACAAATAATGGGGAGCATTGTTGCATGTTATATTGACTTAGAACATACACGATATATGTATTTTGGGATAGTGCTAGATCCCATTTGATGCATTTTTATGCCTATAACATAAGAGGCTTCACATAGATCTTTCAGATCTAGTTGACACCACAATAAAATATTCAATTCATGCAACAAATATATATTATTACTTGCTAAGAGAACGACATCTATTTAAAGTACAAGTATCGTTAAGTTCCTCCTACTCATCTTGAAGTATATGTATTGCTCTATTTGGTTCTTAATGAATTCGTTTTTCTTCATGGCTGCATTGAACTTCAAGTACTATTGAAATGAAGCTTGTTTGAGCCTACATATTAACCTCTTTGAGTTTATACACTAGATGTCCTTCAAACCATTAAGATCTATACCTTATAGTTGAGTCATGTAAAAATCTTCATGTAATAACTACTGGGAAAAGCTTCTTTTTCACATCCGTTTGATGTAGCTCTAAATTAAAACGAGTTATAGGGCCATTACCATCCTAAGAGATTCTTTTCGAGAAACCAGTGAGAATATTTATTGGCAACTAAAACCCTCCTTTTATGTATACTCTTTAGTGACCAATCAAGCTTTATATTGTTCGATGTTTCATTTGGTTATAATTTGGTCTTAGAGGCCTACTTACGTCGAATGGGTTTGCAACCCTTTAGCATTTAGCAAGCCTCTAACATTATTCTTTTCCACGTGATTATGTTATAGACTTATTCCACGTGGTTTATTGATCACAAAGTATGGTATTACAATATGTGATTAAGTCACTTTCCTTCTCACTGTCAAGACTGACCTCATTTAAACATGATGTAATTGTTAAATTTTGTGGGCCACGTAGATCATGTAGATAATCTTACATGCTGTTGAGTTTCTAGTAATTCAATTTCAGTCTCTTGAGTGGGTTCGCTTTGTGGTGTTTTCATTTTCCTCTGCAAAGAATCATTTTACATGAGGAAAATTGTTTTGATTTAAATCTACTAATGAAGTACTAGTTATAATAAACACTTGATTATAGGTGCCTCTTCATTAGATTCTTGGAGGTCAAAATCACTCAATAAACCCCTCCCAATTATTTTGACATTCTCAAGAAATTCGGCATGCTTTGTTTCTATAATTCAGGTACTATATGATGGAACATAATATCGATAACCTTCAAACTTTTTTAGGATACCCAATGAAGAATCAAATTATGGTTCATATGTTGAGTTTTGTGATTGAGCGTTCGAGATTATTGCTTCGGCTGGACAACCCTACACCTTTAAATACCTTAAGCTTGACACCCTTCTCATCCGTAAGTCAAATGGAGTCTTTGGAACAGACTTCGAAGGAACTCTATTCAAGATGTTGACCACCCTTTCTAATGTCTTGGTCCATAATAGTAGGGTAAGTTACTGTTTGCAAGCATAATTTACACCATGTCAATTTGAGTTTTACTCCTCCCTGTTATGTATTTCTGTTGGAAGTACTTAACAAGGTGTATTGGTCCTTAATCAATGTTTGTATGCCTAACATAATATTTACCATCCCTATCCTAATTCACAATTTTCATTTTCTGGTTAAGTTGGATTTCAACTCCGACCCTAAACATTAAAAGGTTTTAGGAGATTCAAACTTTTCATTCATTAAGTACAAATACATGTAACAACAATATTCATCCATAAGCGTTATGTATAATTTATGACCACTTATGTCCACTTGAAAGGTCCACAAATGTCAACTCTAGTAATCCTAGACTTCTTGTGGACATTCTCTTATTCCCTATATACACGTAATACGTATATTGAATTTCAAAAAGTCAAGTTACGATAAAACTTCATTGTCTACGAGACGTATCAGTTTATTATGTGATATGTGGCCTAAGCGTTAATGTCACGACATAAATGAAGTCTTCACTTCTTAATTCCATTTATTAAAATTTTCATTAATCATTACAATATTATTTCCATAAAGTGGTATTCGAGTTGTAATTAATTGAAGTATCCCTCCAAACAACCATAGCCAAACCACACGGGACTCGAATATAATACTCACGTCTATATCCTAACATAAAGGCATAACTAACATTCGTTAACTTAGACAAATTATAAGTTTCACATTATATGTAAACAATACCATCAAGATATAAAGAATAACCACCTTCTTAAAATTCATGAAGGTGATCCAACTATTTCTTTGTTTAAGTCTTTATCACTTCCAACTTTACTTGTTCTTTGATTTCAATCCACTTTCTAGATTGTACGAAATCTGTGTAATAATTTAGATATGTCATACGTGTATGGTGAAATCAAATTTGATCCATCATAAGTGGGGACATTTATACTTATGGTCACATAAATCATGAAGTATTTTTGTTACATTTCTTCACAAGCCATTTTATAAACAAAGGACAGTTCGTTGACTATGTCGTTTCTTTTGACAAAAATCGAAACGAATTTACTATCAAGCTTACTTGCACTTTTCTTGACTTTTGGACCTAAGATCTTTCTCCTTCACTAACATGAGTATTGTCATTCCCCTTGATGAGATTCGTATATTGGATAAACATATGCAAAGAAGTCAATTTATGATGTAGTGGGATACCAATGATTGAAGCATATCAGTATTCATACCATGAACACCAAAATGATAGGTTTTATACACAACCTACCCAATTATTAGTTACACTTTGGCTAGACCAATAATTGAATATCATGGCATGCTTAAAAATTGTACTACAGTACATAAATATTGCAATCACCTTTGAATAGAAATACAAGATTTACGCATATTATGATTTAAAATTCACTTCATAAATCATTATACAATTAGCCTTTGAGTTCCTTGAATAACAACTCAAGCAATTATTTAATGTGGTATTTAATAATGTTGGTCCCTCGATTTAAACACTCGTGTATGAATCTTAACGAAACGCGGAATAAACATAAGTATTCAACAAATAAATCACACAGTTTATTTATTGAGGGTTTTTCTGTTTAAGCACACAGATTACACAGAAGAACTAAAACACTAATCTCTAAAACTCTCTAAATCGTCACTACAACCTTTGACGATGGGTCGCTATGGCGTCATACTATGTATTTTGATATCATATTGTAATTGTATTTAAAACATACAATCTTTTGAACTCTTGTAACATTTACAATTATGTATATGGTGGATGTGTTTGCTTTGATCACTATTGTACAAACGTTGTTGTGATACTGTTCATGAAGTCATCCACCCTCAGACGTTTCCGCCATCGTGGTTTGGGGGTGTGACAGCTTCGGCTTCAGCCTGACGAATATCAGCAACAGCTGATCCTTTTAGCACCAGCATCAGCAGTAGCTGATGCCTGATCAGCATATCTTCTGTTTCAGCATCTGCTGATTATCTTCAACAGCAGCAGCAACTGTCCGTCTTTAGTATCTGCATCAGCTGATCAGCTTCGGTATCAGTATCAGTATCAGCATCAGCTGATCAGCTTCCGGCACTTTACTCTATTCAGCTCTAAGGACAGCAGCTAGGACATCTCTGATCGACAGTGCTTTAATCTTTAACAGCTCCAACATTTACAGTATAAATGAAATACTGCCTGACAGCTCAGCTTGTCTAAGTATAATATTTACAATTATTAGACAAGACTGGCTGTCAACAATGACCAGTCTAAACAAACTATCTAATACAAATTGATATCATCAAATCTATATAATATTTTCCCAACAATCTCCCCCTATTTGATGATGTCAAAACTAAACTAATACAAGCGAAATAATAAACTAATACAGAAAGTATGTACCATGAATTCTCAGTATTTGCTCCCCCTCAGATGGACAATCGTTCTGAGGTTTGCTCCCCCTCAGATAAACAATCTTCTCCCCCTTTTTGACAGCATCAACTAAGAACTCATCATTTTTGCTTTTTTTTTCTTTTCTTTTTTTTTGTTTTTGATTTTTTTGATTTTTTTTTCTTTGATTTTTTTTTAATTTTAACAGAAAAGTAAAATGGGAAGGGATTGTGGTGTCTCACATAAACTATGTTGTAATAGTAAAGATCACTGACACAGAAGGTGGTACCTGTATCTTAGGTTGTTTCAATCCTAAGACATTAACAGTTCATGCAAGATAAAAGAAGAAAATATTAAATTTGAAAAAGTTTTTTTTAAAATAAAAATATAAATAGGACCCTTTGCCATTTTGAAGGACCAGACAATACAACAAGCACTGAAACTTGTGTTCAGTGAGTGAGGCGGGTTGGTGCTCAATGTTTCAGCAGAACATGAGACTTGACATGCGACAGCATGTTTCCAGGGACAGTGTCTGGTTAAGCATAAAAGAAAAATTAACACTCAAGCCCTAATTTTTTATATATATATCAGTGGGACCGGGCAATCTCATGCTAGTGTATAGACTTTGCCATAACACTAAACATGAGTGAGTGGCTCTATGACATCCCAAAGCTGGTCTTGCTTGTGGGAAACGAGACTTGTGAAAAGATGCCTTTCAAAAGCAAAGTCAAAAGAAAACATGTGGGCCGCACATAAACAGTAATCAAACTCAAATGCAAATTGAGTTTTGAACGTGGAAATTCTTTGAACAACGATTTTTCAATTCAGCGCCTACAATTCTCTTTCAATATTTACGGCAAAATTCAGCTGCTTCATCCCTATATATAGGGATGTTCATTTTGCAATCAGATAACACATCCAACAAAACATAGATATATATATATATATATATATATATATATATATATATATATATATATATATATATATATATATATATATATATATATATATATATTGTGAGGCTCTGTGTATTAAAGAAAAGAGAGATATATATTTTTCAGTTCCAAATCTTGTAACCTCCTCATTTTTCCTTATATAGTGATCATCATCGGTTGTGCCCGTGGTTTTTTCCCGTAAGGGTTTTTCCACGTTAAATCCTTGTGTCCACATTTATTTTTCTTTATCGTATTATTATTTTATTTTATTGTCGATATAATTTATTCATAACAAGTGGTATCAGAGCCACGTTGTTTTCTATACTCATTCTCAATTTATTGAGTATTATATCGACATGGCTACTTTGAAATACGATATTCCATTGTTGGATCGAGATACAAGATTTTCATTATGGCAAGTAAAAATGCGAGCTGTATTGGCTCAGTTGGACCTTGATGATGCTTTGTTAGGCCGAGACAAAATGCCTGCGTCTTGGTCAGATGAAAAAATGGATCGTAAAGATCGTAAGGCTCTCTCTTATATCCATCTTCATTTATCTAACAATATTTTGCAGGAAGTTTTGAAAGAAACTACTGTAGCCTCTTTATGGCTAAAATTAGAACAAATTTGCATGACCAAAGATCTCACAAGTAAGATGCACCTTAAACAAAAATTATTTTCGCTTAAGATGCAAGAAGGTGGATCATTGCTGGATCATCTTTCAAAGTTTAAAGAGACCATCACTGATCTTGAAGCTATGGAGGTAAAATATGATGAAGAGGATTTGGGTTTAATTCTTTTATGTTCTTTGCCTAGTTCTTATTCAAACTTTAGAGATACCATATTATATAGTCGTGATACTTTAACACTTCAAGAAGTTTATGAATCTTTGCATGCCAAAGAAAAGATGAAAGATATGGTATCCACTGAAGGTTCAAGTTCTAAAGGAGAAAGTCTGGCAGTTCGTGGCAGACCAACAGATAAGAATGATTCTAAAGGCAAGAATAAAAGAAATTCTAGAATCAAATCTAGATCCAGACGTTCCAAGTCATGCAACTATTGCAAAAAAGAAGGACATGATATCTCTAAATGTTACAAGTTGAAAAACAAGGAGAAAAGAGCTGCTAATCAAAACCCTAAACCAAATCAAGATGATGAAGGAAAAGCTACTTATGCTGCTGAAAATAATTCTAACGGTGATGTTCTTGTAGCTTTTGCAGGAATCCTAAAAACCAATGATGAATGGATTCTTGACTCAGCTTGTACTTTTCATATGAGTCCAAACAGAAGTTGGTTTACAAATTATCAACCTATAGAAGGCGGCTTCGTATTGATGGGTGATAATGCACCATATAAAGTCGCTGGAATTGGTTCAATTCAAATCAAGATGTTTGATGGTGTTGTCAGAACTCTATATGATGTTCGACACGTTCCAGGTTTGAAAATAAACCTTATTTCTTTAAGTACTCTTGATCTTAAAGGGTACAAATATTCCGGTGAAGGTGGAGTTTTAAAGGTTTCTAAAGGAGCTTTGATTGTGATGAAAGCTGATATTAAATCTGCAAACCTGTATTATCTACAAGGTAGTACAGTAACATGTAATTCTAATGTTACTTCAAATTCATCTACTGATACTACTAACCTGTGGCATATGCGTCTTGGGCATATGAGTGAACTTGGTTTGACAACTTTAAGCAGAAGAGGATTGCTTGATGGCCAATGCGTTGGCAAACTGGAATTCTGTGAACATTGTATTTTTGGTAAGCACAAGAGGGTAAAATTTAACACCTCAATACATACTACAAAAGGCATTTTGGAGTATGTACATGCTGATTTATGGGGACCATCTCAAGAAGCATCACTAGGAGGTGCTCGTTATATGTTGACAATTATTGATGATTATTCAAGAAGAGTTTGGCCATATTTCTTGAAGCTTAAATCTGAAGCATTCTCTGCATTCAAAGAATGGAAAGTCATGGTGGAAAACCAGACCGGTAAGAAGGTCAAAAAGCTTCGCACAGATAATGGTATGGAGTTTTGTTCAAATGAATTTAATTCATATTGTAAACTAGAAGGAATTGTTAGACACTACACCGTTTCTCACACACCTCAACAAAATGGTGTAGCTGAACGTATGAACAGAACCATTATTTCAAAAGCTCGTTGTATGTTATCTAACGCAGGATTATCTAAGCGTTTTTGGGCAGAAGCTGCTTCTACTGCATGTTATCTAATTAACATGTCACCTTCTATTCCACTTGATAAAAAGACTCCTATTGAGGTATGGTCTGGCTCCCCAGCAAACTATTTAGATTTAAGAATTTTTGGTTGCCCTGCTTATGCTCATGTTGATAATGGAAAATTAGAGCCCATGCCAATTAAATGTATCTTTCTTGGTTACAAGTATGGTGTGAAAGGATATAAGTTATGGTGTCCTGAAACTAAAAAGGTCGTGATTAGTAGAAATGTAGTATTTAATGAATCAACTATGCTACATAAAGATTCTTCTACTAATATTCCTGTTGAGAGTCAACAAAAGACAAGTGTGCAGGTGGAGCAATCTGTTGACTCAGAACATACACCAGAAAAAGAAAACTCTATTGATCAAAATCCATCGGTTGAGCAAGAGTCTTCTACTCCAACTCCTACTCACCAACCACAACGTTCTATAGCAACTGATAGACCTAGGAGGGTCATTCATCCTCCCAAGAGACTTATAGAAGAAGCAAACATTGTTGCTTATGCTTTAAACGTTGCTGAAGAAATTGAAGGTATAAAAGAACCTTCAACTTACATAGAAGCCATTACTTCAGAACATTGCAACAAATGGATAACTGCCATGCATGATGAAATGGAATCTCTTGAAAAGAATGGCACTTGGGAGTTGGTGAAATTACCAAAAGAAAAGAAGCCTATCCGCTGCAAATGGATTTTCAAAAGAAAAGAAGGTATTACTCCTAATGAGGAAGAAAGATTTAAAGCAAGGTTAGTTGCTAAAGGCTATAGCCAAATTCCAGGCATTGATTTTACTGATGTTTTCTCTCCTGTTGTTAAGCATAGCTCAATTCGTACTTTACTTAGTATTGTTGCCATGCATAATTATGAGCTTGAGCAGTTAGATGTCAAAACTGCATTTTTACATGGTGAATTGGAGGAAGATATTTATATGGAGCAACCTGAAGGCTTCATTATCCCTGGAAAAGAGAACTTAGTATGTAGATTAAAGAAATCTCTTTATGGGTTAAAGCAGTCCCCAAGGCAATGGTATAAGAGGTTTGACTCTTTTATGCTATCTCAGAATTTTAAAAGATCAGATTATGATAGTTGTGTTTATTTTAAGTCAGTCAATGGTTCATCAATATATCTGCTTCTTTATGTTGATGATATGTTGATTGCTGCGAAAGATAAACTAGAGATAGCAAAACTGAAAACACAACTAAGCAAAGAGTTTGAAATGACGGACTTAGGTCCAGCCAAGAAAATTCTTGGTATGGAAATTACTCGTAACAGACAGCATGGAAAACTATACCTAAGTCAAAAGAGGTATATTGAGAAAGTTCTTCAAATATTCAACATGCATAAAGCCAAGCCAGTGAGTACTCCGTTAGCTGCACATTTCAAACTATCTTCAGTATGTTGTCCAAAGACAGATGATGAAATTAACAACATGGCGAAAGTTCCGTATTCTAGTGCAGTTGGTTCTCTAATGTATGTCATGGTATGTTCTCGCCCTGATTTATCTCACGCTTTAAGTGTTGTTAGCAGATATATGGCTAACCCAGGAAAAGAGCATTGGAAAGCTGTTCAATGGATTCTTAGGTATTTATGCGGTACTTCCAATGCATGTTTACAATTTGGAAGTTCTGGTGAAGGACTGGTGGGCTATGTAGATTCTGATTATGCTGGAGATTTAGACAAAAGAAGATCTTTGACAGGTTATGTCTTTACCATTGGTGGATGTGCTGTGAGTTGGAAGGCAAGTCTACAGACCACTGTTGCCTTATCCACAACTGAAGCAGAATACATGGCAATTTCTGAAGCTTGTAAGGAAGCTATTTGGTTAAGAAATTTATACAGTGAACTTTGTGGAGACACATCTCCCACAAAGATTTTTTGTGATAGTCAAAGTGCTATTTATCTCACAAAAGATCAAATGTTTCATGAGAGGACGAAACATATTGATTTACGTTATCACTTTATTCGAGATGTTATTTCCAAATGTGATATTCAAATTCAAAAGATTAGCACTCATGACAATCCGACGGATATGATGACGAAGCCGGTTCCAGCAACTAAGTTTGAGCTTAGCTCAAGCTTGGTTGGTATGACAATCTAACTCCAAAGATTGTCGGCACACGATGATTTTATAATGAGGAGTTCTACAAGTGGAAATTCGTCTCAAGGTGGAGTTTGATTACTTATTGCTTTTAAAGTCAATGTGGAGATTATGAAAAGATGCCTTTCAAAAGCAAAGTCAAAAGAAAACATATGGGCCCCACATGAACAGTAATCAAACTCAAATGCAAATTGAGTTTTGAACGTGGGAATTCTTTGAACAACGATTTTTCAATTCAGCGCCTACAATTCTCTTTCAATATTTACGGCAAAATTCGGCTGCTTCATCCCTATATATAGGGATGTTCATTTTGCAATCAGATAACACATCCAACAAAACATAGATATAGATATATATATATATATATATATATATATATATATATATATATATATATATATATATATATATATATATATATATATATATATATATATACATAGATATATATTGTGAGGCTCTGTGTATTAAAGAAAAGAGAGATATATATTTTTCAGTTCCAAATCTTGTAACCTCCTCATTTTTCCTTATATAGTGATCATCATCGGTTGTGCCCGTGGTTTTTTCCCGTAAGGGTTTTTCCACGTTAAATCCTTGTGTCCACATTTATTTTTCTTTATCGTATTATTATTTTATTTTATTGTTGATATAATTTATTCATAACAAGACTTTGGTCACATGCAGCAGCATGCTTCTAGGGACAAGGATGTCAAAAGTTTCATACTTGGACTCCTAAAAGTCCACCGTCAACTCGATAATGGTACAACAGTTGCATACTATAACTCATGAGAGTTCACCGTTAATTCATAAGGTACCATGAGACATGTTTTGCTACTCCCCCTGAGCTTATGTTGGTTGTTTTGCTAAAATGCCATGAGTTGTTCTGACTACCCCTCACATTGTGACTCCTTTTCCTTTTGACAGCAGCTAAGGCTGGAGGGAGTGGTTAGCATGTTCAGCATGTGCTAAACTATGCCACGTCAGCATTCAGCAAGTTTAGCACATGCTGACCAAAAATGGTGGTAGTGGTCAGCACATGCTGAACTTCATGCTAAACTATTTTATTATTGTATTTGTGACAGTTGAACGGTCACATGACCGTTGCCAAAGCTTTGGCGAGCTCGCTGGAGAAATGGCGAGGAAACGATAGCGAGAGCGAGGGCGAAAGAAGGCGGGGTGGCTTGGCGATGCTGAGCGAGAGAGTTGGCGAGGGGGATGGCGAGGCCACTCCCCCAAGCCTAATAGTTCAATTCCTTTTGACAGGTCTTAAACATGTAAATTCCTTTGGTGTTGATCAGCTAGCATGACAAAAAAAAAAAAAAAATCACCAACACATTGCAATCCTTTTCAAAGGGAAAAGAACCCTCAACATTCTTCTGCTATCTCGTTTTTGGTGTAGCTTTATTCTTTTCGGCAGTCAAATATCATAGAGAGACGCATGTATATCACCACGTCACACTAAGGCGACACTGCCCTAATCTTGGTACCCACCACAAAAACTCATGCATAATTCTTTCAAACCCTTTTGCTCTTGACGGAAGTGAGTATAAAAAAATGTAGCCAACAAAATATTGTAACAACCATATCTGTGATGGTGCTATCTACTGCCTTGTGCTCAATTTAACTTCTGCCATGCTTTTCATTTTTTAAACAAAATTGTTAACCCGATGAGGATGCATGCTTCCATTTTATCTTAACGCATCCTCACTCTCCAATAGAGAGAGTGGCTTCTACGGCTTTTAAATGTACACCATGTGACTTGTTGATAGACCATGTATACACCGTTTGTCCTTCTTGCATTAAGGATTCACCAACATATTTATAGAATTTTCCATACACCCACATATATAACTTGAGTGATTTTGAAGATATGGATAAAGTACACACCGACTATCATAATACTCAATATCTAACGTGTCAAGCTATTTCCGGTTTCCATCGAGTGAAGTCGACAGAATGGAATCAATCCTTAAAAACGCCTTGTTATATTCTTTAAGCACAATTGACATGTCTAAAATCTTCTTTCCGGGCCCGACTCTTTCAAGATTCACAATTTCAATTTCCCTCAAAGCCATAACAAGAAAAGGACTTTCGATCCTCGAGTGAAGTAGAGAGGAGAATGATACGGTCATGCATATGATTAGAACAAGCCCATGCTTTCTACCGTTTGAAACCTTTTAAAACCAATCTGGAATAGTGAATTTCATTCTTGGTTCTGGAAATACACTTGCTTTTCTTGGTCTTCTCAAAACCAGCCACGTAGGAGCCCTATGCAGCGCCATGCATCATGAAAATCCACATCATCATGCAACTTTTCCATTTTCAACCTATGTGTCTGTTAAAGAACATTTGACGAAAGATTCCTTAGTATCCACGGGAGAGTAGCAAGGCTAACTGTGAACAGTTATGACTTTTTCTCATGCTGCAACTGAGAAACACCTGAAGTTTTGTTCGCACATGGACAAACAAGCAACGGGAGGACATTCACGCTGACTGGAATAACAGAGTATGGTCTAGGAGAAAAATATGACTGTGAACAGCAACACCTAGGAGGGGATGGCCATCGGTAGTTTTTGATAAGACAAACTATATCTCGATATTTATCGAGATCCATCTGAGAACCAACTGAAGTCTTGACATGAGAATCCATCCACCAGAGTCTCCTCTTCCTCGCTCTATCTCCTCAATCTATGAACACATGACAATGTCTCATTGAGATTAGAGAAATAAATGATGAAGTTAGGCCAGACCATCATAAGAATTTCGGAACCCACTGACCAGTTCAGGTGATATATATAAGTCACCGAAAAGGTGGAATTTGAGACTGATAGAGAGGGTGATTGCTGAAGTGGGATTATGACTTTTGGCTAGTCCCACTTGAGAAATAGGGAGAAAGTTGAATTAACGTGCCATCACATACTGTCGAAAGAATATTCTCATGCACCACCAATTAACCAAGTGCACGTACACCAGTTTTTATTGAGACAACAAAAATGTACCAAGTGAATTTTTAATTCTTTTCTTTTATGCTTCTAAGAACATGCAAGCGTGGCCACCAATTTGTCAACACACCTGGACCAAATGTCCAACACGTGGCCATACTTCCGAAAGCTACTCCCACTCACTTCTTTCTTTTTCATTTTTGAACACATGTAGCTTTAAATGGAATTTTAATGCTCTATGGAAGCAACACGTGATCACTCTTTCCTTTCAACAGCTACATTTTACTTCATGAAATGTATTCTGAATTGTTGACATCTCATAACTTTTAGGAATCTACTGAATTGCCCTTTCTATTTTGACTTTTCCTTTTGGCAATACACAGTAAAGAAAATAACTCCTGTGTTTTTTTTCTCTTTGAGTGGATGACACACATTTGAACCTCTTTAAGCAAGGCCACCAGAATTGAAATAAAATATTCCAATAGCAATTTTAGTTCCCAAGAGAATTTAAGAACCCACGTGGCTTTGTCTTGTTACTGTTACTTTTATCATGCTTCTCAGCTGGCATCAAGAGCCCACATAATTAGAATCTCTAATACCCACGTGACTTGCAACTTCTTGAAACATATTAGCCATTTTCTTCAATTTTAGTAGCAACCCACGTGACACGAGTCCACGACCATAGTATCAATAAGACCATGCAAAAAATATTAGTTTGTTGTAAACCAATGCGGACGTTGGCATAAAGACAAGAAACACCGTCAATGTTCGACTTTGTGTGAATGAATTTAGTGGCTGTTGTTGGTTACCATTCATCAAAAACAATTATGCAAGCACCTTTTAACGTGGCATTACAGAAGGCCGATAGTTCATTCTCATGCATGCATGCATCTTTAATTCTTTTCTTTGAGAAGCTTTCATTCATTTTACTGTTTGAGATTTCTATGACCAAAATGCCCTTGAGACTTTTCCTTTTGAAATTATCACACGATGTCCACCATTCCGGCCATATGAATATTATGCAACCTCGATATCAAGTAGACAACCTACATAAACAATATCATTCCCTTTGTTTTTTTTTTTTTTTAATTTCCTTGTACAACTGGTTTTCCATTTGAAAGAAATCTCCGAAGAATTAAATATCTTGTACTCTCAATAGACACCATCAAATTGACAGCCTGTACTTGGCCGAAAAGGAGGTGGCTATGCTTCCTAATTTTCTTTAACCCAACTACTCTTGTACCTTTTTGAGAGTGACCGGCAAGTCATGAGAGAGAAAGAGAGGGCAGGAGACAGCTTGTACAAAGCTTGTTGCAGTAAAGATATAAAATAAAGAAAAGAACATTTCCTGTTGAAGAACGTGAGAGACAAATGATGAGAAGGAGTGTTGCAGCTTTTTGCTTTTGTTAAGAAGGGACATTGGCTTTCTTTGGACCTCTTGTACTTCATGAATAAAAGAACCATGCATGCTTTTGACCATTGCTTCTTCAATGAGAACCCACGAAATTTTTTTTTTTCTGGCAAATTTTATTAATAAAAAGAATAAATACAATTTAAGGCTGGGGACTCCCCACCAAATAAACAACAAAAAGACCCATTGAGACAGGCCCCAATGGTCAACAAGGCAATACTAGGAACCAAAACAGGTTTTTGAACCAGAGAACATAATAGGAACATAAAAAGCAAACATCCTGCAAAAAAACCATACAAGCAGAGAAATATATATAATAGAAAAGATGAGATAGGAGAGAATAATAGATCACAGTGAAAAATAGGAGATACATCTCTCAACGTTAGGGTAGGGACCATACTCTTTTAGCCAAAATAACATTAGGACAATGTTTCATAGAGAGACTCACCAATCTACAACGGACATCATCAATAATAGTCTTGACAACATCATGATACGATCGTCTCTTATTCTTAAAAATCCGGTTATTTCTTTCCTGCCAAATGTGGTAGATAGCTCCCGCAAACACAAGTCTTCGGATAATGGACCAAACGGTCTTACCCTTAGTGATGGGCTTGAGGAGATTTGTACCTTTCCAATTCAATGAGAACTAAATCTCCAACCAAATCTGATTAAGTTTGGTCACAATAACAAAATGGATGGATTCTGACACTAAGAAGACCACACTTGTCCTTTAATCTCTGACATGCTTCTCGATGACATAGTTTCTTTTCACATACATACACCATGGACATGGAACTTCCCAAAATACCCTTGCTTCTTCTATTTTTGGAGTTGGAGTTGTACGATTTTAGCAAAAGAGGAATAACTCACTGTGTACCCAAACTTCATCATGCATAGTCACATGCATGCCATGCCTCATTTCTTTTCTAGAGGCGTGAAGAAAATATTAAAAGAAACCTTGTACTTATCAAAAAGAACAGTCAATCTTTGTATTTTGAAAACCACCCATGCTCTCCTTTTGAATATTCGAGAGATATTGTAGCTTTAAAGCACTGCCATGCCATACCCTTTGAAAGACATGTGACTTTATTGACATTTCCTCACAACGGCTATAACACACAAGATAACTCTTTATTTTAAAAAAAATCTTTGTTCCAACAGTCACAAGAAGCTTGTGAGAGACTCTACAAATTGACAAGCTTGACAATTTTTTTTAAGCATTTTGTAACCTGTCAGATACACCTTGAAAACCGATGACCAAAGAGTGTCTTTTGTTTTACGCCAGGAAAGAGAAACGGAAAGAAAGATCGCAATCCAAGAATATCTTTTATCACAAAAGCATCAATATCTCAAAGTACAAAATGTTCTGTAGACAATATCAGGCTGAAAGGAGCGGTGCCGGAGACACCACCTCCACATCAGCTGTTTTACCCCCAAAACCGACTTCACCGGTGACAAGATAAGGGTGAGGAGTTGTGCCGGCTACAAAGAGAAGAGAGATTGAGCTGAATGAGAGGGAGAAAAGAGACAGAGACGGAAGAGAGAGAAGACGGCAAGAAGATGCCGCTGCACCTTTGCCGCACTTGAGGGGCGGTGTTTGCCGCCGGCAAGGTGCTCCACATCGGATGCCGCCGGCAATTTTTACTCCCACTCCCTTCAGCCTCAACCATTGAACACAGAAAATATCTCTAATAAAGTCGAGCAACCCATTCTTCTTTTCTTCTTTACTGAACACACTTGAGATAAAAACAAAGTATATCTCCTGAAAAAATCTTTTGAAAACTGATAAAAATCGAGAATACACAAAACCTTTCATATCTTTCTATGAGAGAGGGGGAGAGCATAAAAATGTTCTTCAACAACCTCTCTGATGTTCCAAAGGATTTAAAAATGTTCCAAAGGATTTAACAGGAAGCTTTTGGCATCCATTTGAGTTTGGGTGTAGGAACATACCTCTTTTCTCTGAAAGGTATCTGATAAAATGGAAAGCCATCAGCTTGTGATTTCACAACTCTCCTCTTCTCTTTACATCTTCTTTCATCAAGTTTTCTAGGAGATTTGTTGATGTTGGTTTTAAAGCTTCAAACCTCACCCCAAGCCAAAGCTCTCGTGTATAATAAAAATAAACTTGTACAGGAGGAGGAAAGTAACTTTAAAATATGAAAAGAAAAGGTGTTCTGGAGTTGCAGAAAGAAAGCTCATTATTGTCATATTAAAGAAGACCTATATATAGCCTGAAATTACAATACGTGGGAACAAGGAAAAGCAACAAATATGAAATAACTATTCTAGTCCTAAAAGGCAGGTAACTCTTATGACTTTTCCATATTCAACGTTCACATCATTGTGAACCAGTCAAATTCTCTACCCATTCTTTATTTATTCTAGCTCTAAATAAAACAAACTAAAAAATACTTATTTAATTTAGCCATGCATGTGATTATCATTCAAACCAATTAATCCAACAATCACCCCTTAATTGGTTTATACCATTTTTTCATAGCAATGCCGACTCTTCTTCAATTAGGTTCGCTTCCTTCTTCCACTTTGGACATTCGTTGTTGTAATGACCGAATTCCCCACACTTGTAGCATTTTACATGACTCTTATCCCAGACACGCTCCTTACCATCTTGGATTTTCCCGGACCCACGACCTCTTCCCCAGCCACGTCCAAATCCATCCCGATGTGAACCGCCACTGCCACAATGCATACAACCATTCGATTTTTCTTCTCTTGTCAACAATAACCCACCTTGAACGTCCTCCACCTTCTCGGATCCTTTGATGCGCTCCTCATAAGCCTTTAATCTACCGACGGCTTCGTCAAAAAGCATCGTATCCAACTCAAACCATTGCTCAATCGACGCCACAATTTGAAGAAAGGACTTAGGCATAGAATCGAGTAGCCTTTTCACCAAGTCCACTTCTTCAAGTTCGTACCCGAGACTCCTTGCTTTTGAAGCTAAACCACTCAACTTGGTTGCAAAATCATCCACGGTTTCTCCCTCCTTCATGTGTAAGCTTTCCAACTCCCTTTTCAAAGTTGCAAGCCGAGCCGTTCTCACCCGATCCACTCCCAAATAACGAGTTTTTAATCCATCCCAAATCTTTTTTGGATCGGTGTAATCGGACATTTGCAACACCATCTCTTCTGGGATTGCTTGAAATAGGAAAGCAAGTGATTGTTTCTTCTTTTTCAAATCTGGTTCTTCTCCTAAATTTCTTGGTTCGACCGTCTCCCACAGCCCATATGCATCCATAATTGACTTCACCTTGACGGCCCACACCGGATAGTTTGTCGGAGTCAAGACCGGAACTTGGTACGACATCGATGCTCCTTCTCTAGGTACCATCACCATTTTTCTTTCCTTTTGTGACAGCCCCAACCTTTTCCGATCCAATCTGTTCGGAGACTCCTCTTCTACCGGTCCAGAAAATCAAGCACCCGCCTCTTCTATTTTCTTTTACCAACAAACAAGCCAAACCAAAACTCAAACATTCTGATTTTTCTGCTTGTTTTCCCGCTTCTGGTTAGGATTCCTGGAGCAGATTGATCAAGGAAGGAAGCTTCACTTTTTTCTGTTGTCAAGAACGACTTATTCCCTCTTCAACCTGGATGGTGCTCTGATACCAAGTGTTGGTTTTAAAGCTTCAAACCTCACCCCAAGCCAAAGCTCTCGTGTATGATAAAAATAAACTTGTACATGAGGAGGAAGTAACTTCAAAATATGAAAAGAAAATGTGTTCTGGAGTTGCAGAAAGAAAGCTCATTATTGTCATATTAAAGAAGGCCTATATATAGCCTGAAATTACAATACGTGGGAACAAGGAAAAGCAACAAATATGAAATAACTATTCTAGTCCTAAAAGGCAGGTAACTCTTATGACTTTTCCATATTCAACGTTCACATCATTGTGAACCAGTCAAATTCTCTACCCACTCTTTATTTATTCTAGCTCTAAATAAAACAAACTAAAAAATACTTATTTAATTTAGCCATGCATGTGATTATCATTCAAACCAATTAATCCAACAGTTGAACGGTTGCATATTTCTGACTTTTTGGGATGGCTTTGTTTCAGATTTTAGATATGTGCTCATGGGAACCCATACCCACTTTGTCTTTGTTACTTTTGGAGAAGTATTCTTCGGAACCCAGATCTTCTTTGTTTGAGGTTTTTGCTTCCTTCTATTTGTGTATTTTGGCTTGAAGAATGAACTTTTGAAAGATAAATGAACCTCAGATCTTCTAACATCTTCTGTTCTTCTAGCAGATGGAGTTAGCTTGACAGCATGTTGACACTTCGTTTTTATTTCTTCTTTTTATAATTTATTTAGCACGTTTTATTTCATTTTTAGTATTATTCGCATGCATATTTTGTATTTTTATATTTTTATCATTCGGGGATACGTTCTAGTCCTTTTATGTTTAAATGTAGATTTTATTGAAGACTAGCGGGAGCGGGATGAGCCAAACGGGAGAATATAGCGGATGAAACGGGACGATATTTTGGAGCGCGGAATTTTCGGAGACTCGGATCTTTTAGCGGGCTTGGATTTGGAGCAAGCTATTGGACCAAGAAAGAAGACATGGGCTCCATTGGGTTTACCTAGCCCAAAAGGTGGTCAAAAGAGGTCAAAAACCAGGTTCATCCCAAAGAAGAAAAGTGACAAAAGGGCTTTTTGCGAGTTGGACCGTATCATGCTCAAAGTGGGCTTTTTACCCTTTTGCGCGACCCGTGTGGATTTTGCGCGACCCGCGTAAAACGTGCAGAGGGACTGTTTTGTCATTTCACGTGTGTTTCAGCTATATGAGGCATATGGGGAGTGTTTTTCTACATCTTAGACATCATTTTTCAGAGGAATTTGTGGGGAACAACCCTTGGAGCTTTGGAGAAGATCTCTTGGAGTTTTGTTCTTCATTTTCTTCACTTGGATTTGTGCATTTGCAACAATCAATGTTTGGTATTTCTTATCTTTGTTCTTACTTTGTTATGAGTAACTAAACTCTCCATAGTTAGTGTTGGGAGAAATCTCTTGGATGATTTTCTAGTTTGAATGGTTCTTGAATCTTTGTTGAATTCATGATTGAAACTTTGTTTTAATTATCATATTGTTGGATGCTTTGATTTCATGAGTCTAAGTGTTTAATGATTATTGTTATTTGTTTTTAAGATTACGTAATCGATTTTAGAAACAAATTAGTAACAAATGATTTTTATGGATGCTCATTATCTCATTTCAAAATCATGGAGTTTTAATCTTTAAGGTAGAAGTTAAGCTTTTAGCTTCCTTTAAATTTGGTGATTCTTAAAGTATAATGCTAATCAATTTATTTAAACCAAATGCTTATTTGATTTATGACTTTGATTAAGAAGGATGTCATAGAGCTTTCTTGATATCCATACAAACTAAGACGAATCTAGATAACTCTAGCTTTAGAGTTGTTATAACCATTTTGATTTGAGCAAGGATATTGCACCTAGAACCATAATGATAAACTAGATAATTGATTCAAGAGATGGAACCCAATGCTAACTCTTTTTCTCCCAATTTATCAAATTACCATTTTCACAAATAGCAACCTACTTTACTATTTCTCTCTTTTTAGTCAACTTAGTTCAAAACAATCAAAACCCCCTATTTATTTTATTTTGTTTAAAAATATACATTGTTTTGAATTGATCACATTAATTTACAAATTGAACCAGTTTCTGTGGATACGATCCCTTTACCGCTATACGCAAATTTGTGTATTAGAAATAGGGTTTATTTTTGTTGGCCTCGACAACCACCACATGTGATGAGGCTGATTTGTCAGCATGAGAAGGAGCTGATTCATCAGCACGAGCTGAAGCTGGTTGGACAGTGTATAATGAGTTTTACGGGTTTGTTTGGTGTGGGTAGAGAGATGTGAAGGAGTCTTTGATGTGGTTTTGGTTTGGGTGTGCCTGGGGTGTGTGTATGTTTGTGTCTGAGTCTTTGTTTTTCGTTTTAGGATGGTAATGGGTTTTGATGGAAAGTTTGGGACTGATGTATGGTTTGGGGCTGATCTATGTAGAGGGTTTCGTGTTTTACCAACTTGAGGTTTATCAGTACAAGTTTCATCAGTGTAAGGTTTATCAGCGTAAGAACTCTCAGCATGTAGATTATCAGCATGAGATCCATCAGTGTGAGAATTAGAGGCTGAAGCTGATGAACACTTGCAGGGCTTATGATACGAGTCTTCCATTTCCTTAAGTTTAGTTTCAAGGTCAGATGTCTTATTCTCCTGTTCAGTCAGCTTCTTCTTCAAAGCACAAAATTCTTCTTCTTTACCCTCAAGATCTGATATATTTTTCTCCATATTCATTAACTGGTGTTTCAGATCGTCTATCTCCTTTTGTTTCTGATTAATGGCTTTCTCTCTTAATTGCACTTCAGCCTTGAAGCCAAAAGGTAAAGGTTATTGTTCTTTCATCAGTCCCAAAAAACAAGATAGTTCTCTCAATCTAATCGGTTTACCAGGTTCTTCAGTTCCCACTAAAGTAATTCTAGAGATTTTATGATTTGAAAAATGTTCCCTCATCTCAGAAACAGTATACGATCCATGAAACTGGTCTCCAATATAAAAACACCATAAATATCTGTATAATTCAAAATCAAATTTCTCCATTTGTCAAGAAATAAGATAAACACACTTACAGACTTTTTCTTATTTTCAGATACTTTGATGATGCTACTTTTGATGACAAAATAAAGAAGGATGAGGGAGGGCTGATCTGGATCTGGACTTCGAATTTCTCTGAACTTCTACTCTTTCTTTAGATGAAAACTAAGGGTTTTTGATGATTGTATGGCCTGAGATATTTCTTTGCTTATTCTGTGGATCTTGTAATCTGAACGGACTTTTAATCTTTTGAACATGAATAGATCTTAGAACAATCGTTCTAAACTGCTCTGATACCAGTTGTTGGTCCCTCGATTTAAACACTCGTTTATGAATCTTAACGAAACGCGGAATAAACACAAGTATTCAACAAATAAATCACATAGTTTATTTATTGAGGGTTTTTCTGTTTAAGCACACAGATTACACAGAAGAACTAAAACACTAATCTTTAAAACTCTCTAAATCGTCACTCACGAAAATCATCAATCACCAACCTTTTTACATAAAGGATGTTGATTAATATATACATAAAAAGCTCCAGGATAATCTCCTAAAAATCAGGATAATCTTCAGCCAAGATAATCTCTGCAGATCTTAAAATCAAACCAATATTATCTGTAGATCTTCAAATCAAATCATATCCCAAGATTGTAGGAATACAAATCTTTAGGGATAATAACAAATCTGATCTCAGGATAAGATCAGATCTGACCTTCAGTCGGATCAGCATCAGAGTCAGCTTTAGCTTCAGCCTGACGAATATCAGCATCAGCTGATCCAATCAGCACCAGCTGATCCTTTTAGCACCAGCATCAGCAGTAGCTGATGCCTGATCAGCATATCTTCTGTTTCAGCATCTGCTGATTATCTTCAGCAACAGCAGCAACTGTCCGTTTTCAGTATCTGCATCAGCTGATCAGCTTCGGTATCAGTATCAGCATCAGCTGATCAGCTTCAGGCACTCTACTCTATTCAGCTCTAAGGACAATAGCTAGGACATCTCTGATCGACAGTGCTTCAATCTTTAACAGCTCCAACATTTACAGTATAAATGAAATACCGCCTGACAGCTCAGCTTGTCTAAGTATAATATTTACAATTATTAGACAAGACTGGCTGTCAACAATGAGCAGTCTAAACAAACTATCTAATACAAATTGACATCATCAAATCTATATAATATTTTCCCAACAAATAAAACTCAAATGTCAAACTTAAGCAACATTTCTTTGGTCCAGTCACTTAAACATAACATAAAAGTTATCACTCATCACTTAAATTATAAATTAAAATTTATCAATTTATAAATAGCTAATTTGATAAACAATTTATACAAACTGAAATATAATATCATAGGCACATAGGCCAATGAATTTATCTAGTTATCACGATAGAGATAGAATTATAGAATTGTCATCTTAGTATAGTATATATTCACAAAAATTAATAAAATAATGAGATAACTTGCAACATATCGAGTCTTATTAGCATCATTCTCTTTCACAAGAAAACCAACAATGGTAGCAAATTGTTGATCATTAATGGATACATAAGACCTGACAACAATTGAAATACATTTAACACGACTTATTAAAAATGTATTTAGTAACGAGAATTAACATGAACTATCAAAGTGGATAATTATCGGGATGCATCCTCTAAAATCAGAATTAGGAACTGTCGCTTTTGTCCACCATTGGCATTAAGCGAAAAGTTTCAGTCAAACAAGTTTTATACTTAGCATATTTTCAAATATTATAATTATTATTTTTAACATGTTGTTTGGTTGGAACCTCTGAATTACCATTTTGTATTAATTAAATGTGAATGGGGCAGGGGTGAGTGGATGGGTGGGGGTGGGATAGGGTGAGGATGGGTAAGGTGGGTGGATGGGGTGAGGTGAGGTGAGGTGGGGTGGGGTGGGGGTAGGGGTAGGAGTGAGTGGGTGAGTGGGGGTTTGTGAAGTGGGTAGGGTAGAGTAGGGTGGGGTGGTATGGGGGGTAGAATAGGGTAGGTTTGGGGTGGGTGGGGTGGTGTAGGGTTGGGATTGGGGTTGGGGTTGGGGTAGGGGTATGGTAGGGTGTGGGTGGCTTTTAATTTTTTTAGACATGGTTCAATCTCTTAATGTTTAAAAGTTAGTGATAAATTAATTAAGATGTTATTATTCAGATGCCACAAAATACACTGAATTTGAAAAATTAAGAGGCGACCAAACAGGACCTTAGTATATATAACTTTGAATATGATGACACATTGGTTCTTTTCATTTCCCATAAAGGGTGCTTCATTGGGTTCTAGATGGAGAGATCATTAGACACTTTTTATGGTGTTTATAAGGGCATGTTGAAATGTAAGAGGGAAGACATCATTCCATGTCTTCCAAGTGAATGTAACTCCCATTTATTTGAATGTTAATTACTCATAATTGCATCTTATGGGTAAGTTGTAGAACCACACGTTTTTAGTCCCTTAAGTTATAGAAAAATGAAATATCCATCATCGTATATTTATTTTAACCGTAGGGACTTATCGTGTCATTATGGTAAATGTTATGGTACATAATGTAATTGCATTCAACATTTAATAAACATTACAAGAATATTCTGAAGGCGACATTAACATGTTATTTTTTCCAACAATGTATAATTCGAAGAATAAAATTGTTCGAAGAATAAAATTGTGGTGATCTTTGAAGAAGAAATAATGAGGTGTGCAATATTTATCTAACACCACTTTCTCTATTTTGGGACTTTATTTCATAATCATGACACTGTTGGTCTAAAATTTTTTATTATGAAGCTTGATTGTGAGAAATTCTTGGCCTTTGGGTGAGTTTAGTGCATAGCCTAACTTGAGTAACCATTTATATATAAATGGGATATCTTTAAATTCTTAAAGCCATAGGATTTATTCACCCCATTCTTCGCCAAATAAATTTGAGAGATAAAGGAAAGCAAGAGCTTGAAATCAATACGAGAAACATGAATTTGAAGCATTAGGATTTATTCTTGAAGAGTTTATTTATTAATTCCACTCAGTGAAGCAAGCATGATATATCTCTTTGATTATTAAAACTTTGTTTGAATGTTTAAGCTCCATTAGTGGAGCATCACCCTTATGATATCTCCAAATGGAAATAATATATAAGTGGATGATGCTTGATATAAATTCTAATCAATTATATCCAATTCAGATAAAGGAAACCACTGCAAATAGTCATTTCAATTGATTTTTGTATTGATATAAATTCTAATCAGTTATATCCAATTCAGATAAAGAAACCTAGTGCAAATAGTCATTTCAATTGATTTTTGAACTTGTATTGATGGAATTAGAGTTTATCTATTTAATCCGTGGATTAATTCCAAAATTAAGTTTAATAGGTATGTATTCACATGTTTGATCAACAAAATTTTAAACTCATTAGATCCATTTTTGGTCATTGAACACCATTATGTAAGAAAACCATTGGTAATTGACTAAGTGTTTTGCTAAAGACAATATTATGCAACATGTAGTACGAGTGTACACGACAAGATGGGATAAGGCCACCGCGACGCGAGGATTAGTAGATCACAACGCAAATAATTGGGAAGATCGTGACACATCCATTGGTCTGATGCAACGCTTAGTTCGCACAGGCCAGTCATGATTTAAAGCCCTAAACCGGCCATTTGGGACATTTTTACCCAAATGTGGAGTAGAACAGAGGAGGGGAATGATCCCCTTGGTTCATGTGAGCTAGAATAAAAGGGAAACAAGGGATATTTCAAATAATTTACCTCTATTGTTTGGATTGAAGGTAAACTCCTAATTCTCCTTGGTAGATTCGTATTGAAAATATGTTAAAGGTAAATAGAACCGGATTCTATGGCCTAATGGTTGAAACCCTTGCCATTGTGACTAGAAACAACTTAAAAGTCATCTTAATAAGGTGTGGATCGGTCTGAAATGGTCCAGATTAGAGTCTAGTTCAATAGTCACGATGCTAAGCTCATAGGTAGCAACGCTATAGTTGAATGTTCATAGGTAGAGGTGCGATAGATAAAGGTTACGTCGCGATGCTGCAATTATTCATCGGACGCGAGGCATCAGTCACTTGGACGTGATACAGAGCATGAATATCATATGTATGATGATAGAGCATGAATATGTATGATGATAGGTCGAAACATGTATAAAGAGAGTATGCTAAAGGGTAGCCTTTAGTCTATGGTATTCAAATTCTGGTACTAAAAAACGATATGTGATGTTGACAGCTTCTATCACAAGAGGAGAAGTAGACTTGAATAATTAAACTCGACACAACTATGTCATCAATAAGGTGAGTACATGCTACCACACTATATTATTAGAATACATGTCATGATTAATATATTTGTGTTAATATATTGTGCATAGAAATGTCTGTTGCGTGGTATTAATAAAAAATATGTTGTGTTTCCATGCCAACTAGCATATGTGTCGGTAGCATATGTGTCAATGTTGGGACCTAGATCTTCTAGGCTAATAAGTAATTAAAGCAGTGCATAGACTGGTTGAGTTGAGAGTAGGTATAGACTTACATTCCTTGTAGGGTTAATACACTTCATAAATTCATGACAAGGATTGGCCTTAGTGGCTAGTATGTGATCACGATAGAATATGAAAAAGTAGAGAAAATTCTAGGTGACACTGACCTGAATTTAGAACCTAGCTTTTAGTGTTGATAACTAGTAAGATCTGTGTATAGGCGGGTCAAGCACAGAGTTTCAGTAGGTAAATCTCCCTTGCAGGGATGAGGCGACGTGCATGTACATCATGATGAGGAACTGCCTCGATAACAGAGATAAGGAGGTGTAATACGGAACTTCCTCGATAGATAGAGATAGCGGTTTCCAATGAGGAACTAGCTTGATAGACGGTTATACGGAATGGTAATGGGGAACTCTCTCGATAGATGGTATACTGAATGGTAACGAGGAACTATCTCGATAGATGGTGATATTAAACGGTAAGCTTCTAGGTAATGCCCTAGAGACAGCAGTCTATATCTTACACATCATACCAACTAAGAAGGCTGCAAAAACACCCTCTGAAATGTGGAATAGGGTTCATCCCTACAAGCACATATGAAAGTCTGGGATTGTGAATTCTCTATTTTTTACGAATCTCACAAAAAACTAGAACCCAGATCAAAGAAGTGTCACTTCATTGGTTATCCTCGAAATTCTTTTGGATACTTGTTTTACAAGCCTTCTGAGAACAAGGTGTTTGTGCCTCGAAGGGGGGTCTCTCTTGAAAGGGTTATCATACACAAAGAAGCCAGTGGGAGCAAGATTGATCTTGAAGAGATTCAAGAATCAACCGATGAAGAACCTATAGTTCACATAGCACTCAACCAGAGGATGATACACCTGTTCAGGAAACTAACATATCTCCACCTCTTCTTCGCATATCTAATAGAGTTAGTCACCCTCCTGGGTTTTATGGTTTTCATATTACTGAAGGTAACACAATAATTAGTGATAAGACACTGGTTGGTGTGAATGAGCCATCCAGCTGCAACAAAGTGATGGCAGGCCCAAAGGCTGCCATATGGAAAGAGGTCATGGAGAGCGAGTATTTATATGATAACCAAGTTAGGAATTTGGTTGATTCTACACACCTGGCCTTAAAACTGTTGGGTGTAAATTGATCTTCAAGAAGAATACTAACATGGATGGGAACATACACACATTCAAAACCATACTACTCGCGAAGGGTTATACTCGAACTCAAGAGATTGATTATGAGGAAACCTTCTCACCGGTAGCTAATATTAAGTCTATTAGGACATTGCTTGCTATAGCTACATTTTATGAATATGAGATACGGAAAATGCATGTTAAAACCGCTTTCATTAACTAAAAACTTACAAAGGATGTGCATATGTGTAAGACCCGGTCCGGCGAGTCGCGGCCCGAAGGAATCCGCGGCGCGGCTTTTGGAAGAATCTAGAATCGCGTAGGATTTGTACGCGCGGCGCGGTTCTAAAGAATCCGCGGCGCGGTGCGCCGCAGTCATGAAAAACCCTAATTCGGATTTAAACGCCTATAAAAAGGACCCCAGCCCTAGGGTTCGTGTTTTTGGAGAGTTTTTAGAGTAGAGGTGTCTGGTTTCGGCAGATACTCTTTGGTCTCGAGGTGTTGAAGTTTTTGGGAGATTAGAAGAAGGATATCCACGCGGGAGAAGGTTTAGAACGGATCGTGGGCATCACTCCGTCCTTCAGAAGTGAGGTAAGAAGATTTACTCTTCTGACTTTTCTGTTTATCCCGTCATATGGTGTTACCAGTTGGTTTGTAGCTTTAGACGATTTGTAGCCCTTAGGGTTTGAACCAAGGACATGCATGGACTTGCATGTCCACAAGGAAGTGACCTTAGGGTAGTTCCTGATCCCAGGAAGGGTGTAGAAAGGAACTGATAGGCATATACCGGACCAAAATTGCAACTTAACAGTCACAAGCCCAAATCAGAAATGGGTCACGGTAGCCCAACTCGAGTACCACATTAAGTGACTGTCGTTTTTAACCCACAAGTTATTTTTCCATTTTTCAGTTTTAGTATTGTCTTTTTACTTATTGTTTGAAACTGTCAAGTTAGTTTTATTTTGATTTCCACAAGTGTAGGAAACGTAGTTAGTGGGTCTTTTTTTTTGGCGTATATGTACAGAGAAAAAAGGAAGGAATGACAGTTTTTTGAGTTCTTGAAATTTATTTGCTTTCTCGATATCTTCATTGAGGAATCAAGGTCCATGCTATTCTAATTCGACAGGTAATTAGAAGGTGAACTTGGGCAGCTAGATCGGAAGTCTCGTGGTGTAACTGTATCGAGAATTCAGGTTTAGTTCTCAACCTGTTATAATTTATTGTGCTGGGTATTTACGATCCTGAGAATGACCGAAAAGAAAGAGAACAACAGATGAAAGCAATGCAAGCCCAGGTGCAAGAACTTATCGTTTCCCAAAATCATCGATCAGAAGAAGAGATTAATTCAGGAGGTACCGGCGGTTCGTCTGATCGTGGCGACAAGGAGAAATCAGGTACTCGTCTAACTGACATCAAAGTCGACATTCCAGAGTATGATGGGAAGATGGATCCTGATGAATTTCTCGATTGGCTGCGAACGGTGGAACGGGTGTTTGATTACAAACAATTGACAGAGGTTCACAAGGTGAAAATCGTAGCCCTCAAGTTTCGCAAATACGCTTCTACCTGGTGGTCCAATGTTTGTTTACAACGTGAACGCTCTGGGAAAGAAAAGATTCAAACATGGTTTAAGATGAAAAAGAAACTAAAAGAAAAGTTCCTTCCATCGTATTATGTTCAACAGAGTTTCGCCCGACTACACTCATTGAAGCAAGGCACGAGTACTGTTGAGGAATATTCGCGTGAATTTGAGTATATGTTAATGAAGTGCGATGTACCAGAGGATGACCCCCAGACTTTGGTGCGTTATTTGGGAGGTCTAGAATCTCGGGTTGCTCATGTTGTTGAACTACACCCATATCAAACCCTATCTGACCTCACTTTACTGGCCCATAAAGTAGATGTGCAACAGCGTGGTAAAGGAAAATATGAGTTCGGTCGTTTTTCTCTTAAGCCCAATTTATCCTCAAAATTCAACTCTAACTTTAAGCCCACCGCACCTATCGTTCACAAAACACCTTCCGCTCCGAATACCAATTCTGAACCTCAAAAAGCTCCACGCCGATGTTTCCGATGTCAAGGCTTAGGGCACATAGCGTCTGAATGCCCAAACAAACGAGTAATTTCGTTAGCTGATTTCGAATCAGCAGGAGGTTTTGAAGTCGAATCCAGTGAAAACATCATTCCTGAACCCTTAATTGAAGATGAAGTCGAAGTAACTGGTCCGGATGACGGGCCATGTCTTGTAGTTCGTCGAGCCCTCAGCACGACTACCGTTTCAGGTACGGAATTACAACGTGAAGCAATTTTTCATACTCGATGTACGATTGATCAAAAGGTGTGTTCGGTGATAATTGATGGGGGTAGCTGCACCAATGTTGCTTCTCAGACTTTGATTACAAAATTAAACCTCAGCACACAACCTCACCCTTCTCCTTATGTTATTCAATGGCTTAATCAGGGAAAAGGGATACGTGTATCTCACCGCGTTCTGTTATCTTTTAGCATCGGTAAATCGTATGCAGACGACATTTGGTGTGATGTTATACCAATGGATGCGTGTCATGTGCTACTGGGACGCCCTTGGCAGTATGACAGACGCGTAATTCACGATGGGTATTTCAACACCTACTCTTTTTATCATAACAACCGCAAAATTGTTCTCACGCCCATCACCCCAACTTCAACCTCATCAAAAACCACAACCACCCTGAGTACAATTCTCCAATCTGAGTATCATGAATACGCGTCTTTTAAAGACCATCTCCTGTTGGGACTTGACGAAGAAGAAAAGCAACCTCAACCACTGCTGTCCCCTGTTATACAGACTTTATTGAAGGCCTACGCACAAGTTTTTCCTGATGAAATTCCCATGGGACTACCACCTCCACGATCTATTCAACACAAAATCGACCTTATACCGGGGTCTGTGTTACCCAACAAACCCGCATACAGAACCAATCCCAAAGAAACCATTGAAATCCGAAAACAAGTTGACAAGTTACTCGAGAAAGGACTCATTCGTGAATCTCTTAGCCCTTGTGCAGTGCCTACTTTACTTGTACCAAAAAAGAACGGAGAATGGAGGATGTGTATGGATAGCCGATCCATAAACAAGATCACTATCAAGTATCGTTTTCCTATTCCGAGGCTTAACGATTTACTGGATGAGCTTCACGGCTCAACCGTGTTTTCTAAAGTAGACTTGCGGAGTGGCTATCATCAAATCAGAATCTATGAAGGGGATGAGTGGAAAACGGCTTTCAAGACCAAGGAAGGGTTATACGAGTGGTTAGTTATGCCGTTCGGACTGTCCAACGCTCCAAGTACTTTCATGAGATTGATGAATCACGTACTAAAACCATTTCTGGGGCGTTTTATTGTTGTGTATTTCGATGACATACTTGTGTACAGTCAGAGTATGGAAGATCATCAAACTCATCTTGCTCAACTATTCCAGGTCCTTGATCAAGAAAAGCTGTATGGAAACTTGGAAAAATGCGAGTTTTTCACGAAACAAGTCAATTTTCTTGGTTATCTAGTTACTGACCAAGGAATACGAGTAGACGAGAAGAAAGTTCAAGCAATCCGCGATTGGCCCGTACCGCAATCCATCCAACAAGTTCGAAGTTTTCATGGTCTCGCCTCCTTTTACCGGCGTTTTATCAAGAACTTCAGCACAATCGTCTCTCCAATGACTGAAATTACCAGATTCAAAATCTTCAATTGGACACCTCAAGCTCAACGAGCTTTTGATGAGCTCAAACTACAGCTATCATCTACTCCAGTGTTGGCGTTACCATGTTTTCAGGAGATGTTTGAAGTCGAGTGTGACGCGTCTGGTGTCGGCATTGGCGCGGTCCTGTCCCAACAAACCCGTCCCATTGCCTATTTCAGCGAAAAGTTTAATGATGCAAAGCGGCGATACTCAACTTACGATAAGGAATTTTATGCAATTATTCGGGCCTTGGATCATTGGCAACACTATTTGATTTCTAAGGAATTCATTCTACATTCTGACCATGAGGCATTAAAGTACATCCAAGGCCAGCATAAACTTCAGCCACGACATGCTAAATGGGTCGAATTCCTTCAGGCGTTCACATTCACAATTAAACACAAGGCAGGGAAGTTAAATAGAGGTGCTGATGCTTTATCTCGTAAGTATTCCCTATTGAATTCGCTTCAACCTACGGTTATGGGGCTCGATCTTTTACAGTGTGCATACCCAACAGACCCTGATTTTGGGGAGATATATCACACTTGTTGCAACCATGCTAAAGGCGAATTTCACATCTTTAATGGGTTTCTTTTTAAAAGACAGCGGTTATGTGTTCCTCGCCACAGTGTGCGGTTGGTTATCCTACGGGAAGCACACGAAGGCGGCTTGGCAGGTCACCTTGGAATTGATAAAACACTTCATATTTTGCGCCACCAGTTTTTTTGGCCACAAATGAATAAAGATGTGGGTCATTACATTCGACGATGTCTTCAATGTCACCAAGCCAAAAGTCAGTCGTCCCCACACGGCTTATACCTGCCACTGCCGGTCCCTGTTGCGCCTTGGGAGGATGTGAGTCTAGATTTCATTACCGGGTTGCCCCGTACCCAGCAGAGCAAGGATTCCATAATGGTTGTCGTCGACCGATTTTCTAAAATGGCACACTTTGTAGCGTGTCATACCACCTATGATGCTGTCAAGATCGCGGCATTATACTTCAAGGAGATAGTTCGACTTCATGGGATTCCGAAAACCATGGTTAGTGATCGAGATGCTAAGTTCTTGAGCCATTTCTGGCTCACTCTATGGCGGAAAATGGGAACGAAACTCAAATTTAGCACCGCTAGCCATCCTCAAACAGATGGTCAGACCGAAGTTACTAATCGCACACTTGGGTCATTACTCCGTTCGCTTATCACCACTAACCTGAAAGAATGGGAGGAATTGTTGCCCCGCGCTGAGTTTGCATACAACAGGGCTCCTAGCAAGACAACAGGCCGTAGCCCTTTCGAGGTTGTTTATGGGCTGAATCCATCCACGCCCCTTGATTTAGCTGTCCTTGACACGACCACTAAGTTCAGTAAAGAAGCAAGTGATGTGGCAGTTGATATCAAGACAATTCATCAACAGGTTCATGATAAAATTACCAAGTCCAATGAACTGGTTAAATATCGCCGGGACAAGGGACGAAAACATGTGCTTTTTAAACCAGGTGATCTTGTTTGGTTACACTTTCGAAAAGAGAGATTTCCTTCCAAAAGGCGTTCTAAATTAAGCCCACGCGCAGATGGTCCTTTTAAAGTTCTCAGCAAAGTCAATGACAATGCCTATGAAATTGACCTATCAGGCAATGCATCTGCATCTGCTACCATTAATGTGGCTGATCTCCAACCTTACTACGACCCTGATGAAGACCTTCCAAGTTTGAGGTCAAACTTTTTCGCAGCCGGGGAGGATGATAGGCATATACCGGACCAAAATTGCAACTTAACAGTCACAAGCCCAAATCAGAAATGGGTCACGGTAGCCCAACTCGAGTACCACATTAAGTGACTGTCGTTTTTAACCCACAAGTTATTTTTCCATTTTTCAGTTTTAGTATTGTCTTTTTACTTATTGTTTGAAACTGTCAAGTTAGTTTTATTTTGATTTCCACAAGTGTAGGAAACGTAGTTAGTGGGTCTTTTTTTTTGGCGTATATGTACAGAGAAAAAAGGAAGGAATGACAGTTTTTTGAGTTCTTGAAATTTATTTGCTTTCTCGATATCTTCATTGAGGAATCAAGGTCCATGCTATTCTAATTCGACAGGTAATTAGAAGGTGAACTTGGGCAGCTAGATCGGAAGTCTCGTGGTGTAACTGTATCGAGAATTCAGGTTTAGTTCTCAACCTGTTATAATTTATTGTGCTGGGTATTTACGATCCTGTTTCATAGCTTGTTGCTATCATATAAAAAAAAAAAAAAAAAAAAAAAAAAAAAAAAAAAAAAAAAAAAAAAAAAAAAAAAAAAGACCCACTAACTACGTTTCCTACACTTGTGGAAATCAAAATAAAACTAACTTGACAGTTTCAAACAATAAGTAAAAAGACAATACTAAAACTGAAAAATGGAAAAATAACTTGTGGGTTAAAAACGACAGTCACTTAATGTGGTACTCGAGTTGGGCTACCGTGACCCATTTCTGATTTGGGCTTGTGACTGTTAAGTTGCAATTTTGGTCCGGTATATGCCTATCAGGAACCCTAGCCGATTGATGTACTGTTAATCGCTGAAAAACATTTTGGAATGTTACGAGCCGCGACGCGGACTGGCTAAGTCAGCGGCGCGGACTCGGCTGAAATCCCGTAATTGTGCAATGGTAGCCGCGGCGCGTAGGGCGAGGAGCCACGCCGCGGCGAGCGACTGTTTGTCCAGGAATTTAGTTTTGACCACGGTTTGATGGCTAATAGTGAGTCTAACCTTTAGGCAGGTCTGTAAGAGCCTAGTCAGTAATTGATATGTTGTATGTGTGTGGGATTTAGGTGTGTGGACGAGCTAAGTGGGGATATTAGAGAATATCTGTGCGGTTTCGAATCAGGTGAGTATCCTCACCTTACTATATGATGTTGCATGTTAGGCATCTTGTGTGTTATTTACAGTTATATGATTTGCTCTATATCTGTGGTTATTTGTTGTTGGGCTCAGTACTGATGCGTGTCCCCTCGTAGCTGTTGTATGGCGAGTTGGACTATGCCTTGTCCCATAGCTGTTGTATGATGGGCTGGGCCATAACCGGGAACCCATAGCTGTTGTATGATGGGTAAAACCTTCCCGTGTCCATAGCTGTTGTATGATGGACGCCCGTAGCTGTTGTATGACGGGTAGGGTCGGGTCGTTCTCGAGGACGGGTTGTTTAATGTGTGGGCATGTATGGTAGTTTGTGGACTCACTAAGCTTTAAGCTTACCCGTTGATTTATAACATTTCAGGTATTTCGAATGACAAAGGGAAGGGCAAGGCGTGACGGCGGCGCATCGCATACAAAAGATTTATTCTGAAGAATTATGTTTTGATTTTTAAATGTTTCCGCTGTTGATTTAATAAATATGTCCAACAAATTTACTTTTTGGAAGAAATATTTTATTAGAACCTTGATAATAAATAAATTTTAGAAATTTTGAAATTGGGGCGTTACAAATTGGTATCAGAGCCTTGGCTTGAGGGATTTGGATGAACTGTATTGGGAATCCAAACTCAAACTTAGGACTGAGCGATTTTGTTAAGAAAATGGTTTTGGAAGGTTAAATTAAAGTAAAAGAAGATGCGATGCGAACCGTCAGCCGAGCTCAAGTAAGTTTTGTGATTCCCAATTACCCATGCCAAGTTTGTGTTATGTGATAAAATGTATTGTGCTAGGATGTAAAGCTGCCTGGATAATATACTCTGTAGACTGTTTGTGCCTTATGTGCTGCTTTGGAATTTTATGCTACTGTCGTTAGGTTGCTTAGTGAATGCTGGTAGGTTATATACAATTAGGGTAAGATAGCCTAAGAATTCTTGGTCTGGCCTTACTGGCTGTTCCTTGTTTGGTTGTGACTTTAGGGTAGATCAGTTATTCAAACGTCTATCTTATTCCTGATTGTGTACGGCTGTGCGTCCGTGAGGTGACTCGACGACATTAGCAATAGTTCTCTTAGGCACGTATGAGATGGAGAGTTAGATCAAAGATTAGGCACCACGGTGCATGACCGCATGAGTCAAAGGAAATGGTTTAGTGTGTGTGACGTTTTAGGAGGATGGTTGACGAACTTGGAACAAGGGCGAATAGGTGTGGAAGGTAGTACCAGGCCAGTATTACCGAAAGCACAGAATTCACGCTTGAGTCAAGAGTAGTCAAACAAAGTCCTAAAAAGTCAAGTAGTTGGATAGATAGGGGTGACCTGAGTATTGATATTAGAAACTGTTGCGCATTTTAGAATGGCAGTCACTCGAAGTAACGGTGGACCAGATGCGGGTACCTCGAGTGGGGGAGGACCGACTGATGAGAATCTCCGTAACCTGATAGCGGAGGAGGTTTCGCGGGAAGTGTTGGCTGCGATACCTCAGTTCTTTGGTACGATTAAGGCTGAGCTATGGGCAATGCTCGAGGAACGACTGGCTACTCAGGGCACGTCACGTGCTAGGGATGCAAGTTATAAGGACTTTTCGGCTTGTTCGCCTCCGATGTTCGATGGGGGCAGGGATCCGATTGTTAGCATGCGGTGGATTTCCGCAGTGGAGGGTGCTTTCCACACATGTTCCTGTCATGAGAATTCCAAGGTAACGTTTGCGGCGAATCTTTTAAGAGAGGGTGCGAAATATTGGTGGGAAATACGAACGAAAGATCTCACTCCTGCTCAGTTGGATGCCATTACATGGCCGCAGTTTAAGGAACAGTTCAAATTGGAGTATGTTCCACAGGTGGAAATGGAACGCTTGGCGCAGGAGTACCTAAATCTGACCCAGACTACTGAGACGGTGACGGAAATCACCAAGAAGTTTAATGAACGGGCACTCTTCTGTCCAGAGTTTGCGGCAACCGAGCGCATGAGGATGACCCGATACTTGGCAATGCTTCGCACAGACATTCGGGAATTTGTGTCTGCTGCTAGGCACCAAACTCTTACTGATATGATAGCGGCCGCTCGGGCTCGAGAGTTGGAACTGGAAACCCAACAAAAGCAGAAGCGTCCGCCGCCTGCTCAGACTCAGCAGGTGTCAAAGAAATTTCGAGGGACAGATCAGGGAAATCAAGGGCAAAGGAGCCAGGGTAAGTGTGGTAAATGTGGAAGGAATCATGAGGGACGTTGCTGGGTGCTAATTTGTCATAAGTGTGGAAAGGAGGGCCACTATGCTAAAGATTGTCGGCAAGAGGTCAAGATTTGTTTTAATTGTAACCAAGTGGGCCACTTCAAGGCCCAATGTCCCCGTCTGACTCAGGGAGCGGTTCAGAATCCGGAACCCGCTACACTCCGGATTACCGATGGTAGGCAGGGGAAAGGGGAAGCCCCTAAGACCAAGGGTCGAGCATTCGTCATGACCGCCGAGGAGGCACATGATGCGCCCGACGTCGTCACGGGTACTCTTTCTTTACTTGCCTCGTGTTTGTGGTGTGTGTAATAAATATGTCTATTATGCTTTGATTAGGAACATTCTTAGTCAACTCTACGCCTACCTTTGCACTATTTGATTCGGGTGCTAGTCATTCTTTTGTGTCTGCCGCGTTGGGAAAGAGTTTCGGTATTGCTTTAGGAACTCTTCATCAGCCGTTAGAAGTGGAAATTGCGGATGATAAAACCGTGCAAGAGACTAGTGTTTATCAGGGATGCGAAGTCATGATTCAAGGAATAAAGTTTCCGATCGATCTCATCCCTATACCGTTGAGTGACTCCCGAGTCATCATCGGTATGGACTGGATGGGTCAGCATGAATCTTGGATCGATTGTAAGAACAAGCGAGTGTGGATTCAAACCCCAAGTGGGGGAGAGCTGGTTGTGCAGGGCGAGAGAAAGAATCGAGGTTCAGTTTTCTGTTCAGCTGCTAGGGCACGCAGACATTTTCAGCATGGAGGTTCAGGATTTGTGGCTTATGTTGTAGACACACGAGAAAGGAAGCCACAACAGAAAGCAGATGATATACCAGTGGTTCGGGATTTTCCTGATGTTTTTCCCGAGGACCTGCCTGGCGTGCCGCCAGAGAGACAGGTGGAATTTAAGATCAACTTAACTCCCGGTGCAGCTCCGATAGCTAAAGCACCGTATCGTCTTGCGCCCCCAGAGATGCTGGAGTTGTCTATTCAACTTCGGGAATTATTAGATAAGGGATTTATACGACCCAGTTGCTCACCATGGGGAGCACCTATTTTGTTTGTTAAGAAGAAGGATGGTTCCAATAGGATGTGCATAGATTATCGTGAGCTGAACAAGCTTACGGTGAAGAATCGATATCCATTACCTCGCATCGACGACTTATTCGATCAACTGCAGGGCGCTTCGTGGTTTTCAAAAATTGATTTGCGGTCAGGTTACCATCAAATGCGAGTACGGGAGGAAGACATCCCGAAAACGGCTTTTCGGACGAGGTACGGCCACTTCGAGTTTGTAGTGATGCCGTTTGGACTGACCAATGCACCTGCAGCTTTTATGGACTTAATGAATCGGGTGTGTCGACCGATGTTGGATCGGTCATTTATAGTTTTCATTGACGACATCTTAGTCTATTCTCGGAGCAGGGAACAACATGAACAGCACTTAAAGGAAGTATTAGAGACCTTAAGGAAGGAGAAGCTTTATGCAAAATTATCCAAGTGTGACTTTTGGCTACGGGAGGTTCAGTTTTTGGGTCACATTGTAAATGAGCAAGGAATCATGGTAGACCCGGCTAAGGTGGAGGCCGTGATGCGGTGGGAGGTTCCGAAGACTCCCTCGGAGATTAGAAGTTTCTTGGGTCTGGCTGGTTATTACCGTCGTTTCATCCAAGACTTCTCAAAGGTTGCAGTACCTTTGACCCGGTTAACTAAGAAAAATGCTGCTTTTCGGTGGGGTGAAGAGCAGCAGCAAGCTTTTGAGACTTTGCGGCGGAAATTGTGTGAAGCTCCGGTTTTGACTTTGCCTAAGGGCATGGAGGATATGGTAGTTTACTGCGATGCATCAATCACGGGATTAGGGGCAGTCTTGATGCAACGAGGCAGGGTGATCGCTTACGTCTCACGACAGTTGAAGCCCCATGAAACTAACTACCCTACTCATGATTTGGAATTGGGAGCGGTGGTCTTCGCTCTCAAGATTTGGAGACACTATTTGTATGGAGTGAAGTGCACCATTTTCACGGACCATAAGAGTTTGAAGTACCTGATGGATCAGGCAAACCTCAATATGAGACAGAGAAGATGGTTGGAAGTATTAAAAGACTATGATTGTGAGATACACTGCCACCCTGGAAAGGCCAATGTGGTAGCGGATGCGTTAAGTCGTAAGGCTTCGAGTGCACCCCTTCGGGGCGTTTGTCTAAGGATGACAATTGTGACACCGCTGCTTGAGCTGATTAGGAAAGCCCAGGTGGAAGCAAGCAAGAGCGAGAATCAGAAAAGTGAGAGGATTGTGGGTCAGTTGGCAGCTATGGTCAAAGATAGTAGGGATTTGTTGACTTGTCACGAGAGGATTTGGGTACCGAAGCTGGGCGAGGTTCGTCAAACCCTATTGGAGGAGGCGCATAAATCCAGGTTCTTTATCCACCCTGGAGCGACTAAGATGTATAGGGATCTGCATGAATATTATTGGTGGCCAGGCATGAAGAGGGAAGTAGCTTGGTTTGTCGAAAGATGTTTGACCTGTCGTAAGGTCAAGGCCGAGCACCAACGGCCTCATGGTAAGTTGCAGCCTCTTGAGATCCCAGAATGGAAATGGGAGCATATCACAATGGATTTCATCACGAAGTTGCCAAGAACCCCTCGACATATGGACACTATTTGGGTTATCGTGGATAGGTTGACCAAAAGTGCTCATTTCCTCCCCATCCAAGAGACTTACTCTGCAAAGGAATTGGCTAAGGTCTTCACAGATGAGATTATCTCTCGGCATGGTATACCGGTCTCGGTGATATCCGACCAGGATGTCCGATTTACGTCTAGGTTTTGGAAGAAGTTTCATGAGGAATTAGGCACTCGCCTTCATTTCAGCACATCATATCATCCTCAGACGGATGGGCAGAGTGAAAGGACGATTCAAACACTGGAGGATATGCTTAGGGCATGTGTCATCGATTTTGGCGGGAGTTGGGATTCCCATCTCCCTTTAGCTGAGTTTTCTTACAATAACAATTATCACGCGAGTATTGGCAGAGCTCCCTTTGAATTGTTGTATGGAAGAAAATGTCGGACCCCTATATGCTGGGGTGAGGTTGGCCAGCAGGTATTGGGAAGTACAGAGGTGGTGCTCAAGACAACTGAGTTAATTCAGAAGGTTCGGGAGAGATTGTTAACCGCTCAAAGCCGACAGAAAAGTTATGCGGATAGGCGACGGTCCGATCTTGAGTTTCAAGTTGGGGATTATGTTCTTCTAAAGGTGTCGCCTTGGAAGGGAGTTATTCGTTTTAGGAAGCGAGGAAAGCTTGGCCCTAGGTACATTGGACCATATCGAATTGTCGCCCGTGTAGGTGAGGTAGCTTACCGGTTGGAGCTGCCCGAACAGCTTAGTCAGATTCACGACACGTTTCACGTTTCGCAGCTCAGAAAGTGCATGACTGAGGAATCCACAATAGTACCTTTGGAGGATATTCAATTAGATGAACGTCTAAATTATGTGGAGCGACCAATTGCCATCATTGAAAAGAAGATAAAGACTTTGCGGAATAAAACGATAGGATTAGTGAAGGTTCAGTGGCAGCATCGAAAAGGGTCCGAATGGACTTGGGAACCGGAGGAGGAAATGCGGAGGCATTATCCAGAATTATTTACCGGCACGGATTTCGGGGACGAAATCCAGTTAAGTGGGGGAGAATTGTAAGACCCGGTCCGCCGAGTCGTGGCCCGAAGGAATCCGCGGCGCGGCTTTTGGAAGAATCTAGAATCGCGTAGGATTTGTATGCGCGGCGCGGTTCTAAAGAATCCGCGGCGCGGTGCGCCGCAGTCATGAAAAACCCTAATTCGGATTTAAACGCCTATAAAAAGGACCCCAGCCCTAGGGTTCGTGTTTTTGGAGAGTTTTTAGAGTAGAGGTGTCTGGTTTCGGCAGATACTCTTTGGTCTCGAGGTGTTGACGGTTTTGGGAGATTAGAAGAAGGAGATCCACGGGGGAGAAGGTTTAGAACGGATCGTGGGCATCACTCCGTCCTTCAGAATTGAGGTAAGAAGATTTACTCTTCTGACTTTTCTGTTTATCCCGTCATATGGTGTTACCAGTTGGTTTGTAGCTTTAGACGATTTGTAGCCCTTAGGGTTTGAACCAAGGACATGCATGGACTTGCATGTCTATAAGGAAGTGACCTTAGGGTAGTTCCTGATCCCAGGAAGGGTGTAGAAAGGAACCCTAGCTGATTGATGTACTGTTAATCGCTGAAAAACATTTTGGAATGTTACAAGCCGCGACGCGGACTGGCTAAGTCAGCGGCGCGGACTCGGCTGAAATCCCGTAATTGTGCAATGGTAGCCGCGGCGCGTAGGGCGAGGAGCCACGCTGCGGCGAGCGACTGTTTGTCCAGGAATTTAGTTTTGACCACGGTTTGATGGCTAATAGTGAGTCTAACCTTTAGGCAGGTCTGTAAGAGCCTAGTCAGTAATTGATATGTTGTATGTGTGTGGGATTTAGGTGTGTGGACGAGCTAAGTGGGGATATTAGAGAATATCTGTGCGGTTTCGAATCAGGTGACTATATGATGTTGCATGTTAGGCATCTTGTGTGTTATTTACAGTTATATGATTTGCTCTATATCTGTGGTTATTTGTTGTTGGGCTCAGTACTGATGCGTGTCCCCTCGTAGCTGTTGTATGGCGAGTTGGACTATGCCTTGTCCCATAGCTGTTGTATGATGGGCTGGGCCATAACCGGGAACCCATAGCTGTTGTATGATGGGTAGAACCTTCCCGTGTCCATAGCTGTTGTATGATGGACGCCCGTAGCTGTTGTATGACGGGTAGGGTCGGGTCGTTCTCGAGGACGGGTTGTTTAATGTGTGGGCATGTATGGTAGTTTGTGGACTCACTAAGCTTTAAGCTTACCCGTTGATTTATAACATTTCAGGTATTTCGAATGACAAAGGGAAGGGCAAGGCGTGACGGCGGCGCATCGCATACAAAAGATTTATTCTGAAGAATTATGTTTTGATTTTTAAATGTTTCCGCTGTTGATTTAATAAATATGTCCAACAAATTTACTTTTTGGAAGAAATATTTTATTGGAACCTTGATAATAAATAAATTTTAGAAATTTTGAAATTGGGGCGTTACAATATGACACAACTGGAGGGATTTGTACATGCTAAATATCCAAATAGAGTGTGCAAGCTTGACAGATCCATCTATGGACTCAAACAAGCATCTCGCAGCTTGAATATTTGCTTTCATGGAAAGGTCAAAGAGTTTGGATTTTCAAGAAACCAATATTAGGAAATGTTTCGCCATAAATGACCTAGGAGATGTAGCATATATATACTTGGTATAAGAATCTATAGAGATATCAAAACGTCTAATTGGACTTAGCCAAAGTACATACTTGGATAAGATTTTGAAGAAATTCAAGATGCATGACTCTAGGAAAGGGTTTCTACCCATGCAACATGGCATAAAACTGAGTAATGATCAATGACCCAATACTAGTGTAGAACTGAACAGAATGAGTTGAGTCCCATATGCTTCTGTTATGGGATCGATCATGCATGCCATGACATGTACTCAACCTGATGTTTCGTATGCCTTGAGCATGGTGAGTTGGTTTCAGGATAACCCTGGTGAAAGTCATTGGACATTGGTAAAGAACATTATTAAGTATCTAAGAAGAACAAGGGACATGTTCTTAGTATATGGAGGCAGATAAGATTTAAGAGTAACAGGTTATAGTGATGCAAGTTTCCAAACGATCAGGGATGACTCTTGCTCACAATCAGGATGGGTGTTCCTACTAAATGGAGGGGCAGTTACTTGGAAACGTTCCAAGCAGAAATCAGTGGCAGAATCCACGTACGAGTCCGAGTATATAGCAACTAGTGAAGCTGCAAAAGAGGCTACATGGTTAAATAATTTCATAGGAGATCTTGGTGTTGTCCCCAACATCAATGAACCCCTTGAAATCTTCTGTGACAACGAGGGTACAACCGCTTTGAATAAAGAACCTAAGAACCATGGGAAGCCGAGACATATACTCAATAAATACCCATACGTTCGGAACCGAGTCAAAAAGGAAGACATCATAATGAGTAGAGTATCATCGGAGGAGAATCTGGTTGATCCTTTCACAAAGGTGTTGACGCGGACCATGCATGATGATCATATTAGGTCCATAGGCATTAGATTTGCGAGTGAGATGACATAAATGTTTTAGTTGTTAGTTTGATATTTTGAAACTTATACCGTACAAATTTTACATGATTTGATGATTAATAATATGCTTTATTGCCACCATTTGCATTAGTTTATTATTGTGTTTCTTTTTGCATGTTTGGAACCCACTTCCTAAGTATTAATTTACTCAAACCTCTACCGTCAGTCATACTCTTGGAAGTAAATAGAGATTTAAGATTGTCATGGAGTATTAGTAGACTGTCCATGGTGATTAGACATAGCATAGAAAATGCGACTAACACTCATGAGTACTTGCTGGAGATTTAAGTATTTGAGCAAACTACACTTAGAGATTACTTAATGGATAAAGTCACGAGTAATTATAAGATAGATATATCTCGTATTCTTCAAACGGAGACACATGAGGGTTTTTCTTTACAATTCTGTTATACATTGGTCTACTCTAACATTGTCCGTAACCGGCAGTTATATTGGGAATATCCATGTGTGACAAGATGAGTAAACAGAAACTATGTAGTCACAGTTTATTTGTTCCTATAGGATAACCGATACCTATTATGGGGCCTCTCGATGATTTGATGTTGACATTAAGCGCTTGGCCGAGCCCTAACTAAATTGATGTGTTCAATTGAGTAGTCTAGTGTGGTCATCATAAATCTTTATCGGAAAATATAATTTTGAACATTTAGATTGAACTTATCCATGTCTAGGGTTTATAAAGATATCTTGTGTAACACCAAGATACTCTTTTTATAAATATAATAAAAAGGGTAAAATGGTCATTTTACCTTGGAAGGGTAAATTGGTCTTTTGGACAGAAAAATATTTGGTTTGAAATAATATTTTGAGTTTTGGACTTAAAATGTTATAAAAACGGATGTTTGGTCGTTTTACCACAAAAGGGTAATTTGGTCATTTGACCGTGTGAATGACCAAATATGAAAAATATTGTTGTTTGTGGCAAATGTATAAAGAATGAAAGTTTTATTGTAATAAAACTTGATTTTGTGGTCAAAGTTCAAGAAAATGAACTTTAGGACTAAAAATGTAAAAATTTGGGGTATAAATAAGAGAGAGTTGACTCTCTCTTTGACTAGCCATTTGTGCAGCAACGGGAGGAGCAAGGAGGGTGCGATTTCTGCAGGAACTCATGGAATTGAAGCAAGGAATTAGAACTATGGCTTGGAATTGATGATTCCTAGGCTTGAAAGGTTAGTAACTTGATTTCTAGCCAAGCTCTTGTGTGTTCTTGATGAGTCTTCATGGAGTGGACGGAAATCTGTAATTTCAGCCATAATCCATGATGTTTATATGATTTCTGGGCTTAAACATGTTCAAGTAGTAAGAACATATGTTAAAAATAGCAAAGTAGATTGCTATTGTTGATAAATTGAATTGTTGCTCAAGAACCCTAAATCATGAATTGGTGTGATTAAGGTGTTTGTAATGGTTTAAAACTTGTTATTAGTCAAGGGTTTTGGTCCTAGAACAAACCCTAATCGATTAAGGACCGGATTAAGGACTTAATGGACCAAAACTGCTTGCTACAGTGCATAAATCGCGACTGGCCAGGAGGTCTGCCCAGGCGCCAGGCGCGGTGCGCCCAAGCCCCTGGCAGGGTGTGCCCAGGCGCAGTGCGCCCAGGCGCAGTGCGCCCTGGCCTAGGCGCAGTGCGCCTCCGGGCAGGAGCCAGGCAGGGGATCAAAAATGCTAACTTTTGTTTGGCTTGTCCGATTTAGCTCAAACTTGAACCGTAGGCTCGTTATGGTCTGAAAAGTTTGGGAAAATTTTTCTAACGAGTTTTCGACCCCTCGAGGGCACTGTAGATCGATTCGAATGCCTCGGTGAATAGTAAAATTCATAAAAAGTTAGTAAACGGAAAGTTTATTAACTAGGCATTATTTGTAATGATATTGTATTGAACTCTAGTGTATTAGAGTCAATTTAGATGATTATTAACCTATTATCATTTGGTATATAAATGGATAAATAGGTGTGGGACAAAATGGTTGTGGTGCACGCAAAGGCAAGAAACAACCGAAATTGAAACGCAGCTAGTATCCAGGTGAGTAATCTCACTGATGTCATATATGATATATGATGATAGAACTGTTACAGGTTGAAACAGCTTCGAGGGACAAAAATGACAAGCGTAAAGACATATGAAAATGACAAGACCAGATAAGCCGTGAGTCTATAATAGACAAGAACGGAACTGTGAGTCAATATATCTATGTAAACTGTTATATAGACAACAGCGGGCTTACCCGTGAGCCACAGTTTATTCTGAGAAGTTAAATTTATATAGACAACAGCGGGCTAATGACGTGCACGCAGAGGTCGTCATGCGGTCAAAAATAAGAGATAACCTAACATTCACTAGTATAGTGCAGTCAGGGTCGATCCACAGGAGCTACGTGGTTAGACTAGATGAGAGATTACCAACTAATAGTGTCACAGCTATAGTCGGAGGAATTGATTTCTATCTTACTACCTCAAACAATATTCAAACACACCAAAGCTAACCTAAGCTATGCTCAAATGACCTAGTTACTTTCTGAACTCAGAAGTACATCTCTGAATCAGAAGCAATTGAAGGCATTCAAACTAGCAAAAACCAAGCACAGCATAAGCTAGCTAATAACTAACAGTTCTATTGAACAATTACTAGCCAAGCTTAATGCTAACCCTAACCTAATTAACTACTGTTTTCAGCCAAGGAAAACAGTCCCAATAAGGTCCAAAACAATATCCAAAACACAATCAATCATATAAGCAAACACAAACATCCAAACATACCGAAAAATCAATATTAAACGTAACCGAATGCTTTTATTCACCAAATCCAAATTCCAAACATAAAACAGTAACCAATTACTACTAAAACCAAAACCTAAGCTTGGGATCAATGGTTGTCACACCCAAAGATTCAAACCAAGGCTTACAAATGTTGAACTAAAATAAAATAAAATCTAAAACATGAAAATACCAAATGATAGCTTCTGAAATGGAATCCTCGAGTCAAAGAGCTGCTAGGTCGATGTTTACACCCGGTCTTTGCTCCGGTTTTCGGCTGGAAATGCCTCTATTTATAGTTGCAAATTTCCCGTGACCGCGCCGCGCAGAAGAGAATTCCGCGGCGCGCGTACTTATCCGTTCCCCGTTTTTTCGTCATTCAAATGTATTCCACCGCCATACACACGCGACGCGCGTAATAGAACTCCGCGGCGCGCGTAATAGAACTCCGCGGCGCGCGTGCGTGTTTCTCTGATTTTGCATTCTTTCCAACTTCTTCCTTTTTATACACTTTTAGTCCCTGTTTCTGTTCTTTTTCTCCAAACAAGTCCTGACACGAAAAGTGAGAATACCCATGCATATTTGATATAATTTTATCAAGAACAGGACTCAACAACGCCTAAAATACTGTTAGTTCTATATGCCCAAGGATGATCATAAAATGATATTACTAATAATACATGATCCTATAGGGTCACACCAACAACAAGTTTGACACCAATTGATCATTTAGAACGTTAAATTTGATTTAACATCAAATGATACTAAACTTGCAATTTAATCTTGTAGGTTATTATTATTTGAGGTAAATAAAAATAACTACAAAATTAAAGGTTGATTAGTAATTCATATGTGATGAATTAATTAAGTAACAATTAAATTGTTTAAATTGTTAAACGATTTAATTGATTTATAAGTAAGCCTTTTATTTAATTTAATTAGTAAATTAAATAAAATATATATATATTGTTATATATATATATATATATATATATATATATATATATATATATATATATATATATATATATATATATATATATATATAATTATACAATTAAGATTGTATATTTAGATGGTTTATTTATATATTTGATTATGGGTTAAATGTTATTCCATTAAAGAAATGAGAAGATGTATTATTTATAAGCTTATAATTATCTAAGTTTTATAAATAATAACAACCCACTAGCACTTCATTAGTCATCATATAACTAGCCATATTTGAATAAAAAGAATGCATTAAGAACTTAAAAGAAAAAGAAGATGCCTTGTGTCATGTAGCATGATCCTCTTGAAAATGGAATTTGTGTTCATGATTTTATGCTTCCGTTGCAAACTCTTGTTTTTGAAACTTACCACATGAACCATGATTTCCAACAATTGGTATCAGAGCCATGGCTATATTGCATGTTTAGATAATAAGTTTATTTGGATAAACTTGGTTTTTGGAAGCCATGAATGTTCATCTTCTTAAATGAAAGTTTCATGCATGGCTTCTTTGGCAACATGCAATTATATTATCTATGATTTTATGTAACCAACTATATCTTATGTATGCATGCTTTTGGTTACATAAATTGTTGCCTTAGAAAAACAAAGTGTTTATTTTCTTATGATTTTATGTGATAAAATGGTGCATAAACAAGCCAAGGACCATATGATGCATGTTTTGTGTTTGTGTTCGATATGGTTGTAATCTATTGATTTATTCAAATGGTTTGTAATAATAATTAGTTATTTCCTTCTTAATATTCATTTTGTAAATATTAGAATAGTTGTATTTTATTTATTTCACAAAATGTAACAAGAGAAGGAAGTAAAAGACCAAGAGAAGATTGCACCCAACAGCAGCACTTTCTGAAGAGCTGCTGTCCAGATTTCAAAATTGTTTTGGAAGTGTTTTATAAATTCATATCTTGGTCATTTGGTGATATACTTGTTGGTAACTTTAATATCTAGAATATACATTAAGTTTCAACAAGTATTAGCATCAATATAGCCAAGAATGAATTGAAAAATGCAACAAAAACAACAAAAATTCCTTCCTGCTGCCCCTGATTTCGAAATTTTTGAGGGCTCCATAGAAAAATCACATGTCACTCAATGGTGTCAAGAAATGGTGGTTCAAGTGTCATTTGGTGATATAAGAAGCTTGGCAAAATTGTAGCCAAATCGAAGATCATTTGGTTTAGTTTTTGTCACTCTTTTGTCCCTAGGTTTGGACTTGATATTTCATGTGTGGCTCACATGAAATATCAAACTAGTTGGCTTGTGTTTATGCACCCATGCATGCTTGTGATGTTTGAATGTTTTATTATGTTATGTTGTGGATGAAAATAAGATTTTGCATGCTAGACAACCTAGATAATTAAACATAATCATCAAGGAGTTTGTATTTTCAAAAGTTGACAATTAAAACATAAGATGTGAAAAATGGGTTTTATTAAAATGGGTTTTGTTTAAAACCTATTAAGTCAAGTTTTGAAAATGATTGAAACAAGAAATAAAATGGAGATTTTATAAACTCTTACAAACTCCAACCCTAAGTAATAATGGTAATTATTTAGGATTATAAATTGGTTCTAATATATGTGATCAAACTCAAACTTAATATTGGATATTAATCTTGACCACAAACAAAGAATCAATAAAATAGAGATTTTATGATTTAGGAACCAATTAACAAAATAAGATTTAATGGTACCATGTTCATTGGATGCATGCAATCTACATGATACCATATGTTTTTCAAAATTAGAATTGTAAAACATTCAAATCCCTTATGAAATACGAATCTATGCCGTCCTTCTTAAAGACACTCATGTATCACTTGTATTTCCTTGTGGGATAAAGGATACCTAACCACTTGGAGTCTTCTTGTGATACAAGAAGTAGTTTTGCAATATTGATGGGATAAAGGACACCTAACCATCAATAGTTGACAAAACTACACGTCCGTTTAAGTAGGATGATTCGTTTGGAAATCTCTTGTGATAAAGGTCACCTAAGCATTAGAAATCCAAGGCATAGATGGGATCAAACATGCCAAACTTATAAATGTTATAATGGGATCCCATAAATCTAGAAATTATATTTGGATATAATTGGTAAACCGTTACCTACCTTGTTGATTCGAATAGGCGGGATAAAGGATACCTAACCACTTATTCGTGATGCAACTTGGATTCTAGACCTTAATTAATTAAAGTTTATGAAACAAGAAAGGGTATTAATTATTAAGGACTTAATATCATAATTTACTAAATAGAACCTTGTTAAAATTTTGTAGATGGCACCAAACAACACACACTCGGCTCCTAACAAAACCTCACTACGGTCTCTCCTTGAAGGAGAAAAACTTAACCATACCAACTTCTTGGATTGGTACCGTAGTGTGAGAATTGTTCTCAAACAAGAAAAGAAAGAATATGTTCTCAATGAACCACTTACAGAAGAGCCCCCTGCCACTCCTAAGTCCGCACACGATGCATGGCTTAAAAAGATGGATGATTCCATCGATGCATCATGCCTCATGTTGGCAACCATGATTCCCGACCTTCAGAAGGATTTGGAGAATCATTCAGCCTATGACATGATTAATCAACTAAAGGAAATGTTCCAACAACTTGCAAGAACGGAAAGGTTCGAAACAGTTCGGGCTTTCCATGCTTGCAAGATGGAGGAAGGGCAGTCGGTAAGCTCTTATGTGCTCAAAATGAAGAGTCACATTGATCATTTGGCACGTCTTGGAGTTGTGATGCCCGAAGAGCTAGCAACGGATATGATCCTTAACTCCTTGACAAAGTCCTTTGATCCTTTCGTCATGAATTATAACATGAATGGTTTGAACAAGATTATCCCGGAATTACATGGGATGCTAATTACCGGGGAAAAGAGTCTGCCTAAGAAAACCACTCAAGTTCTCATGATCAAGGAAGGTGGAACAAAGAGAACTAGACCAGAACACCCCACCAACTCCAAGGGCAAAGGGAAATCAAAAGCTTTCAAAGGTAAGGGCAAGAAAGTTGTCCAACCTTCCCATCCGCCCAAGAAGAAGGCAAAGGTTGCCAAAGATGAAGCATGCTTTGAATGTGGCAAAGCTGGGCATTGGAAGAGAAATTGCCCTACCTATCTTGCGGAGTTGAAGAAGAAGAAGGTCGGTGAAGGCACTTCAGGTATCTATGTGATAGACCTAGAACTTTATAATTTATCTCCTAACACATGGGTATTTGATACTGGTTGTGGAACTCACATATGTAATATGTTGCAGGGGTTCAAAAGGAGTAGGCGACTGAAGGCAAATGAGGTAGTAATTCGGGTTGGAAACAATGCAAGAGTTGCGGTGGATTCAATTGGAAGTTTTAATTTATTACTACCTAATGGCTTGTGTGTGACATTGTTGAATGTTTACTATGTTCCTAGCTTGACTAGGAATATTATTTCGGTTGCTAAATTAAGACAATGTGGATTTGATCTTTCCTTTTATAATGATGATATTTGTGTTTACAAAAATAATGTATTCTATTTTGAGGCTAGGCCTTTAAATGGAATTTATGAAGTAAACCTTGATGAAAAGACTAACAATAGCTCTTTATACCACACTTTCACCAAGAAACCCAAATTTGATTTAAGTCAAACCTATCTATGGCATTGTCGCCTTGGGCATATAAACAAGAATCGCATATCCCAACTTCAAAAGAGTGGACTTTTGAAGGCAAATGAGAATGACTCATTTGATATATGTGAATCTTGTTTACATGGCAAGATGACTAAAGCTCCTTTCTCCGGAACCAATGAGAGAGCAAAGGACTTGTTAGGAATCATACATACGGATGTATGTGGTCCTTTCAAGCCAATGACTAGATATGGTGAAAGATATTTCATCACCTTCACTGACGACTTTAGTCGTTTTGGATATGTTTATTTGATTAAACATAAACATGAGGCATTTGAAATGTTCAAAACGTTTCAAAGTGAAGTGGAAAATCAACTCAACAAAACAATTAAAGTTCTTCGTTCTGATAGAGGAGGTGAGTACTTAAGTACAAACTTTATGGATCATTGTAAGACTTGTGGAATTGTTTCACAACTTACTCCACCTGGAACACCACAACATAATGGTGTGTCTGAGAGGCGGAACCGAACACTATTGGATATGGTTCGATCCATGATGAGTAGAAGTACTCTACCTTTATCATTTTGGGGTTATGCTTTACAAACAGCTGCTCGTCTCCTAAATATGGCACCTACTAAAAAGGTAGATAAAACACCTTATGAGATATGGCATGGAAGGGTTCCATCTTTATCCTATCTCAAGGTATGGGGTTGTGAAGCTTATGTTAGACAAGAAGCTTCAAACAAATTAGAACCCCGTTCAACTAAATGTATCTTTGTAGGGTATCCGAAAGATTGTCTTGGATACTATTTCTACAATCCCATCGAGAATAAGATATTTATTTCTCGAAAAGCTGAATTCCTAGAAAATAAGTTTCTGACGGAAGAGGCTAGCGGGAGGTTTGTGGAACTTGAGGAACTTCAGGAACCACAACCTGATACACAAGAAGTTGAATCTAGCATTCAACAAGAAATTGTTGAACCTGAACAAACGGTTGATCAGGAACAAATTGTAACACAAGGTGTTCGCAAATCTGGTAGGGTTCGAATTGAACCAGAAAGGTATGGTTACCTTTTGATGGAAGAGGAATGTTATACGATAGATTCTGATGAACCCGTCAACTATCAGAGTGCAATATCAGATCCTGAATCTGATAAATGGCTTGAGGCCATGAACACTGAGATGCAATCCATGCACGATAATCAAGTTTGGAACTTGGTTAATCTTCCCACCAATTGTAAGACTGTTGGGAACAAATGGGTTTTCAAGAAGAAAATCGACGTGGATGGAAATGTTCACACTTTTAAGGCTAGACTTGTCGCTAAAGGATACTCACAAACTCATGGTATTGACTATGATGAGACCTTTTCTCCAGTGGCAATGATCAAGTCGATTAGGATACTTTTTGCCATAGCCGCATACTATGATTATGAGATATGGCAAATGGATGTCAAGACCGCTTTCCTTAATGGATACTTATTGGAAGATGTCTATATGGAACAACCTGAAGGTTTTGTCGATCCCAAGCATCCAAACAAAGTGTGCAAGCTTAAAAGATCTATCTATGGATTAAAGCAAGCGTCTCGAACATGGAACATCCGTTTTGATGAAAAGATTACGAGTTTTGGATTCATCAAAAATGAGGATGACTCCTGTGTTTACAAGAAAGCTAGTGGGAGCATTGTCATAATCCTAGTATTGTATGTAGATGACATACTTTTATTTGGAAATGACATCCCAACCTTAAAAGGTGTCAAAGCGTTCCTTGAGAGTTGTTTCTCAATGAAGGATCTAGGGGAAGCTGCTTATGTATTAGGCATAAAGATCTATAGAGATAGATCTAAGAGACTTATTGGTCTTAGCCAAAGTGTATATATTGATAAAATCTTGAAAAGGTTCAAGATGCAAGACTCCAAAAGAGGATTCTTGCCAATGCCTCATGGCACCATCCTAAGCAAGTCTCAGTGCCCAAACTCTAGGACTGAACTTGAAAGGATGAAACATGTCCCATATGCTTCGGCAATTGGGTCCATCATGTATGCCATGTTATGCACTAGGCCCGACGTCTCATGTGCCTTAAGTATGACTAGTAGGTATCAACAGAACCCAGGTGAAGCCCACTGGACTGCTGTAAAGAACATTCTTAAGTACTTGAGAAGAACTAAAGATATGTTCTTAGTTTACGGCGGTTTGGAAGAAAGCTTAAAGGTAAAGAGTTACACTGACGCAAGCTTCCAAACAGATAGGGATGATTCGAAATCTCAATCGGTATGTCTTTATTTTAAATGGAGGAGCCGTGTCTTGGAAGAGTTCCAAACAAGAAGTGATTGCACAATCCACTACAGAATCAGAATATGTTGCTGCTTCAGAAGCTGCTCAAGAAGCTGTCTGGATGAGAAAGTTCATAGAAGATCTAGGGGTTGTCCCTTCCATTCGGGACCCTATAGAAATCTTCTGTGACAATCTAGGTGCTATAGCTCAAGCAAAGGAACCTAGATTGCATCAAAAAACCAAACACATTCACCGAAGGTATAACTACATTAGACATGAAGTTAAGAATGGTGAAATAAGTATTCACAAGGTTCATACAGATCAAAATTTGGCAGACCCATTCACGAAACCATTACCCCAAACTAAGCATGAAAGTCATGCTAAGGGTATAGGGCTCCGTTTTTCTAATGAATGGATTTGATTTATGTTTAATGTTTTATGAATATGAACTTATGTAAAAGACAAGAATTATGTAATATATGTGACGTGATGTTTCATTCATAATTATTGTGTTTTATTAGCATGTTTAATCCTTGAATAATTTAGTTATTCTAAACGTCCATAGTCGATCATAGTTGTGGGAGCAATTATGAAGTAAGACTAATATGAATTGGATTGGTTGACTTTTATGGGTAAAAGTAGCAAAAGGATTGCAACCAAATTCATAGGTACTTGTCAGTGAACAAGTATTGGACTTGACCCGTTTCAAGATCACTCCATGGATCATCATCATAAGTGATTCTTGAATAAAGGTATTATCATTGTATCCTTTGACCTGAGATACATATTTGGGACTCAAATATAGAGTGTACTATGCTTTGATATGGTTTACTGTTGTTCTTGAAATACAGACAACCATAAAGGCCATACTCATGCATAGTACTAACTATATGAGGGGCGTATGTAGTCAAGACGGGATTTGTTCCTCTTATGTGTTGAGAGTTAGACATCTAAGGCGCCTGTTTGAAAGTTGAACATAAAATGAGAATGATTAAGATCCATGTCTCATGTTCAACATGATGTCTGTGACAAAGGGATAATTGATAGATAACCTTATACATCAATTAGAGCCTCGTGTTTTCTGAAGAATTGAATGTTGTTGAATGGCAAAATGTCATGTGTTATTGGGGGCAGTGAAATGTTGCTAGACGTTTACCACTGTCGATATCATTCTATGATGCAACCTTGTGCAAGTGGGAGATTGTTAGTTCTATATGCCCAAGGATGATCATAAAATGATATTACTAATAATACATGATCCTATAGGGTCACACCAACAACAAGTTTGACACCAATTGATCATTTAGAACGTTAAATTTGATTTAACATCAAATGATACTAAACTTGCAATTTAATCTTGTAGGTTATTATTATTTGAGGTAAATAAAAATAACTACAAAATTAAAGGTTGATTAGTAATTCATATGTGATGAATTAATTAAGTAACAATTAAATTGTTTAAATTGTTAAACGATTTAATTGATTTATAAGTAAGCCTTTTATTTAATTTAATTAGTAAATTAAATAAAATATATATATTGTTATATATATATATATATATATATATATATATATATATATATATATATATATATATATATATATATATATGTATATATATATATAATTATACAATTAAGATTGTATATTTAGATGGTTTATTTATATATTTGATTATGGGTTAAATGTTATTCCATTAAAGAAATGAGAAGATGTATTATTTATAAGCTTATAATTATCTAAGTTTTATAAATAATAACAACCCACTAGCACTTCATTAGTCATCATATAACTAGCCATATTTGAATAAAAAGAATGCATTAAGAACTTAAAAGAAAAAGAAGATGCCTTGTGTCTTCTAGCTTTTGATTATAGAAATCAAATGGATCTTTCTTTTAAGCTAGTTGCATGTGCTTTTCTTTTCTCTTGGTGGGTTATATTGTGAACGATTTTGAGGGAATGTGTACATCATTTCTTGCTTCAAAAATCAGCCAAAGAAACTCTCTAAAAGCTCTCTTGATAGTTAGCAAAAATTGGTTTTTGGTTTCACAAGAAAAGGAGTTCTAACTTGCAAGTTGTGGAACTAGCATTCAAGGGTGTTCAAGCTTGTGGTGGATCAACTATAGAGGGATTCTAATTTGATTCCTAGCTATCAAAATCATCCAAACCAAACACAAGAACAAAGGTTATGATCTTGAACTTAATCTATGTTTGTTCTTCATCTTATCTCTACACGCATGTAGCATGATCCTCTTGAAAATGGAATTTGTGTTCATGATTTTATGCTTCCGTTGCAAACTCTTGTTTTTGAAACTTACCACATGAACCATGATTTCCAACAAATACTTGATATCACTAGGCGTTGTCAAACACCCCACACTTGTGCCTTGCTTGTCCCCAAGCAAGAGAGTTTTTAACAAATTATAATAAAGAATCAAACAATTTCTGACTGTGTTCAGTTTCAAAGTTTATTGTCCCCCGAGTTAGAGTGGAATAGTTCGTGAGAACATAATTGAGCTGTTCTTTGGAGTTCATGGCTTTCTAGAGAACCCTTGATTACAAACTTTCTGTCCACAATGAAGTGTACTTACTCGTTCAAATTCTAAAGGCCATTAAAGAATTGTCCATGACTTTCAATGTTGTCCGTGTAACGAGCTTTCAGAAATACCATCCCAGACCAGACGATCTTAGGTGGTAAGGTGCGTAAGGTCCACCCATTTTAGACCTACCGGCTCGAACAACAAAGGCCACAGATTGACTTTTCCTTCCTAAATTCCAATCCTCAAACAAATCAATCTTCTAACTCATTAGACTCAACTTATTTGACTAACTAATAGCATGATCACAATTAAATAGTATTTCTTGAAAAAATACTAATGCTATCACAATCACAAACCATTCATTTCAAAATTGCAATTCATTAAAAATTTTGAAAAATATTGCTAAAAATTGAAAAATTGGTCATTTCTGCAAAAAATTTCAAAAATATCTCTTTCGACCGTCCACACCCCACACTTAAAACCGTACAACGTCCCCGTTGTACAAAAATTAATTCAAAACAAGGGAGAAAGAGTTACCCCTTTTTGGACGGTAGCCTGCTTGGTGCTCAATATCACAGGTATAATTGCGTATAGAAAAAGAGAATTCCCGATTCATATGCTGGAGTTGTAGCGCTACAGTAGGACACGCCGGTGGTCAAGACAAGTGGAGGGGGCACGGCGACCCCACACTTGTCTGAGACAACTCCCTCTCAATTTGGTATATCATGCACAACTTAACAAACAATTTAAAACAGACATAACAAAAATAAAGCATGAACAAAATATACAAAAAGATGTGTCATAGGTTTGTACATATATCCCAAAAAAATATGAAAAGAAAAGAAAAAGAAAAAGAACATCAATCACTACCCGGTGGCCTGGAGGATCCAGCCTCGTGATCGTGGGACCTGGCTGGGAATGGTCGGGGGCGTCTGCCCTGTGCTGATGCGGTCTGGATAAGTACTTCCCCGATCCACTCAAGCTGGTCCAAGACTCTCGTGAGCTGACCCTCAATCCGCGTGACCCTGGCATCCAACCGGCGGAGGGCTGATGGATCGACCTGCTCCGGCTGTGCCTGTGCCTGTGCCGGCTCTGGTGCTAGTGGCTCTGGTCTCCGGCGTCTCCTGCCGGGCTGGGCGTATGCGGGCTGGGGTGCCTCAGTAGGCTCAGTCGGTGCCCGGATGTACTTCCCCGGGCGTTGCAGCTCAATGAGCCGCATCCTCTCCAGGGCGCGTGCTGTAGTGCGCGATGGAAGCAGAGCGGTCAAGGAGGCTGCCACGGGGGCAGTGAGAATGCCATATGAGCGGGCCAGGCGGGTAATGAAGTACCCCCTGGCTAGTGGACTGCTGGTGGAGGCGCCGGCCGTGTGGGTGGAGAGAGCGATCGCGAGGGCGTAGGGGAGATGGAGGAATCGGGACGGGTCGAGGAGAACCCACAAAAATGTCATATCATCGCCTGACACCTTCTCGCCCCCCTCCCGATGCATAATGGAGGTGGAGACAATCCGGTGCATGAGGCGGTGAAGTGGGTCGCGGAGGTGGCTCTCCCTCGAAGTCCCCGCCTCGTACATAACATTGGACAACGGTGTCCAAACCTCCATGCTGGGAGGGCGCTCCGGCTCCCCCTGAATGCACGACCCGAAGAACCGGGTGAAGTAACGATGCTGGAGGTCCTGCTCAGTGTAGATGCATGTGCGCCTCCCGAACTCCCGGAGGTTGCACTCCCTGTGCACACCTCCCAAACGAAACCGCACCAACCTGGAGCGTGGGTCCCCCGCCCGAGGTGCGAACTGGACGGTAGAGACAAACTCCAGCAGCAACTCCGTGTAGACCACGTCCTCATCAGTGGCCATGATCCTGTCCCACCCACGGCAGGTAAATGATGCCTCCTCGTGAGTCCAGGTACGATGCAGAAACGGCTCGATCTCGCCCCAAAGCCCTGCGTCCCTCAGGACGTCTCGGTCTATAACAGTCGCCTCGAGAACCCGGCGACTGGTCAATGCGTCCCGTCGTGAGATGTACTCCACTGAACTGTCACGCTCTGCTGGGAACTGAAGGAAGGGATGGTCCAATCTAAACATTGTCTGCAAAAAGGAAACATAGCCACAAAACAAAAATTTTGCAAAATCAGTCCTTGTCTTCCTAGTCGCACCGCGGCGCGGCCCATGAGCAAGGGCGCGGCGCGGCGTACGACTGTTTCAAAACCCGGGATCAAAATCCCCATTTTAACCTGCTAAATCACAATTCAATCATACCACAAGGTAGCTTAAGTTACCGACTAGCTCATCTAGGGTGGTCATTTGGCAAAACAAACACCTTAGAAGCTAGCATTAGCGATTCTAAGTTTTGAACTTTTTGGAATAAAACCCTAAAATTAACTACCTAATAACTAGTTTAAACAACTAATAGATAGTTAAAAAAAGCGTACCTTGGTAGTAGAAACACAATAAGCAAGAAAAAATGCAAGAAATTTTTGATCACCAGAGCTCCGAGTCGTGTGATTTGAGTTGTGAGCCGCGGCTCACCGGATAAAGGTGAAAACCCGTCTGATCGTTTCCCGCGGCGCGCATTTCGCGTTTCCGCGACGCGCGTGTCGCCAAATCAACCCCTGCGCATCGAGTTGAGTTTCGAACCCGCGTCGCGCAATTCAAAAATCCGCAGCGCGGTCTTGAAGATTTCAAAACCTTTCACACGACCCCACACTTGCTTCAGACCACTAATACCTGCAAAAGATTGATGTATTTTCTAAATTAATCCTAAAAAATAAAACCTACCTATGACACGATGGGTTGCCTCCCAAAAAGCGCTAAGTTTAACGTCTTCAGCCAGACGTGTTACTTCGTCTACATCTACGGTGGATCGTATGCCTTCTTCCTTCGCTGATTTTCAGTTACCACCATCCCTTTGTTTACCCACTGCTTCTCAAACTTTCCTGGGTCGAATGGCTTGTTGGTTCTCCTATTGCTGCCCAGTTGCTGCTTTCTGATTAACTCCCGTGAATGCTTAGAGGTAGCTTTGAACCTCCAAGCTCGGTCCTTTCTTCTACACCTCTTCAAAATCACTGACTTGACGTGAAGCGCGCCCAATGCCGCTTCCAGTGGTTGTTTTGCATCTCGTTTGCTAGTGTCTTGCATGCTATCTTCAGTTTGCAATTTTGGCTTGCAGAACCCATGAAAATTTTCCAGTTGATTAGGATCGGGAGGCATATTGTTGGTATACTTCCGAATGTCCTCATCAATGGTATTGATCACATCTAATCTTCCATTCATGAATGGATCATGAGTGGTGATAAAATCTAGTTTATTGTTTTCAAATATCAATTTGTCAGCATCAACTTCTTGATCATCGTCCAACAGGTGGATCGGTACCAAGAGTGAGTGACTGGTTTGCTCTGATGGTGGTACAAAGTCACCCATCATCAGATCCTTATTTTCAAATTTTTCAAAATTTTCAAAAATTTCAGGGTCGGGGGTAATATTGTCATCTACACCCCTCTCCTCAATAATATCAAAAACTTCAACAATTTCGGGAGTCGTTGGGCTGGGGTCTGTACTGTCACTTACAGCCTCCTCCACAACATCCTCATCAATCAAATCGTCTGGTGATAGTATGGGTTCATACATCACCAGATCAACATTATTAACATTTTCAAAAACATCAAACATATCAAAAGCTGTTGAGTCAGAGGTAGCATTGTCACCTACAACCTCTTCCTCAACAACATTTTCGACCATCTCAGTGGTCTCTTGACTTTCCCACGGTGTATGCCCTTCCATCACATATTCAGGTGATGCAAGTTCACACACATTATCATTGGTATAAAAATCACTCACCTCCGGTTCTGGCGAAGGTGGTGAACATTTCCAACTTTCCTCTAACATATCTAAAGAAGCTTGCACTTTTTCAAGAGCTTCAGCCTGGTCCTTCTGTTCATGGTAGTTGTTATACATGAATACCCAAAGTTGGGCCAAAGTTACAAAATTCTCAGGCTGAGATGACTTCTCGGTCCCCCATCCATTGTCATCGAATGATCCATTGTAGCAATCATCCTCGTAATAGGTGTCGGCCGGATTTTCATAATCTTCATAATACTGATCCGGGTACATGTAATCACCCATTATAAGGATGTACACATACCAAAAATCAGCAAACAAAAATCAAACATAAAAATAAGAAACGAGTTCCTACTACTCACCTAACCTAAGCGCACAGCTCCCCGGCAACGGCGCCAAAATTTGACGTGCACGCAGAGGTCATCATGCGGTCAAAAATAAGAGATAACCTAACATTCACTAGTATAGTGCAGTCAGGGTCGATCCACAGGAGCTACGTGGTTAGACTAGATGAGAGATTACCAACTAATAGTGTCACAGCTATAGTCGGAGGAATTGATTTCTATCTTACTACCTCAAACAATATTCAAACACACCAAAGCTAAGCTAAGCTATGCTCAAATGACCTAGTTACTTTCTGAACTCAGAAGTACATCTCTGAATCAGAAGCAATTGAAGGCATTCAAACTAGCAAAAACCAAGCACAGCATAAGCTAGCTAATAACTAACAGTTCTATTGAACAATTACTAGCCAAGCTTAATGCTAACCCTAACCTAATTAACTACTGTTTTCAGCCAAGGAAAACAGTCCCAATAAGGTCCAAAACAATATCCAAAACACAATCAATCATATAAGCAAACACAAACATCCAAACATACCGAAAAATCAATATTAAACGTAACCGAATGCTTTTATTCACCAAATCCAAATTCCAAACATAAAACAGTAACCAATTACTACTAAAACCAAAACCTAAGCTTGGGATCAATGGTTGTCACACCCAAAGATTCAAACCAAGGCTTACAAATGTTGAACTAAAATAAAATAAAATCTAAAACATGAAAATACCAAATGATAGCTTCTGAAATGGAATCCTCGAGTCAAAGAGCTGCTAGGTCGATGTTTACACCCGGTCTTTGCTCCGGTTTTCGGCTGGAAATGCCTCTATTTATAGTTGCAAATTTCCCGTGACCGCGCCGCGCAGAAGAGAATTCCGCGGCGCGCGTACTTATCCGTTCCCCGTTTTTTCGTCATTCAAATGTATTCCACCGCCATACACACGCGACGCGCGTAATAGAACTCCGCGGCGCGCGTGCGTGTTTCTCTGATTTTGCATTCTTTCCAACTTCTTCCTTTTTATACACTTTTAGTCCCTGTTTCTGTTCTTTTTCTCCAAACAAGTCCTGACACGAAAAGTGAGAATACCCATGCATATTTGATATAATTTTATCAAGAACAGGACTCAACAACGCCTAAAATACTTGATATCACTAGGCGTTTTCAGCTAACCCGTGAGTCTAGGCAACAGCGGGCTAACCCGTGAGCCAAGGCAACAGCGGGCTAACCCGTGAGCCATAACTATTTCTGGATGCTATATCCAATGGGTGCGGCCTTCGGGCTATGATTTCTGGATTTTATATCCAATGGGTGCGGCCTTTGGGCTATGATTTCTGGATTTTATATCCAAAGGGTGCGGCCTATATGGCTATGATTTCTGGATTTTAAATCCAACGGGTGCGGCCTTCGGGCTATGATATTTGGTGCGGCCTTTTTGGCTATGATATTAATACAGGTACATGGTGCGGCCTTTTGGCTATGATATCGGGTTATTAAACCCAGCTGGTGCGGCCTGCGGGCTATGAATTATATATTGATAATGTTTTGGTGCAGCTTATATAGCTATGACACAGGGTGCGGCTTATTTAGCCATGATATATGATGCAGTCCATTGTGACTAAGAAATATGGGACAGAAATGGTTAGATATAATTATAGATGCAAATAACTAACGTGGCTTGTCAATTACAGGTCACTATGATTCAGCCTGTAAGGCTACAGAATAGGATGTGAAATCCTAGAGTATATATGGTCAGCCAGTAAGGCTAGGAGTTTGGATTCGATATCCAGACAGTTATATGATTGTATTTTGATACATGTTATTTGCAGATTTGATTACTCACTGAGCTTTATAGCTCACGATATTTATTATTGTCCCTGCAGGTTAGCATGATACTGGTAGGGGACAAGATAGAGTCCGTGACTTTGAAGTGGGACTCATAGATTCTGTCAGTAGCAGCCCGGCTTTAAAGGAGTTATGGTATTTTATACTCTCCTTGATACACTTGTACCCGTTTTTATTAAAATATACCCCTTTGTTATGGTTTTAAGCACTGAAACCTTTGTTAAAAATGAAAAAAATTTCAGGGGTGTTTTTGTTTTAAAAGCCGGGTGTTACATCTTGTAGAACAAAGGAATATTTGATCGCTTATCTAAGGGTCGTCTGTTGATTTTAATCAAAGTTTGGCAGTTACACTGGATTTCATACTCTTTACTAATTATTTGAAAGTATTAGACCATATACAGTTGATAGTTGTCCAAGTAGGGGACTATTCGAAATAGCATCCAAGGTCATAACTATTGGTAATATTTCTAATAATAGCATGGTCTTTTGGGTTGCCCTTAAAATCCAGTTGAGCAATTTAATGACAAAAAGAAATTAGGAGAAATTAGTTTGTTAATTTGTCATCATATGATAAATTAATTAGAAGCTAATAGGAATTAATTATAATTAAATAGTTATTGGACCGGATATTCATTAATTAAAAGGGTTTAATTAATTGTAACAGTCCAAGGGCAGAAATAGCAAAAAGGCTTGTAGCATTGGGAACAAGCTAGGTTTCCCATAAATAAAGGGCTATGGATCAAAACCTAGCACTCTTTTTCCCCACATAAGTTTCGCCACCTTGCTCCCCTCCCCCTTCCCTCGGCGAATTCCTTATCCATAATTAGGGTTTGTGGTTTTTAGCCTCCACCCTTGCGAAGGTGCTGTCAACTTTGCTCTATGGTGTTTTTAAGTGTGATTTCATCAAAGGGATTCTAGTTTGGATCCTTTTCATCCATCAAAGTGGTAAGAACAAGATCTCAAGCAAGAAGATATTTGATCAATAAATATGTACTTTCTCATATTTCTTATAGTTGCAATAATTGTATGAACTAGTGATTCTTGTGGATTGTTCTTGCATATATGACTACTATATGATTTTCTATATAATTTTCTTCTGTTTCCATGTGATCATGGTTACTATGTTCAAATACCAACAATTGGATGAACAAGTCATTTCAGTTGAAGCCATGACTAGAACCTCCAACGGAGCTAGGTGAAAACTTGAAGTTCATATAATGGTTTTGAAGAAACCATGTCATAATGGACTTATTTGTTTAAAATTGGTTTAGAATCATTAAAAGGAGTTCAATAGCATCATCAATCTTCATTTATGAAATTTAGATTCGAATCCACCATTAATGGAGCTTTACCAATTACAAAAACACTTTTAACTCCAAAATAACTATAAGATTACAAAAATGAACAATGGATAACCCTTTGATGATTGAGATAACATAAAACTTTAGTTTTAAACTCAAATTTCAAATTTAGGGATTTTACACACCCTAGATCGAATTATAGGCGGAAGAGGAAATGAATGTTACCTCTTAGAAGCTAGAAATTAGATGCTAAAGCTAGAAGTTGATTAAAGTTACTCAAATAATCACTCAAACCTTGAATTTACCTCTCATATTTTATATCCAATTTATGTTTATCATATTCTAGTAATTTTTATCCTTATACTAAATCAAATGTAGTCAAATATTACTTTGGAAAAGTTTCAATTTTAGTTAATATTTCACCAATTGGCCTTAAATATTAATTTAAACATATTTCATAAACTTTTTAGGTTTCAACACTAATCCAACCCTGTTTTACAAATTCTTAAAATTTTAAATATTTTTAGTTAATTTCTCATGAATTTATCTTTTTAACCATTTCATAGAATCTTTTAACATCTAATAACTTTATACATTCATTGTAAACTTCTTTTATTTATTACCATGTTTTTCTAATAATTTTAATTCAATTTAATTTATTGTATTTATTTTCAAAAAATTTATTTCTTAAACCAAAAGGATCCAAAACTACTAGACCAAAATGTGGATGTTACAGGCGGAAAAGAAAAAAATGAAAAACTGCAAGGAGTAGTAATTTACGAATTGAAGAGGCGAAATTCACAATAAGTTTAGAGAAACAAAGTCGTGGTGAGGGGGAAGTAGCCGAGTGTGATTATAGGTTATGAGATACTAATGAAAAAATGAAAACTAAAAATAAGTCTTGAGTTGGGATGTTAATATGTGGCTTCCATATTAAAGGGGGTTTTGGGATTGCTTATTTAACTCAATAAGCACTTTTGATATAAGTGCTTATTTGCTTATCTGATGTTAAAACGGAATTCTATAAAAAATGTTGAGATTAGCTTATCCGGCACCAAAACAAAATAAGCTGGTAAGTTGTTTTTTAGTGTTTGACAAATTTTGCTTATATGTGTAAAATAACTGAAAATGACATCATACATATTATTAATTATTTTTGTTATTTTAATATAATTTATCTTTTTTGATCTATAAAATATTTTTTATGACAGGAAACTAATATGAATAACACTAAAAATATTATATGATAAAAAACAATGTCAACTATAATAATATTTCCCAGATTTATCATTTAAAATTTGATATCATTGACATCAAAAAGAATATTTTTAAGAAAACATTTACATCAATAACATTAAAAGTATCTTTATTTAGATCGACTCAGATCTCATGCAATTGTATATCTTATTTCGTTCATATATAGATCATCAACCTTACGACGTGAATTTGTGTCTTTATTTGCTTCGTTATTGCTACTACATCTTTGAGTATAAACATCCACTGCAGGATTATATGATTCTTGTTGTGCCTTGTCAAAACTGTCGTGCTTCCTGATATAATTGTGAATCGCCATGATGCTAGCACAATATTTACTTGTGTCTCGTAGGAGTAATTTACATGCATATCTTTTAATATTGCCCATCTAGCCTTTCATACTCCAAAACTTCGTTCAATAACATTTCTCAATGACGAGTGTTAATAGTTGAATGTCTCTTTCACTCCACTGGGAGCACGCATAGTAGCAATTTTTCCATAACTAAACGCAGGTATGTGATAACGAATGTCTGTTTCTTTGTATGGAGAAAGATAACCTCTAGTATTCGGATATCCCACATGAACGACATAATATTTATCTTTCATAAAAATAAAGCAAACTATTTTATTCGTGTAAAAAATAATAAAAATTTAAAAGTATCCATTAGTGAAATACTAACCGCCGCTTGGATGTGGAAAATTAAGTTCATGCCTATGTAAGGCTTCATTGAATATCCGTGTATTATGTGCTATTGTTACCAATACAATCCCAGCAGACTCCTCAACACAAATATTACGTGTTGCCTTTAAACCGTAGCGTGTAGCAAGATCTGAACATACCATCTTGAAAACCGGGACATGTAGTCTGAAAACTTCAAAACAATGTCTGGGATGACCATTAAGTACTTCATTAATAAATATGTTTCCAGTACAAGAAGATATATGCAAAGGCATTTTTTGTTTTTCAATTATTATTATCCTTTTAATAGCTAGTCCACATAATATTAGCCATTTTTCCTCCTCTAACCAATTGTCTTCATCATTATCATAAGAATCAAATCGTAACTATCCATTATATTGCAAAATCAAACATAAAACATGGTTAAATAATATAAATTGAAATATCTAACATCAAATAAAGATAAATAATAAGATAAATGGTATAAAGTCTGACACATAACATCATAAATAATGTCAAATGAGGAAACATAATATGAAAGAATAATGCGTAATACGAAAATGAGTAACATAATATGAATCATTCATTCATTTGTAACTGAAGGAACATCATCTTTGCTATGTCACACGTTGGACCGATATAATTTTCCAAAACTTGTTTTTTTAGGAAGATACACTTATCTTGCAAAGTTGCAATACATTAGTGAACCTTCTTGAAAATCTGGATAGTGTGTCAGAATATCATGCATTCTTGTGTCGTTGGTGAGGAATTACTATGTTGAAAAATCTTTTTGCTTCTTGACGCTAGTGCCTCCAAGACAGTATCAACTTTATCCTCAAATGAGGAAGTTACTAAAGTTTTCCCTTACTTGAACTAGTAGTGGAAGTATGCTTAGACTACTTCTAATTAGAACTAATTAGAGGGAAAATAGGTTCATTATCACCCAATAAAGTAATGTCGTCATCATATTCCTTCCCTTCGATATCTTTTACATATTGAGCGTCGGTTGGACTATTATCAATTTGAAATAAAGGTGCCCTAGTCTTATCTCCAACAGCATCGAAATCTCGAAATAGAGGGTCATAGTACTTTCGATAGATATACAGATTTGTGTCCCTAAATTTGGCAAGTTCTTTATCTCCCTATGTGTTAATTACCAACTTTAGCACACATCATTTGGAAATCATAAAATTTAATGAAACAAATGAATGGATAAAAAATAACAACCAATACATTTTTTTTATCATCCCGCCACTCATCTAGCATATCAATTGTATTTCTCACGGAATCCCATCTCATGCCTGATTCAGACCTCATCAAACGGTCATATAACTTCCTATCTTTGTTCATGGTGTCCCATTTGTTTTTAAGTTTCTTTTGTCAAAAGATTTTCCTGTTTTCCTTAATTTTCTTCTCTATGTTGGACCATCCAACCTTATTGTAGTGGCTACGAGGTCTATTCCCATTTCTAGCTCAGTCATATACTATTTAAGGAACTCCATAAAAGTGTTGTGATCCCAAATTGTTTTTGGTTTATTCATTTTAGAGGTATCAGTAGCAACAAGATTACCATTGGCAATATCCATATTACCTGGAAAATATTAAACAAAGTTTATGTGATTTGCACTCTATACTCATTTATTCTTAGTTAATTACCTAAAGGCAAACACAACTTTTATACAAATTGTCCAAGACTATATCCTAAAACTTGTTATCTTTTTCTAGAATGTGATGAAGGTAACATTACAAATTGAAAGTATAACTTTTTATAGTTTATATTTACTCTAAAATGTGTCATGTTTCAGTAAGAAGACAAAATTAGAAAGTCAATGGATAAGCATGCATCCCACCATGTTGACCATATAAAATTCTTTTTATTCCCTTTAGACCAATATAGTTTTCCATTCTAAAAGAATTATATTACTATTTAAAAGCATTAAAATCTTAGACAACTCTCAAATAGCCATATTCCTTGTATCATGTGCAAAAAAATTTATACTAAATTAGCCACATTCATTGTTTACTTTGTAAATGTTACCATATAAGCTTTTATATCATATGTTGTTATTGAAACCTACAAATCACACCATTAATTTTCTAACACAATATATACAAATACAAATATTTTTCAAATTCCAACAACCTGAAATTTTGCGTTTTATATTTAGATAGTAATTTTGTTTTGGATATAATTTGGATTGGGTTCAATTGGACCACAAAATTTATACTACATCCATAATAAAATAATTGAAATAATATGAAAAAGCAATAAATGGATACATGTACTAAGAGACAATTACCGTGATTTTTGGTACTCATTGTAACGTTTCTTTTGTGGCTTGGTTTTTTGGATGTAACGCGGATCTTTGTGGATCCGTTATGTGGATCGAATCTGGATCCGGTTTTTTCACCGCCATCTAATATTCTAGACCTTCTCCTACCGCTTCACTTCGTCTTGAAGAAGACAACAACGTACTCTCTTTCTCTTCTTTGTTCTTCTTTGAAATTCCTTCTCACTTCCCTATGTGCGTTTCAGTAAAACCACCAGTGAATGTGGGTAGAAATCTTAATCTCACCAAACCATTCTTTAACGAGTGCCGCCTGGAGCACCTTCTTCGCCGGAACGAGGCTGTCAATGAGGGGTTCTGGACCCCAGTAGAGAACCTCGGTGCCCATACAGATGTAGTGGATCTTGGTGGCCGGATAGAACGGCTTGATGTTCGCATCGATCCAACGGCGGGCGTTGCAAGCATCTGTAAGGGAAGGGATATCGCCATTGGGGATGGTGACGGAGACGAGGATGCCAATGTTGGCAAAAGCTTTGATGATGGTGGTGTTGATGTCGAAGATCCTGATCCGGTCGATGATAGTACGGGTTTTAAGGAAGCGAGCGACTTTAGAGGGTGGTGGAAGGTTGTCGCCGAGGGTTCAGTAGTTGACGCCGATGGAGAAAAGTATCTCTGTTCTGTTTCTTTGCTACCTGGACTATTCAGAGTCAATTGAATTGAAGGAGAAAAGTAAATGTTTGGCATACAACCAAAGGAGCCAAACATGTAAGTTATAATCTATTACATACGTACCTTTGATGTTCAAATGCATATTTGTTGATCAAGTCCACCATATATTGTAATTAATTTATAATAAAACTACCTATATAACTCAATTCCCCTTCATAATAAAACTACCTATATAACTCAATTCCCCTTCAAATCCCCAACTGTGGGATCTTGAACACATTTCTACCTTTTAGCAGGCCCACGGATCTCTAAGCTTCACGATTTGAAATTAGTCTATTTTGGGGAACAAATGGTTCAAATCCCTGCATTGGTACTTCTTTGTTACATTGCTTTACATGTTCCTGATAGTGAAGATTTAGCATAAGCGAAAGTTCTTACTGTTCTTGAATGGGCATCCAAACAATCTCAATTGATTCAGAATGAACAGGTGGGGAGTCTATTACAAGACTCTAAAGGTAAGTTGGAGCTTTATCAATCTAGAGGATCAAGAGGTTTCCATTAGTTTTTAGTAACATATTTCATGAAAGTTTCTTGCTTTCTGGTTTTTTTTTAAAGTTTTAATATAGGGTAAAATGCACGAAATAGCAATGTACTTCTATTGATTTCTTTATTATAGCATCCAACTTTCCCTTTTTTTTAAGTTTTAATATACGATGTTTAATTAAGAAAAAAAGGTGAAAGTACAATGGTGTAATAAAGAAATAAATAAGAGTATATTGCTATTGATTGCATTTAGCCCTTTTACATAAGTGTTTATTCTTCTCATGTAGGCTACATAATATTTTATTGAAATTGGAAATTGGGGATTATATTCAAGATTTCATATTTGCATTTTTTTTTTTTGCATACTTGGGGTTAGATGGTAGAACTAGCTAACATATTTTTGTTGATTTTTATATAGTAACATCCTATTTTCATATCAATTATCATCACATTAAACTTTGAAAAGTATACCTAATTATAGCTATAGCATTGAACTTTGAAAAATAAAATTAAGTTTATTTTTCAAAGTATATTGAACTAACAAGAAAATAATTTCGACATAGAAATGTAGAATTCCAAAATTTGATAGATTTTCGAAGTACGGTGTCATAACAACAAAAAAAAATGCAATGTTGTAATAAGAAAAAAAATAAAAAATTGAAAGTAGGATGTTATAATACACAAAAAAATGAAATTGTGTCGTATTCAGCTTATTCTAATGATATTTTGATTTAAGTAAAATACAAAGCGGTCATCTTCAATCTCATAAACCATGTTAAAAATTTTTGGATTTCATTCTAGATTTAGGAAAAATTCCATTTTTGAATTTGTGGAATGTATTGCATTTGTGAAAAACATAAGGCCAAATGGTTCTTGTGGCCATATTTGCATATATGCAACATAACAAAATTTTGTTATTTGTATTTATTTTAAGGGACGAAAAAAGGGCCCATGGGGATTTGATATGGAACCTAATGCCTCAAAGAAATTATCTGTCAAATGCTCATATATATTTGGCCTAATTTGTATACACGACACCATTTCTAATCACCCCAATCTTTTTCGAATGTTAACAATCTATTGGTAGATAATAGTATTTCTGTCAATGTCGTAATAATAATATAGTTGTCTTAAAAACACCACAAGGCCACAACCCTTTTCTCCAAAAGTTCGTATAATGCCTTTAACTGAAATTATTGTGGTCACATTTATGGATTTTTCATTATGGTCTTATATGGATTTCAACTTTATTTCTTGAATCTATTCTACTGGCCTGCTGAAGGCTATACAGTCAGCTGACGTGGCACATGATGATTGGAAACCTCTAATTATGAAGTTGTCAATAAAGAACCCGAGATGCTTCTGAGCCTTCTTAAAGCAAATCTTCAAATGATTGAGACTCGAGATGCACTAGAATATGAGTCAGATAAAGACATCTACTCTCATTTTAACGGATAATATTGAGGAATAAATGCAGAAAATAGCAACATGTTTTTTTGTTTGGTTATTATAGCATCCTATTTTCATTTTCTTTTGTTATAGTATTGTGTTTTCTGTTCAATGTCGTCAAGGTACAAATCATCTAATATCCCACTTTCCTTCTTCTTTTCTTTCCACAATAAACACGTTTCTGTAACATCTTCCACTATTTCATACAGTGCTTCATGTACCAGCTTTGTAAGGGTGTGGCTTTTTGCCATGCCCATGGTGTAGTACACAGATACATATTCTCTCTTTCCTGAAAAATCAAAAAGAATCTTCGTAATTTTTGTTCTCATTTCACTGGATCATTTGTTTTGGGACTCTTAAACCCCACAATCTTTTGATGGACAAAAAGACATTGATGTTTAAAATAGTAGATCTTGGACTTTCCCGTGCTTTTACTCTCCCAATCAAGAAGTATACTTATGAGGTATTATATTTCTCTGTAGTAAAGTCGTTAAAAATTTTAAGCAGTTAATAAACTTATATTTTTTTTCAGATTTTGACCCTTTGGTATAGGGCTCCTGAAGTCCTTTTGGGTGCAACCCATTATTCAACAGCATTTGACATGTGTTCTGTTGACTGCATATTTGGTATGACTTTTTGTATTAAGTCATGTCTGTATTAACTAAAAAAAAAAATACTAAGCTGTTCTTAAAATTTGCAGCTGAATTGGTCACAAAAATGGCTCTGTTTGCTGCTGATTCATACCTTCAAAAGTTGCTGCATATTTTCAGGTCCATAATTTATAATCCACATTACAATTTCTCTTTTCTTTAAATTTCATGTTCCAAAAATTTAATGTTGTTATTTTTTATTATATTTTCAAATTGTTCTTACTCCAAATGAAGAAATCTGGCCAGGTGTTAGCAAGCTTAAAGACTGGCATGAGTTTCCCCAATAGAAACCGATTCTATGTGTTTCTTATCGCTGACCATCGACCCGTGCAAAGCACAGATCACCCACTAGTTTGCATTTATTTCACGTGGGGGTAGTCTCACTTAAAAATTTACCTTCCAATATTAAATGGTTTTGCATCTCCTTTTTTTCTTGAATAACAAATACCCACTGTTTAAACAATTTTCAATTATTATTGTAGTTTTCACGTGGGATGGTCCCACTTCAAAGGATTCTTTATAAGTTTGTTAGTTTTCACATAAGTTGCAAATTGCAATAGGAAGAAAGTGTTATTACTTTACAAGTAAGTTGCACTAGGAAGAAAAGTATTACGTACGCATAAGGTTTAAAGATCATCTGACCACAAAATAAAACTTATAATGTGATGACCAAGCTCTAGAAGATGATCATAAAAGATGAAGATATGTGTTAATGGTGAAGTAGTTGCATGACACATGGCATGATAGAAGAATGGAGATAGAAGGCGAAGGTGATGGTGCACCGTGGAGAAGCTAGTCGTTGTTAGTGAGGAGGTGTGAAACTGTGAATATATGAATCATATTAGGTTTAAGGGTATGAACATAATCTTCAATTCTAGCTTTATACGAGATTTTTGATAAGTTACAATCAACTAACTTCTTGAAAATCGTTTATCTATGATTGCAGACTGATATAAGTTCTTTTTAGAAATATTCATCCAAACACTATTTTTTTTTTTTTTTTCAGTTGCATAACGTGATAAGCAAATAAGGAGTTAAAAACGCACTCCTAAACACCCCCTAAAAACAACTCATTCTAAAGTTTTGTTTTATATTATGATTTTGCTTTGAGTATGCCCAATATACCTAAAGAATAAATAAAAAAACTTGCATATTAATAAATGGGTGATAAAACCAAAATAAAAAATCCAAAGTACAATGACTTTTATGGGATTTAACATTTTTAATGTAAATAATAAAATGACTCTTAAACCAAATATGCAATATCATACGCTCAACATATTGAACCAGTTAAAACACGATTGCATCATTCGTATCGGAAATAACTTTATTGTTTAAATCTATACAAAGGCACGCCGTTGTTACATATAAATAATTCAACCATTAATTTGCTATCTAACTTTTTAAATTTTTATTTACTCAGCCATCTAAAGTAGGATGATATAAAGAAGTCAACTTAAATATAGCTAAATACCTAAAAAAAATATTAAGTAAATTACTTTTACTTTGAAATACTGTACAAGGCACGGTAATTGTTATACATAATATCTAATTGAAATCAACTTACCTTATTTATTTACTTATTTATTTTAACGTATGTGCTCATTTAGAACAATATAAATTCAAAAGGAGCTTATTCATACGTAAATCGGTAAATGAGTTAAAATTACTACTTTAAAGTCACAATAAGATATAATTTATTGTTTTATATAAAACACCAATATAAGAAAGCTAAAATGCTGGGTTATGAAATAAAATATATGGTAAACGGCACCGTTTAAACAGGTAATGCCGATCCCACACCAAGGTCATCCCATGGGGGCAATTATGAAATGTATATATGCATAATCTTTATACAAGATTGAACTTGGACCTACTTTATAGAATTATGAACCTCAATCATTAGACTTCCATTGTGAAGATAATTATGAAATGTAAATGCAACCAATTTGATTTATAAATTGGTAAAAAGATAAAATATTATTTTATAAATAAACATTTAACAAACACCGCATCATGAGAAAACTGGTTATGGTTGCAGGACCTGATAGTAGAATGAACGTCGTTGCATCATTTAAATCCATTTTGTTGTATAAATTGGAAAAAAAATATGAAACATGATTACATAAATAAGCATTTAACCACTTTTTAATAAAAGGAAACCTATACTATTTCAGATTATCATACTTTGGTACTATATATTTTACCATCTTTTAGTTCTTTTCTTCATATTTAGGGATTTCATATATCAAACTATCATACAGGTATTGACTTTGTTCCCTGCCATATCCTAGTTCTCATATGATAGAAGATTTTTGTTATTTCATGTTTTAGTTTTGATATTTTAATTTCTATGTCAAGCCAAGCTTATAGTTGTAATGAAGTTTCTCTTTGCACCTTTAAGCAAGTTTCTAAGTAGATAATATATGTATCTATGACTGAGAATTAGTTCATTTTAACAAATCGAAAAGGGCATACCTCAAGCTGATGCACTACTTTCTAAGTTAGGAATTTTGACGAGCACCTTATGTGTGTGATCGAATAGCTATCCCGAATCAATGTAGAATATTCCGGATAACCATTGAGTGCAGCAAAAACCACACTTGCTCGACATATATACTTTCATTTATTTCAGTTACAGCATTGTACTTTGAAATATTTCTTATTAAGGCATTGTACTTTGAAATTTCTATCCAGTTACAGCGTTGTACATCCACTTTTTTCTTATTAGGAGCATATACTTTAAATAATCTACCCAGCCATAGTAGTGAAAATTGCAAGATACTTTCATTTATCTAAATATTATAGCATTCTACTTTTATTTATTTCTATCACAACATTGTACTTTCATTTTTCTTTTCTTATTAGACCACTTGCAATACCCATCACACTATCACATGTGATGGGTGCCACGTCAATGTCACATCATCTTTTTTCCCCATCACACTCTATCACAATACCATCACAACACACTAGAAATACCCATCACACCACATCATCTTTTCCAAATAAAAATAATTCAATAATAATAAAAAAACACTAGGTTCTAATTGGTTGAGTGGTAATTAAGAAAAAGGAAAAAAATGCTATTGGGTGTGATCACCCGTGAACACCATCACAATTCATCACGATCACGGCCATCACGGACACCCTGGGGCGGTGTTCACGGACTGTGATCGTTCCTAGGTGGCATCACAGTGTGTGGCGTGATAAGCATTCCCATCTATCTAAAGACATTGTTCTTTGGAAAATGTACCCTGTTATACTTATAGCATTGAAAATTGCAGCATACTTTCATTTATTTGAATATTATAACATTGTACTTTTAGTTATTTCTTATTAAAACATTGTATTATCTTGGAAAATCTACCCAAATATAGCATAGCCCTTTCAAAATTTCCATAATAGGACATTATTATTTGAAAGATCTACCCAATTAGAATTGCTTTGTAAACTGATGACATCGAAATAATTAGGTACATTTTTCAAAGTACAATGCTGCAGTAGGATAAAATGAAAGCAGGATGCTATAATAAACGCATAAATGGAAGTACGATACTATTTTTTGCATTTAAACCTTGTTTTTTCCTCTTCTCTCTTTACTTTTTTATCTGCTCTTCTTTCAAATATCAAACCTTCTCTTCTCTTCTTTTTCTTTGGCAGCTTACAGTGCAGAGAAGAGAATGAGTTTTTTTTTTTCAAGATTTCAGCCTGACATTTACTAGGCTAACAAGGCTTTACCACTGAAGCAACAATCCATAAGTATGAAAAAAATGAAAATCCATGATTAAAAAAAAGTACAGTACTTAGGTAAACACGATCCATCTGTAAACATAGTAAACACGGTAAATAAAATTGAGAAACTGGAGGCCTAAAATATTGAGCAGAAACAAGTATATATACTAGTAAACTTTGAGCATAAAATCAGTTTATTAGCTCAATGTGTAATATGATGATATGACCATCTCTCTTGTGCAAGGTTGTGTTTATTTTTGAAGAAAATAAATATGTATAAATAAAATAGATCCTGCCAGTACTGGATAAATTCTGAACATGAATGTTTGGAAGATTCCAAATTCATGATACATCTGTCAAATACAACCAACTTAATATATCACCATACATTATATATACATACATATTCACAAAAAGACAAATATTTAACTAGAGCAAACTTGAATGTCAGATTCCTCTGATCCTCTACAGCGAAAAGAAGTCCACATGCGCCTTTCTTGAAGGAAGTATAGCTTAGTCCAGCCCAAATTACATGATGATTTTTCTTCAACACTTGTCATTGGTTGGATTTTCATCATGCCTTCAATTTCAAAAGAAAAGGCTGTCAACATGTCCGACACTATTAAGAGCTTGAGTGGGATCGTTTCTGGATCAATTACAACTTTTTGTAGCAAAGGCGTATGATTATAATATCAATCATGTATCAACTCTCTTAGCAGGAAAATAATAAGATTGCCATCTAAACATAAAACCTTTAACAAGGATACCCAACTGAAGTCCCCTGGGTACCTTCTCCGCACTTAGCTGTAAGCATTTCAAGTAGATAATATCATAAAAGAAGAAATGCGAAGGAGTGTCCATGGGCAAGGATATTGCTAAACAAATTATTTTTCTCAAATGACAATATGTATGGCAGGGGAAAAGGCTTTGGTGTTTATGCCAATGTTGTCAGCCTTTAAGCATTTATGATGTATCCTCAATACTGGTTCAAGATTCCCCGGTACTACAACCCTCTAACAGTAGTGTTTTAACCTTCTTTAACATGCCTATGATTCTTGGAAGTTTTTCAAGCTTGATGCAGTAGCTTAGATCAACGAAGACAAGTTCAACACATTGCTCAATTGATTCAGAAACCTCACACAAACCGATGCAATTTGTAACTATTAACCTCTCAAGTGTCGGGAGTTCATCAAAGCCACCCAGACTAACAAGTTGTTCACAGAAACTTAAATTAAGAATCTTCAATGATCCGAGCAACATTTTGTGTTTTACGCAGGATCCATCCAACTGCTAAATGAAAATGGGTTAGAATAGTAGTGATCTTCATCAACTTAACATAGAAAAGTAATAAATGAAGATAAGTTACCTTTTGCCTCTTTTTATAACAAATGTCAAACGATTCAATATTGCTATATGACAAGTCAAGAGAAACCAAATTCTCCATAGGCAAGTCTAAAGGTATAGACTTCCAAGGGAACCCATGCATACACAACCATCTCAATTCTTTTGGAAAGTTATCGTAGGAGCCACTAATCTGCACATAATTGAGTTGCAGTAGCATTAGATGATACATCTTACTCAATGCATCTGTTTTCAGCTCATATGATCCACGTAACTTTTCATTCTCAAGCATTCTCATGTCAAAAGTGAGGCCTCGAACATTTCCCGAACCCTAAGAAGAAAAGGGTGCAAAAAAAACTTAAAATGTTATAAACATGTACATAGACAAAATACTTTGAACAAATATGCATGGTCTATCGGCCTCTTACCTTTTTGTGTTTCAACACTTTCAATGACTCTTCATGACACCATAATCGGCTTCGCTTCCATGGCTTGTCAGGTGATTCTTCACATACTATGTATCTTCCCATCTCTTGAACCAAATGACGCATCATCAACTTGTTATTCTGGTCGATACTAAGAAGGCCTCTGTCAATGAGATTTGTGATCCCAATTCTTGTTTCTATACCACAAGCCTTTAATATTGTTACGGTAACATCTTTATCCATTCCAACAAAAAAACAAGAAATATGCTTAAATAACTCCTTATTTTCTGTGGATGGCAAAGAGTCAAAGCTCGCTCTTAAAACATTATTTATACGGGCACCATTTTCGTTCTTTAGCTCTTCCATGCACCCCTCCCAATAAGCTACATCTCGGTTATGTAAAGACTTTCCCATAACTTTAAGAGCCATTGGATGTCCTTCACAATATTTCACAAGCTTTTCTAACAGCTCTTCATAACCTGTCTTGAGATCGGAAGACATGAATGCATGAAAACACAAAAGATGTCGTGATTCGATCTCATTTAAGCCTTGAAGCAAGTGCTTTACATGGTTGGGTCTGACATTTATTTTGAATAGCGCACAACTCTCTGTCAAACATGCGTCTTTTGTTGTTATTATGATTTTGCTTCCTGGATGAAAACCTTTGCTTCCAAGTAACGCATCTAACTGATCAACACTATTAATATCATCAAGAACTAGAAACACCTTTTTACAGGCCAACGCATTCTCTATTTTTGAGGTATATACGGATACATCATGAACTTGAGAACTTGCTTTCGAAATGTCATCATAGAGTTGTTGTTGTAAATCAAGTAACCCACTAGATTTTTCATCACATCTCCTACTAATATCTTCAATAAAACTGCTTGTGTGGAATTCACAACAATATAACCCATAGACATATTTCGCTAAAGATGTCTTCCCGATCCCACCAATACCATATATAGTGAGTATGTCTGTTGTATATGAAGATGCATCTTTCAACCATGAAGTGACGAATTTAACTGAACAATCCATCCCAATAAGCTGGGGCAGTGGATTTCTTGAGGATATGCGTAATCTACTGTAGATGTCATTAACAATTTCTTCAATAACTTCCTTCTCTTTCCTAAAACTTGATTTGAATTCGAGAATCAGAAACACAATTGAAAAAACTAAAATACCATATTGCAAATATAATTTATCCAAAAAACGAAACCAAAATTATATCATATTAAACTATTCTCTTTAGTTTAGTTTTTCACATCAAAATCATACCATGTTTGGCCTTCTAACTAACCGTACGAGCATCTAATGTGCAGGGTCTTATTTTGTATGTATAATTAGAGGCTTGAGCCACCAACATAATACAAAATTTCATAATGAGCCACCAAATTTAATTATGTTTCTAGAAGAGCGTCCAACTTAAAAATCAATGTGGTTTTGGATGAATCTGGACAAAATGTCATGGAATAGTTATAGGGTTAACCATTACTACTTACAAGGAAGAGCAATTTTTCATCAATATAAAAGATGATATGATTTGAAGGTAGAATGATATAATTAATAGTAAACTCATTACGCATCACAACCGTTTAAAATTTGGTTCTAATAGAAAGCATACTAAAAAAGTATTGAATGGCCTTATCTAAATGGATTAACTTATGATAAAATAAAAATTGCACAGCGAATGTGTTCAAATTAGCAGGATGGTTAATCTACCTGTATGAATTAATATATGAGATCACATAATTGCAATTACTAGATTCAATTTTAAGCAATTAGTTATCCAATTTAAATACATCAGAAATACACATAGTTCATCTTAATGAGAAAACTTATTGAAATACATAGGGAGAAGAAGATTATATTAACTTTTCATGTGCTAATTAAACAAAATTAAAGAGTATGGAAGTATGGTAAGAAAGTGGTTACCTGTCATTTAAGACATTCCCTTCCAAATCAGCGACTTCTGTAAGCGCCTTTTTCCATTGGTCTATCTTTTGAGCCCATTTACTTCTTTTATTTGCATTTGTCTCCGCCTCCATCCTCTGTCTATGCTTAGACATTGCATCTCCAAAGCTACTTTGTTGCTTCTTGACATGAATGCGCTCAACATGATAAAATATAGGGAAAACAACATGGTTGTATGTCATATGTTGCTCAAGGATCAGCACCAATTCATCAAGACACCATGTGGAAGAAGCATAATTCTTGGACAAAACAAGAACAGAAGCCCTAGATGCCTTAATAGCACTCTCCAATTCCGGTTTCAGATCCTCCCCGATTTCAATCTCTTCGTCATCTAAGAAGGTAGTGATTTTGGCATCCATGAGGGCTTTATAAAGGTTACTAGTGAAAGTATGACGAGTGTCAAGGCCTCTAAAACTTAAAAATACGTCATATACATGACCATGAGTTAACGAAGATGAAGATACTTGTGAATGTTCTGAGACAATAACCATTATGCGTTGTGGCTTGATGACCTTGCACCCTTTCCACGATTTTGTGTATTTATTTATCGTTTCCTTATGTAGGTGTATACCAATAAGCTTTGACACTTCAGGTTGCCTCAAGTCATCATCGGTTATGAATGTTGATTTTACTTTTTAATCCCACGCTTTCCTACTTGTGCCTCAGTCTTAACATCCGTACGTAATATCTCTATCTCTCGTTTGATCTCCCTCTTTCCCCAGCTCTCTTGATCGCACAGAGATCAATACGCACGTACACAACACTTGCTAGATCTTCTTCCTTTCTTCCCTTCTCTTTTCCCGATCGGTGCAAATAAGGATGCCAATTTTGACTTTGTTGACCATTAACCAAATTTAAAATTAATCCAACTAAATGTTTTTGTAAAAGCAACCATTTAATAATTAAATTAATTTTTTTTTAAATCATTTGAATCGATATATTTTTTTTGTTTAAAAATACATTATTTTTAAATGAATAATCATAAAGTTATTTAACTTAAGTAGAGGGCTTATCCTAAATCTTAGACTAAGGCTCTAATTTTTTTTTTCCATATTAAATGTTGAATTGATACATGTTGCTGGATGAGTAATGGTATCTTATATAGTGTTGCTGATATATATATATATATATATATATATATATATATATATATATATATATATATATATATATATATATATATATATATATATATATATATATATATATATATATATATATATATATATATATATATATATATATATATATATATATATATATATATATATATATATATATGGGAGGGTTCTATTGAGAATGGAAAAGAGGTTGAGAATGCGAGAATGAATCTGGGCCGTTAGATGCGTCAGCGCTGACGCGCCACTCAACGACGACGAGATGGGTTTAATTTTTCGTATATGATTTATTCATATATGAATGTGTATATTTATATATGATTATTTATATATCATATATGAATAATCATATATGATTATTCATATTCATATATGAATAAACATATATGAATAATCATTTTTGAAATATGGTTGTGGTGGTCGAAATGGTGGTAGATGGTGGCGATGATGATGGTGATGGCGATAGAGGGTGGCAATGATGGTGGTGATGGTGGCGGCGGTGTTAGTGGGGTGGTGGTGTTGGTGGAGATGCGCGGTGATGGAGGTGGTGGTGGTGGTGGTGGCGGTGGGTGGTGGTAGCGATGGTGGAGGTGGTGGTAAAGGTGGTAGTGGTGGTGGTGGTCGAGATGATGATAGAGGTGGTAGAGTTGGCAGTAGCGGTGGTGGTGATTGGTGGCGGTGGCAGCGGCGAGGGAGGTGGCGGCGGCAGCGGTAGTGGTGGCGGCGACGACGGTGGTAGTGGTGACGCAGGTGGTGCAGGTGGAAGTGGTGGTGAAAATCATATGTGAATAATAATATATATCCCGTCGTTAGAGCGTCAACGCTCCGACGGCGCCAAAGCAATAGAGCGGTAAGAAAAAAATATGTGGCCCATATTCATTCTCGCATTCTCAACCTTATTTTCATTCTCAATAGAACCTAGTTATATATATATATATATATATATATATATATATATATATATATATATATATATATATATATATATATATATATATATATATATATATATACTAGTTGTAAAACCCGTGTATTACACGGGATGATACAAAAAAATTATTAATTAAGAATATATAAACATTAATAATTTTAAGAAATTTTTTCGTGTATCGTGACATCTTGCTTTTGATTTTTACTATTACGACTTTGTATTTTGATAAATATAATTGATTATGATAATGTCAACGGTACTAAAACCAAATTCACTATTATGATTAGAATCGTTCTTCAAAATATTATGATGTCAATTGTCTCTCTATTGTCTCCCAAATCATTCTATACATTAAAAAATAATATGATATTAAAAAACAATTAATTTTGAAATTAAATGATAACAATTAATTTTGAAATTGAATGATAATTAAACCGATCATTAAGGAGTTAGAAACGTTTCAAACAAATTAATTTTTTTTAAGAAATTTAAAATTATAAGAAAATGACATGTGGCAAAATGAATATGGTGATGACATGTGGCTTTGAGTTACTTATTTATTAGGATAGGATATATATATATATATATATATATATATATATATATATATATATATATATATATATATATATATATATATATATATATATATATATATATATATATAAGCATGAAATTACTCATAATTCATTATATAAAATATAATTTTTATTGGGGAAATTACTCATAATTCATGAAATTACTCATAATTCGTTTATTAAATGAGCCGAGCCCGAGCTTATGCTTTTAAGCTCGATTAGGCTCGCGAACCTAAACGAGCTTATATATATATATATATATATATATATATATATATATATATATATATATATATATATATATATATATATATATATATATATATATATATATATATAAATTATATCTGTTTTTATATGTTAAATTATATGTATCAAATATGAATTAATTATTTCTATGTTTAGTAAATAAAAGTTCTTAATATCTAATTAAACGTACTGTTTTGATAATCAAGATTTGGGTAAAAATATTGCTATTATTCTTTTTGATGATAAGTTTCAAGCACGAAGGTGTGGTTACAAAAACTATTTTGAAAAGTTTTCTCTAATCTCTAGTCCTACATCGGTGGGCAATCTTAAACAATTTGAAGTGGGTTTCCTATATAATAAGATATGGAGCAATTGTTCACCTAAGACCGTGCGTATGGGGCGTGTGAATATGATACGCATCAGTAATTCAGCATGCCTCCTGTTTAGTTAAACTTTTAATTGATTTTTATTAAGGAACCGGTTTTATGGCCGGTTGAAGCACGGTTCAAAGAAAACCAGCGGTTCTCTCCGGTTCATCATACAAACGGTTTTGGGAGTTTGAAAAACCGGTAACCTGACCGGTTTCCGGTTGAACCGGCCAGTCCGGTCCGGTTTTCAAAACAGTGAGTATGATAAATGGTTAAATGAGCTCAAAAATCATAAATGAGCTCGAGCCGAGCCTAGGCTCATTTGAGCTCGCCTGATAAATGAGCCTAACCGAGCCGAGCTCGAGTATGTAAATTTCTCCACGAGCCGAGCTCGAGCTTTAAAATTGTACTTGAAACTAGCTGAGCCCGAGCTCGAGCCTCCATGAATTTAAACGAGCTCGAGCCGAGCTTGGGTATGTTCGGGCTCGGCTCGGCTCATTTACACCCAGGGCTGGACAATGCTTGCTTAAATTTCCAACGTTTTACATTTCTCGTTCTTTTAATCAAAATCGGTAACTTTTTAAAGAAACATTCTTCCATTCTAGAGGGATTACAATTTATATGACGTTTTAAGCCATGGTTCTTATCTTTAAGAACTCAATTCGAGTCATGCTTAAGTTAGATAACAACTTCCATGAAGATTTTCCATAATTACATCGTATTCAATACATGTACATTGTTATATAAATGACTTATGTCCAACCTTCATAAGGTTTTATTTTCCAAGTATTGCCACACTTGACTTCTTCCATTTCTATTCACATTATTAATTATTATAGATTATTAGAGATCCAACTATTCTTCTTTCATTACATATGTATAAGTATGTCGTCGTCATCCATGACTCTTGCAATAGTATTTCATTTCGAATTCATAGTATTTCGTCATACTTTAATGGTTCATGCTTTCGTTAGTCACAAACAAATGACTTACAATATCCATAATTAATCCTTATATTTCCAAGATGCATCTCGTATGAACAATATCATAAGTAAAGGTTTTGGTCAACAAAAATCAATATGGGTCAACTCTTAGTCAATCATTAACTCTGAATAAATGGCTGTGCTTCGATCGAATACCAAATATGCATGACCATACTTAGTCGATGCAAACCTGTTATCAATACCTTATAATTCTAACTTTTCCATCTTTGATCCGTTTATAATATACATGCTTTAAAATATGATATTAACGATTTTATACAAACTTCGAAAATTTAGTTAGTTGTAATCATCATGCCTTGAGATTTGTATCTTATGCATTCATACATGTATATTCCGTGCTTTAGGCATTTCCAGCCTTACAACTTATTCTAGTTTTTATCATTCCAAACATAATCATAAATATGTCTTATTTATTACATGAGGTTATTCCTTTGTTATTTCCACTTATCATTAGACATAGAAGCTTACACGAAGGGTTTGCGTAAGTTCTTTTTCATTTAAGGATTGAGGTGTAGTAACGCCAGACTTTGATCGCGGGACGATCTTGAAGATATCCGTTTGTCACATCCAAGGCATCGAGTACTGTGTTTTAAAAATAAAACTATATTTGATTTGTTGAAACCTTTTATATATATTCGATGCTGATTTATGGGGCGTTACAATATATATCCTAATATCCCTTAAAACATAAGTGATTAAATTTCAAAACAACAGAAAAACAATGGCAAATTGATGTTGTTGGATGGATTTAATATTTTTTAGTCTTTTTTATAATATTTTGCCTCTCATAGCTCCGACCAAACTGATTCAAATTTTATCTCGAGAAAAGACAAAACTATCTACAAACTTTTGTTTTGCCTTTGTAGAGATATGATACTTAAATGGGTAAATGATAAGCATAGATGTTGAAAGCAATGTGTTGATGAACAAAAATCCAAATTTAATAAGGCCTTTTTAATAATTTCATGGTAACCATCGTCTGATCGCCTAGTGGTTGTTGTGGAGGATGACATATAAGTATCTCACAGAAGTTACCCAAGTTTAAATTATGCCTAAGGTACATAAGGGTTGGTCAGGATTGGGTATAATGTGGTTAGAATGACACTTGGTCATTACTTTATCCTTAGAAGTTACCCAAGTTTAAATTATGTTCAAGTTGGGTTTTGATATCTCAAGGGAATTTTGGTCATTACTTTATCCTTAGAATGACACTTGGTGTGATGAAAAGGTGTGACTTAGGATAGGTAAATTAAGAGTAATACTTTCTTTTTTGGCTTGTAGGAAATGAATAAAGTAATAGCAACTCAATAGATCAAGGACTCGTGTGACATTAGACTAAGGTGACTAACATTCTCTTTCCCTGATATCGTATTGGGGATATATATATGTAAAGAAGTTGTGGCCTTTATGGCGTGGCTCTCAGGGGCGTGGCCCTTCGGTGTGTGGCTTTTGTGGCATGGCCCTTCGAGGTATGGCCTTAATGGTGTGGCCCTTCACGGTGTGGCCTTCGTGGCATAGCCTACATGGCGAGGGGTGATGTTTAAGCTGCCAGTTGTCAATGTGGAATAGGGTGGAATGTAACTACGGGTTGTCGGGTCATGGTCTTCGGGCTCACCCCGAACAACCTGGTTCTCGGGCTCACCCTGATTTGCCCCGACTAAGACTCACAGGCTCACCCCGTTCCGCCCATCGCTAGTTCAATGTGTGGACTCTCGGGCACACCCCGATCCGTCCGGCTCTTGGGATCACCCCGATCCTCCTTCGCATGACAACCCCCTCCTAAATTAGTATATGTACTAAACATACGTACTAATAATAGAAGCTTAAACATTCAGATCGACCCAGCGGGTACCTACTCGGTCACACAATCACATAGATGGAGCACGACCACCCTAAGCATACAACACTATACATCGTGAAGTAAACCTACAGCGCATGTAACATTACCCATAGTATTGCAAGAAAACTCACCTGATCCACAAAGCTGAACAACACTCCACTCGCATGCCCTCATATCCCGACAACACGAACCTTCTAATAAGGATAAACTTCAGTTACAACTTCCTAAACCCTAAACAGGTTAACCCCCAAGACAGGTACCCTGAACCCTCAAGTTTGACCAAAAGTCAAACAGGTTTAAAAAGTCAACGGTCAAAGGTCAAAGTAAAAGTCAATGGTCAACAATCAGTTAGCATCGTTATCTTCCCAAGATAGCGTCGCTAACTATGACCAGTCCTAAAACCTCATTAAGCTCTGAATGCCAAAATCCCGTAATAAAATTTTCGTTTTCAAAACGGTTCAATACATTAAACAGATTGTAAAATAGAAGCCATCCGATTAAAACTTGGTATTTAAAAACTTATAAAATCGTGTTTATCAAAATCGTTTACAAACATTATCCAGCGGAAGACTTGAATTCCAAAACCTCAGATGCGATATAGTCGCGTCGTGCTTCAAGCCCAAGCTAGCAAATACCTGAAAAGCAATTAGGTTGAAAGAGTAAGCACAAAGCTTAGTAAGTTCCCCAAAATATCACACGATCCAGCACCTAAGGCACAATCATTCATGGGCTCTCGGGCTCACCCTGACCCGCCTCAGCTAATCAACACATTATGGGTCATGGTCTCCGGGCACACCCAAAACAACCTGGCTTTCGGGCTAACCCCGAGTCGCCCCAACTAGGACTCTAAGGCTCACCCCATGGCTCGTTGCCAACTCAATGCATGGATGCTCGGTGTAACACCCGACTTTTAAAACAAAAACACTCCTAAAAATTTTTCATTTAAAACAATGTTTCAATACATAAAACCATAACAAAAGGGGTATATTTTATCAAAAACGGGTACAAGTGTATCAAGGAGTGTATAAAATACCATAACTTCCTTGTTAAAGCCAGGCTGCTACTGACAGCATCTATAAGTCCCACTTCTTTAGTCACGGACTGTAACTTTTCCCTTATCAGGATCATGCTAACCTGCAGGGACATTTAACAGATAACGTGAGCTATAAAGCTCAGTGAGTAATCATACCTGCAAATAGCACATAAAGATATACATTCATATATAATACTCTATATATGATAAGTCTCTTTCTACTCATCTTTTCAATATCAAGTCCCATTTTATAGCCCCTTTCCGGCTAACCTTATATATGTTTGGATATCAGATCCAAACTCCTAGCCTTACTGGCTAACCATATATCTCTTAGGATTTCACATCCTACCTCATAGCCTTACAGGCTGAACCATAATAACATATGATTATCAAATCACGACAGTTATTTGAACATTTAATCATATCTAACCATTTCTGTCCCATGTTTCTTAGTCATAATTGACTGCACCATATTTCCTGGCCATATAAGTCGCACCAAACAGTTTCAACATTTATATCATAGCCCTAAGGCCGCACCAACAGGTTTCAATAACCCGATATCATAGTCATATATGGCTCACGAGTTTGCCCCGCTTTTTCCTAGACTCACGGCTCCGTTCTTGTCATTTCATTGACTCACGGCTTACCCGGTATTGTCTTTTTTATTGACTCACAGCTCCGTTCTTGTCTTTCTCAGACTCACGGCTTATCTGGTATTGTCGTATTATTGACTCACAGCTCCGTTCTTGTCTTTCTCAGACTCACGGCTTATCTGGTATTGTCTTTTCAATATATCTTTAAAACTGTCATTTTCGTCCCCCAAAGCTGTTTCAATCTGTAACAGTCCAATCAACACATATCATATATGATATAAGTGAGATTACTCACCTGGATACTTGATGCAATTGTATCCCGTTAATCTTTGCATTCTTGCACCTTTATCAATGCACTTGTTCGGTACCTATTCATTTATTTATATAATAAATGATTATAGGTTAATCACCATTTCAGTTGACTCTACTACACAAGAGTACAATATAATACAATTAGGGACCATTTCTAGATGATAACTTTCACTTACCATCTTCTTACTAATTATAAATTTTTCCCGAAATACGCGTATTTTACTACAGTACCATCGGAAGGTCGTATACGTATTCCGACAATTTTTCATAAAGTTTCACATCATATTAGACCTATGTTCAAAATTTGAGGTCAAACAGACAAGTCTAGCATCAAAATCATATTTGAAATTGCCAAAATTCGTAACAGGAAGCTCAATGCCTCACTGCCGTTCCTTCGCGTCGCGAGCCACCATGTGGCCGCGTCGCGATTGCTGCTGCACAGACCAGGAAGTTCCGATTTTTATGCTATAAAATCCCATTTTCTCATATTAAGTGCTTAATACCCTACTTAATCGGTAGGGGTTTGTTCTAGGACCAAAACCCTTCATTTACTTCAAGTTTTAAACCATGGAATTGTTGATTCCAATCCATTTCCAAAAATTCCCGTTTTTCACATTTTTGGTCCAAAACCGAAATTATTCAAAATTAATCACTTCTACTGATTATTCTCATCTCTAGCAACATTTGGAACTCATTAAAACCCATTAGAATCCACTGAATCATATAAACTTGTATCCTAGGGTTCTTGAGCAAAGTTCCAAATTTTCACTAATAGCAACATACTTTCTATTTGATATGTGTTCTTACCACATAAACATGTTTGCTATTTATAATTATACAAAACCACTTGGATTATATCTGGAATTCAGTTTCCAGTTCATCCCACGAAGAACACACACATAACTTAGGTTAGAATTTCAAAGTACTAACCTTAATTAACTTGACAATTCTTCAATCTTCAAACACTTGGCCAAATTTCTACTTCACTTCTCAAGAACTTGTAGAAATCGCATCATCAAAATCCTTCCCGTAGCTTCTCCAATGATCAGCCACAATTATGCAGATAATTCTCCTTTTATATTTCCCAGATTTCATTTTAGCCCCTCAAGTCCTTTTTCTTGAACTTTTGGCCACATAATCAAATTTCATCACATAAGAACTACATTTCTTATATTTTGCCACAAGCAAACAATATTTTTACATATTTGGTACTTCACATGGTCAAATGACCAAATTACCCTTTTATGGTAAAATGACCAATTTACCCCTTTTTGCTAGAATTAACTTTCGAATACTTATTACAAGTATTTGGTGTTACATTCGGGCTCACCCCGATCCGTCCAGGCTTCGGGGTCACCCTAATCTGCCTTTGCATGACAACCCCCTCCTAAATTAGTATATGTACTAAATGTTGGAATAGTGTCTAAGGTCATCAACTTGTGGAAGTTCTAATCTGTATGGTTTTCTGGTGTTCCTGGGTATGAGTCATTAGAGGGATTCGCACTTTGGATCCTGTTCATCCTTTGCAAGTGTTGTTCATCAGGTTCAAGACAAGAGATAATCCTGAGGTACATTTTGTTTATGTTTTGTTGCTATAACTAATATGAACTGTATGATCCTGAACTCTGTTCATGGAGATTTTGTGATTTGATCTTGTTAGTCTTACGTTGCATATGTGTTTATGTTTATATGATCGAATCCTAAAACTAAACATACATACCAATTACAGAAGCCTAAGCATTCGGATCGACTTAACGGGTCCCTACTCGTCACACAATCACATAGATGGAGCACGACCACCCTAAGCATACAACACTGCACAACATGAAGTAAAGTAGAACGTATGTAACATCACCCATAATATAGTGAGAAAACTCACCTGATCCGCAAAGCTGAACAGCACTCCACTCACATGCCCCCAGATCCCGACAATACGAACCTCCTAATAAGGATAAACTTCACTTAGAACATTCTAAACCCCAAACACGATAAACCCCCCGAGACAGGTACCTCGAACCCTCAAGTTTGACCAAAAGTAAAACTCGTCAAAAAGTCAACGGTCAAATGTCAATGTCAAAGTCAACGGTCAACAGCCAGTTAGTGTCACTATCTTCCTTAGATAGCGTCACTAACTATGAATAGTCCTAAAACTTAATTAAGCTCATAATCCATTCAGCCATGCCATCAAACTCAAAAACCTAAGTCCAAAAGCTCAAAAACTAGCCAAACAACCATACAAACAACCCAAGAGAGCTTGGCTCGCTCTTTAATCTGACTTAATGGGTCTAGAAATGCTATAAGAAGCATAAAGGTCAGAACTATCCTAACAAGTTCCAAAGGCCATGCCAAAAAGGCACCAAATATCCATTTCCACCATCACAAACACTAGATCAACCTTGCAAACATAAAAAGGAATAAACTTTATGCTCACAAAGGTCCAGAAATGTAGATCTTGATGACTCAATCTTGGAGAATACCTTCTAGCAACATCATGAACCTTCTTTTCTTCAAGAATCTTCCAAAATAAGACCAAAATCACCAAAACCACTCCAAGGAAGCTAGAGAAAGATGAGAGACGTTTTTGGGAGCTGAAATGTAGCAAATGGCGGCTACCCTAGGGTTTGGCACCGTTATATATGGCCTATAAATCGAATTTCAGGGTTTTGGCCCAAACAGGGAGGTTAGCTTTGCTAACCTTATGTTAGCGTCGCTATGTGGAGATCGTGTCATCCCACAAACCTGCCAAAATTAGCAACTCTAACCCTTCACTTAGCGACTCTAACCCACTTCGACGCTATGCCCAAACTTAGTGACGCTAACTGCATATTTTCCCAAAATCTCATTCCTTTAACATTGAACTTGGGCATTCCGGGATTAGGGTCTTACACTTAGATTCATCAAACGACAAAAACTCTCCACATCACATTACATGATTTAGACCTTTTCTTGTGTGGTTTGTCGTTTCTAAAAATGAATCTCATATGGATTCAAATAGGTCGAGAATGTTGTATTAGGTGTCTAAGCCATGACTTTATATTTGTATTTATTTTATTAATAGAAGCAAAGTCCATTTGGGTTGCCCTCATAGCAGGAGGATTGATGTAGAAGTCAGTGACATCGCAGCGGTCGTCATGCGGTCAAAAATAAGAAAAACCTAACACACACACTTAGCACAGTGGAAGTCAGGGTCGATCCGCAGGAGTTACATGGTCAAGTCAGGTGATAGATTACCAACTATAGTGTCACGCTATAGTCAAAGGACTTAGTTCCTACACTTTTGACTACTAATCCCGAAAAGCATAAACTAAACAATCTCAAAACAAGCATAGACTAAGCTAAGCTTTAACTCAAACCTAGTTACTTTCTGAAATCAGAAGTACATCTCTACTTCAGAAGCAACAAAGGCATTTAAAGAAACCAAACAATCACAAGGCATGAACCGAACCAATAATTAAAAGTCCAAATGACAGTCACTGGCTAGAGTCCAAACCTAAAAGCTAACCTAGTTGGCTACTAAAATCAGTAAGGGAAAACAGTCCCAAACAAGGTCATAAACACATCCAAACACAATCCAAGCATTCAAAATCAATAACAAGCATCAAACACCGAAAAACCAATATTACTTGTAACCAAATGATTATTATAAACCCAAAACAGGTTCCAATCATCCAATACAGTAACAAGAACTGAAAAACAGTAAATTAAATGCTCAAGGTCAGTGGTTGTCACTCCCACAAACCCTAGCCACTAATGCTAACTATTATACTAAAAAGAAATTAAACATAAAAACCTGAAATACCAAAAGGTAGTTGCTGGAAACGAGTTCTTGGAGTCAAAGAGCCTCTACGGTCGATTTTTCACCTGGGTTTTGCTCTAGTTTTCGGCTGAAAACACCTCTATTTATAGTTGCAAATTTTACGCAACCGCACCGCGCATATATGGTTTCCGCAGTGCATGTTTTCCGCGTCGCGCATATAGGGTTTTATCCCCATTTCTTCGGACTTTGAATTTTATTCCACCGCCTTGTATCCGCGTCGTGCCTTCTTGATTTCCACGGCGCGCGTACGTTTTTTCCTGATTTTTCCTTCCTCTCCAAACTTTCTCCAATTTGTACGCCTTTGGTCCCTGTTTTCATTATTTTCTTCCAAACAAGTACTGGCACGAAAAGTGAGAATACCACGATATATATGATAAGAATAGGGCTCAACAACGACTAAAATATGTAATATCACTAGGCGTTGTCAAACACCCCACACTTGTGTCTTGCTTGTCCCCAAGCAAAAGAGTTTTTCAATAAATTCTAACTAAGACTCAAATAATTTTTGACTGTGTTCAGTTTCAAAGTTTATTGCTTTATGAGTTAGAGTGAAATAGTTCGTGAAAACATAATCAGAGTGTTCTTTGGAATTCATGGCTTTCTAGAGAACCCTTCATTACGAATTTTCTGTCTGCAATGAAGTGTACTTACTCATTCAGATTCTAAAGGCCATTAAGGAATTGTCCATGACTTTCGATGTTGTCCGTGTAACGAGCTTTCAAAAATACCATCCCAGACCAGACGATCTTAGGTGGTAAGGTGCATAAATGCCTCTTCGAGGCCACCCTTTTCGGACCTACCGACTCGAACAACAAAGGCCACAGATTGACATTTCCTTCCTAAATTCCAATCCTAAAACACTCTAATCGTCTAACTCCTAAAACTCAACTTGTTTGACTAAACTAATAGCATGATAACAACTACATAGTGTATCTCTTGAAAAATACTAGTGCTATAAACAATCACAAACCATTCGTTTCAAACTTACAATTTATAAAAAAATTTGAAAAAGTTGCTAAAAATTTGAAAATCGGTCATTTCTGTAAAAATTTCAAAAATTACTCTTTCGACCGTCCACACCCCACACTTAAAATCGTACAACGTCCCCGTTGTACAAAATTTATTTAGAACAAGGGAGAAAGAGTTACCCCTTTGGACGGTAGATTGCTTGGTTGGTACTCGGTATCACAGGTACAAATTCGAACAAAAAGGTCCCTCGATTCACAATCTGGAGTTGTAGCGCAACAGTAAACACGCCGGTGGTCAAGACAAGTGGAGGGGCATGGTGACCCCACACTTGTCTGAGACAACTTCTTCCTATTTGGTATAACATGCATGACTCAACAAAATATTAAATGTAAACAAATAAAATATACACAAAAAAAAGTGTCATAGATTCGGTACATATATCCCAAAAATGAAAAAGAAAAAGAAAAATACATCAAGTGCCACCTGGTGGCCTGGAAGGTCCAGCCTCATGGTCGTGGGCTTGAGCTGGGAATGGCCGGGTCTGCTGGCCCTGTGCTGATGCGATCTGTAGTAGCACCTCTCCAATCCACTCCAGCTGGTCCTCCATCCTGGTGACCCTGGTCTCCAATCGCCTCAGCTCAGATGCCTCCTCCTGTTGTGGCTGTGGTGGCGCTGGGTCTGCTGGTGCAGGCTGCCTCCTGCGCCTCCTGCCAGGCTGAACGTACATTGGCAGGGGGCGCTGAACAGCCTTTGTCGGGCCCCTCACAAACTGACCGGGCCGCTGCTGCTCGATCAGCCCCATCTTCTCCGGTGCCCGCGCTGTAGTGCGGACTGGAGGTAGGGCAGTCAAAGATGCCACCACCGAGGCAGTGAGAATCCGGTATGACCGGGCCAGGCGGGTAATGAAATACCCCCGGCCCAAGGGACTGCTGGCGGATACGCCAGTCGCACGGGTGGACAGGGCGACGGCTAGGGCAAAAGGAAGGTGGAGGAACCTGGATAGGTCGAGAAGGACCCAAAGATAAGTCATGTCCTCCCCCGACACCTTCTCAAGTCCCTCCCGCTGTATGATGGAGGTGGAGACGATGCGGTACATGAGGCGGTGTAGTGGATCACGGAGATGGCTCTCCCTGGAGGTCCCTACGTCGTATAGTACATTGGACAACGGTGTCCAAACCTCCATGTTGGCAGCCCTCTCGGGTTGCCCCTGAATGCACGCCGTGAAGAACTGCGTGAAATGGCGGTGCTGTAGATCCGCCTCCGTGTATATCCCTGTACGCCTCCCGAACTCTCGGAGGCTACACTCCCTATGTACACCCCCCAGTCTAAAACGAACAAGCCTGGAACGGGCCTCCTGAGAACCCGATGCAAAACGCACAGTAGAAAGGAACTCCAGCAGGAGCTCGGTGTAGACCGCATCATCCTAGGTGGCCATGAGCCTGTCCCAGCCACGCCAAGTGAATGAGGCATCCTCATGGGTCCAGGTGCGATGCAAGAATGGCTCAATCTCTCCCCAGAGCCCGGCGTCTCGGAGAATGTCTCTGTCAATGACGGTCGCCTCGAGAACCCAGCGACCGACGAGGGCTTCCTCCGTAATATATACTCCACTGAGCTATCGAGCTCAGCGGGGAACTGGAGGAACTGGTGGTCCAACCTGAATGCCATCTGCACAAAAAATTTTACAATTTTAGTCCTTTGTCTTCCCCACCGCACCGCGACGCGGCCTAAGAACCAGGCGCGTCGCGCCGAGCAGCTGTTTCCAAAAATCCGAACCAAATCGAGTTTTAACCTGTTTAAACTCAATCCAAATACACCACAAGGTAGCCTAGGTGCCGACTAACTCATCTAGGGTGTCTATTTGGCACAATAAACACCCTATGAGTCAGCATTGGCGATTTCTAAGTTTTGACATTTTTGGAGAAATCATCCAAATTAATCCCCTAATCACTAGTTTTAACAAGTAAAAGCTAGTTAAAATGACGTACCGTAGTAGTGGGAACGAAAAGAGCAAGAAAAAACGCGAGAAATTTTTGGTGATCAGAGCTCCGACTCATGGTTGTGTGTGAATAGTGTCGCGGCTTACCTTAATATCGAAGTAAACCGACCGATCGCTTCCCGCGTCGCGCAAATACACAACCCGCGTCGCGCGTGTCACCAAATCAGCCCCTGCGCATTGGGTTGGTTGACGATCCCGCGTCGCGCATTCTTTATTCCTGCGGTGCGGTTATTAAAATTTCCAAATTCTTCACACGACCCCACACTTGCCTTAGACCACTGGTACCTGCAATTAACGATGATATTTTTTTCTAATTATTTCTAAGAAATACAAAACCTATTCTATGACACGATGGATTGCCTCCCAACAAGCACTAAGTTTAACGTCTTCAGCCAAACGTGGTACTTCTACCCCTATTCTTCTTCTTGAACTCCGGATGACATTTGCTTGAACTCTGGTATGAAATTCTGAGCCGTCATTGATATTAAGGATGTGAGTTGAGTCATCCTATCACTTACTCCACTGATCCATTGCTGCTGCGATTCTAGAAGCTTGAAGACTTTTTCTTCCCTTTCTCTGGATTCTTTCTCATACTGCTGGTGTCTGGCTTCTAGCATCTCCATCATATCCAGCAATTGCTCCTTATCGATAGTAGCCAACGGGTGATTCTTTGTTTCCTTCAAAATCTCCTCTTTACCTCCTTCTCCCGTTCGCATCCATATTTTTTCTTTGTTCCTAATTCCATGCTCCATTAGCACATTTTTGTCTGCTTGCTAGTCATCCTTCCCTGGAGGTAACGATACAGGGTTTCCAAACATATTCAACCTTCTTTATCGCGTCCCAAAGGAGATGTCTACATCCCCCGTCTTGCAGTCAATCACAGCGCCAGCCGTAGCTAGAAATGGGCGTCCTAAAATAAGCGCAGGCGCGTCATCCAAACTTTCATACTCCATGACTAGGAAATCTACATGGTAAAAGAAGTCTCCAACCTTGACGATGACATTGGTCAATTTCCCCTGGGATACCTTTGTTGATTGGTCAGCCAGCTGCAGTACAACTTTTGCTAGCTCTAATTCTTCATTCTTGTACTTGTCGTACAAGTACCCCGGTAGCACATTTACACTTGCTCCCAAGTCCAGCAAAGTGTTCCGAATGACCACATCTCCTACAGTAGTAGTGATCAATGGTGATCCAGGATCCTTCTCTTTTTTGGGCAGTGTTCTTAAAAGTGCCTCACTTGCCTTGATTGTCAATCTAACAGTATCCGGTGTGGGAATCTTACCTTTTTCATTTCTCTCGCATATTTCCTGAAGGATCCTTGTGTCCTCAGGAGCGTCCTTAAGTTCATCCCACAGAGGTTGGTTCATCAATGGCCCCCTATCGATTTAGGCGCTTCCTCTTTTTTCTTCCCTTTCTTATCTTTCTTTCTTTGCTTAATTCCTGCTATCACTGACTGCTTTTCTTCATGGACGTCCTCGTCCACCTTTGGTTGAGTTCCCTCCTCAACAGGAATTTCCTTTTCTTCCTTTCCTTCTTCCTCTTTAATCTCCACTTTCTCCTGGACTTCTTCTTTCTTCTCAGGTTCTGCCTTGCTTCCTGAATCTAATAAGTCCTCCAAGATGACCTTTCTCCATTCAGCCTCGACCTTATTGACGTGTTCCTTCCCGGCTCGCTGATTATGGGTTGGATTAACTTCCGTGGCACTTGGCAGCTTTCCATTGTCCCTTTTTCCTTGATCCTCGGCCATTTGTCCAATTTGCCTTTCCATGTTTGCAATAGCTTTTGCATTGGCTTGGGACTGCTGCTGAGTAGCACTGAACATCTCATACATTTTTGCAACCAAGTCCTCTTGCTTTCCTGGGGCATTGTTGACAGCAGTGTCGACCCCCCTATTATTGTTGTTACCACCCCCATTCGCATTTCCATTATTGCTTGCGGGCTGGTATGACCTAGTTTGATTTGATGATTGACCTTGGTGGTTATTCTGCCTCTGGTTGTTGTAGTTCTGCTGCTGCCCTTGATTATACGGTCTGTAGGGTCGTCCATTGTTATACTGACCTTGACCCTGGCCGTAAACTTGGTTTACCTCCTGATTTTTCGGTCCTCCTTGACCTCCTAGTGGTTAACCTTGAGGTCCATTCTGCAGCGTTGACATAAGTCTGTCAAACTTCTTGTTTAATTTGCTTATCTCCTTTTTACCTCCTTCTTCCAATCAACATCAGCTCCCACTGCTGCTGCTGTGCCTACAGTTTTTCTTGTAGAAAAGTTCGCTTTGGAGCCATTGCTCAATTGTTCTAAGAACTGCCAAGCCTCCTCCGGGTCTTGCCACATAAATGTCCCACTTGACGAGGCATTTATCATTGCTTGGTGTGTTTCGCTGACTCCTTTAAAGAACAATTTGACCAACTGCCATTTGGGAATCTCGTGATGCGGGCAGGATCGCAGTAGCTCCTTTAATCGATCGAATGCTTCGTGGAAAGCTTCTCCTGGCTTTTGATGGAAGTCCTGAATGACCCTCCTAATCTCCGTTGTTTTGCTTGCCGGATAGAATTCTTGTAGGAACTTGGCCTTGAGCTGGTCCCACGTGGTAATGCTGTTTGCTGGTAAAGACATAAACCAGTATTTGGCTTTGTCTTTAAGAGTGAATGGGAATAACCTAAGCCTAAAGATGTTCCTATTAGTATTCCTAAGGTTATTAGCATTGGCAATCGCTATAAATTCGTACAAATGGTTGTACGGGTCATCCTGCTTATACCCCTTAAACTCTGGTAATATCCCTAACAATTGAGGCCTTATTTCTACTTGAGATTCAATATTGTCAGGAATATAAATTGGCGACGGGTCATCATATTCCCGTGGCTGGAAATGTGATGCAACCGATTGCCTTCTCGGTTGTGCAAAATATAAAGGTTGAGCAGGGTTACCGTAGAAGTGCTGATCGTTATACCCCTGCTGACCTGGTGGTTGTTGGTGCTGCTGTGTTCTTCTGGGAGGTCCCCGACCTCGGTTCCACGGTTGTTGGGGCGCTGGTGGAACCCATCCTTCATCTTTCTCATCATATCTCTCCTCAGTCTCTGGATACAGGTACTATTGCTGAGGAGGCTGCTGGTATTGTTGTGGTTGTGTAGGTTGAGGATTGAAAAGTACTGGTTGTGGTTGTGAAATTGGTTGTGAAGTAGGTGTCTGCTGTCTAGAAGCTAGGGTGCCATCACGGGTCGGCGCTCCCCAAGACATGGAAGAGGTGAATGGATTTGTGGATTGTGGTTGTGATACCGGTGGAAATGAATCGATGGCGGAGTGCATGATGGTATGGGTACAGGGGCTGAAACTGCACCACCAGAAGCACCCGTGCTCCCGAATTGAAACTCCGAAACCGGGGGAATAAAAGACATCCCCGTTGCCTCACCCGAAGGTTCCTGGGCAACATGCTCCGGACTACTGCTAATATTACTAAAACTCATGATATTGTAACGCCTACGTGCACTGTTTTTGCATGCAGTTCCCTTAATCTCAGGATCAAAATGCAAAGGTGATACTTGCTCACCCCTGCGGGTACGCATGCACTAATGCAATACGCCCACAAAATCAAAAAGCAAAATACTAACCAAATGAAACTCACAAAAGAAAAATCAGAAACTAAAGCTCGTACTAATCACCTAATCTTAAGCTCACAACTCCCCGGCAACGGCACCAAAATTTGACATCGCAGTGGTCGTCATGCGGTCAAAAATAAGAAAAACCTAACACACACACTTAGCACAGTGGAAGTCAGGGTCAATCCGCAGGAGTTACGTGGTCAAGTCAAGGTGATAGATTACCAACTATATTGTCACGCTATAGTCAGAGGTCTTAGTTCCTACACTTTTGACTACTGATCCCGAAAAGCATAAACTAAACAATCTCAAAACAAGCATAGACTAAGCTAAGCTTCAACTCAAACCTAGTTACTTTCTGAAATCAGAATTACATCTCTGCTTTAGAAGCAACAAAGGCATTCAAAGAAACCAAACAATCACAAGGCATGAACTGAACCAATAACTAAAAGTCCAAATGACAGTCACTGGCTAGAGTCCAAACCTAAAAGCTAACCTAGTAGTCCCAAACAAGGTCATAAACACATCCAAACACAATCCAAGCATTCAAAATCAATAACAAGCATCAAACACCGAAAAACCAATATTACTTGTAACCAAATGATTATTATAAACCCAAAACAGTTCCAATCATACAATACAGTAACAAGAACTGAAAAATAGTAAATGAAATGCTCAAGGTCAGTGGTTGTCACTCCCACAAACCCTAGCCACTAATGCTAACTATTAAACTAAAAAGAAATTAAACATAAAAACCTGAAATACCAAAAGGTAGTTGCTGGAAACGAGTTCTTGGAGTCAAAGAGCCTCTACGGTCGATTTTTCACCAGGGTTTTGCTCTGGTTTTCGGCTGAAAACACCTCTATTTATAGTTGCAAATTTTACGCAACCGCGCCGCGCATATATGGTTTCCGCGGCGCGCGTAGGGTTTTATCCCCGTTTCTTCGGACTTTGAATTTTGTTCCACCGCCTTGTATCCGCGTCGCGCCTTCTTGATTTCCGTGGCACACGTACGTTTTTTCCTGATTTTTCCTTCCTCTGCAAACTTTCTCCAATTTGTACGCCTTTGGTCCCTGTTTTCATTATTTTCTTCCAAACAAGTACTGACACGAAAAGTGAGAATACCATGATATATATGATATAATTTCACTAAGAATAGGGCTCAACAACGACTAAAATATGTAATATCACTAGGCATTGTCAGTCAGTAGAGAGAAAGGTTGATTTATTAATTGTTTAATAAATCAATAAAAATAAATAAATAGTTTATTAATATATTTAAGTGTTAATATATTAATTAGAAACTATAATAATTAATTAGAAATTAATCTAGAATTAATTGGATTTAATTTAGTGATTAATTTAATTAATTAAAAGTGCATGGACTGGTTCTGTAATTATTCAATAGTTGAATATTGACTGGTCAATGTACAGGGGTGGAAGTGGCGAGATTTGGTGGTGACACCATAAATCTCGAAACCCTAATTAGGGTTTAGTAAAGCCTTGCCCAATTGGTAAAAGGCTTACCAAAGATGGGCTCTAGGGTTTTAAGTTGTGCCACCTGAAAACTATAAATAGGGAATCCCTGGAAAACCCTAGCCTGCGCCAACTCTCTCTACCAGAAGAAACCCTAAAATGCTTGTCTCTTGTGGGATGGAAGGAGCAAAGTTGTTTAACCGAAATTTTAACCATAGCCTCCTTTCATCATTCCAAGTTCATCCTTCAAATTATCCTGAATTCGATATAAAATTACCAAATAAATCCGTCCCAAAAAAAAAATTTGAATTTGTCTCGAAAAATAACATATGCATGAATTATGTCTAAAAAAATATGTAAAATATACACAAAATAAGTATGGAAAAGGATGCATAAAATGCACCTAACAGGTATGTATGCAATTTGATGGAATGTGTGGTATTTTGGAGAACTCGTTAAGCTTTGTGTTTATTCTCTTAAGTTAAATGTTTTTCAGGTACATCTTTTGTTAGGTGAAAGGACATAGCGTGAATGTACATCTTTTGTTAGGTGAAAGGACATAGCGTGAATGTACTGCATGTTGTACATTGTTGAGACTTCCGCTGATTCATGTTTTGTATTGGATTTGTTTTTATGTGTTTTAGACATGTTATTTTACTAAATGTTGAATAAGTATTTTATGATATTTAAATGGTTTCTTCACTTATATTCTGATTTTAAAATGAAAATTTTGTTCTTAAATTTGGGACGTTACAATTTCAATGATTGTCATTCTAAAAAACTTATAATTTCAATGAATAAGTAATGATATCAAACATATTACATATCTATTTACTAAATCAAATACAAATATATCTAACATCTTGATATAAATTGATTTTTTTAAACCAATTATTACAAAGGTAACTTAAACTTAAGGATAATATAATTGGATAAAATATAAAATGTGTTAGAAAGATAAGTGTTCATATGGATCGTATTCAATTGTGTTTTTATTGGGATAGAACTAAACATGCAACATATTTCTTGCCTTGCGATTGGTAATTTGTTTTAGCTTCATTATATTCCTCTTTTCTAGTTTAATATAATAAACATGTACTTTCAAAATAAAGTTTTATGTGTTCTTAACTTGCACTTTCCTCCCACATTGCATAACTTGGTTTAGAACTTTTGTCGTGCGCTTTGTGGTTTTCCAAAGTCTTAATCCGCATGTTCAGTGCATTTTGCGAGTTTGACTCTAAACCACACCACATTGCATCGTGAACGCCCCTAGCCTTTTGAAAGCATAAAAACGTCCATGCATGCTTGGTGGGTTGTGTAACTAACTATGATGTTTGGAAAAAGAGAAAGGTCAATTGTACACGCAACACAAGAATTCAAGTCTCCAAGATTGTAGATGACAGAAATATCAATTGCCAAATTGTTGTAGCATAGGAGGGGCCACAGGACAGATCCATGAGCCAATAAATTCCTTGAGCATCCTCCCTAGCCAAATGCCTTCATAAATGCTTTGGCTCATTGCCCTAAACTTTTCTTGAACGCTACCCCTTGCAATCAAAAATTGTTTCTTACTACTTCGAATGATAAGATTCCCCCAATCTTATATGCAAAACCTGTTGTTGTTCTCTCGTAGGCTAAGGCACCACATCAGTCAACATCTTTGTAGATTGTATCAGATAAATTTGGTAAAAATGGAGCATTGTGCAAGCTTTCTTTCCCTTTCACATTGCTACAGGATATCATTATCATTAGGATCATCAGGAATGTTGCCTTGAGAAGTGAGCTTTTCGAATGTTTGACTCGGTTCGAGCTCTTGACTTCGCTGTGACCATCTATTCTATACGCACGTTCTGATCTCCATTTCCATGTATGTCAGACTTCCTTTGGGATAAAGCTCTGAAACACACTTGTTCTTCTGAGACAACGAACAGATAAAAAGTAATAGGTTAATTATCATTAACATACATCTACTTGGAAAAAGTAGTTGTAGCCAGGCTTCTCAATAAGTGGGGTTTTGATCTAGATCTAATTCAACATATTTATGTTATTCAACATCTAAAAAAACTTGATCAACTGATCCAACAAATTGACTTATTTAGGCAGATTAATAATTCGGTGGACCATTCAAAACTCAAAAAATATAAGTTCTTTTTTTAATATTATATATAAATACGCTCTTATACTAGAGGCCAATAAAATCAATAATGACCGGGCTATTTATGATAAGTCGTGATATCCATCTATTTAAATAAGTTGGGTCATGTTAGCATATTACGTATAAACATTGGAGGTGTAGGAAATTGTTGTTTTAACAAATTATGAAAGTTGTTACGTAAGGAGACAAGTATTTCTCCTTCACAAAGTCCAAATATGATATCAGTCGTCGGTTGTGTAATCCCCACTATGTTATTGGCAAACAAATTAATACATAAGACACTATGAAATAATCTTCAATAAAAATGAAATATACCTTTATAGCTGGCGTCCTCACCAACAAATTGACGATATAATGAAGACACCACAATGTCAGGCACCATAAATCGCATGTTGTTTAGGATGTATTCTCCTGTTGTTGTTTGAAATCCCATGAGATCTCCACCAATGATGTGATTCCATGACTTGTAATAACCCAACGCATCTTCTTCTTCATCCATGTCTCCATCATCATATACAAAACTAACCCCACATTCCTTTGCAACTTGATTAGCAATACAATAATGTTTCTGACTCACAGTAATAGTAACCTGGTCACCACCTTCCATCTCATTCATCCTAAACATCCAATGGCTTAAAAATATTGCAGAGTCTCCGCTTACATCGACTTTGTAAACATAATTATTGTATATCCATGTGCGGTTCTTTGTTATATTACTAACTATGATGATTGGAAAATAAAAGAAGTCATCTTTTCGAAATTGCAATGTACAAACATTGAAGAAATTCAATCCTGTGAGGTTGTTAAGAGATGATGGGATGGTAAATGATATTGATGACCCCATGCTTTTATCTGTAATCCAATTCGGCATCTCTTCACCTCCGTATATTGTGCTGAATATTCCAAATTCATAATACATCTGCCAAATACAACAACCTTAATTATATACGTACATACTCACACAAAGACAGAAATTTAACTAGAGCAAACCTGAATTTCAGATTCCTCTGATCCTCTAGACAAAATATCAGTTCCCATTCCCATGTGCCTTTTGTTAAGTAAGTCTAGCTTACTCCAGCCCAAACTATGCAAGACCTTTTCTTCAACACCTGCCATTGGTTGGATTTTGATCATGCCCTCAAATTCAAACGACGAAGGTGCATTTATCTTCCAATCTATTGAGAAATTGAGTGGGGACATTTCTGGATCAAATGAAACTTTAAGTGGCATAGGCTTGTCAGAATCAAAAAAGAGGTCCAAATATGTTAGTGTATGTGGAGGGTGCTCGACAGATGTCAGCTTTTTACAGTCTCTCATACTGAGTATCTGAAGCTTAGGAAGGCTTCTCACACAACTGGGTAGGGAAACGATAGGATTGTCGTCTAAACATAATTCCTTTAACATTGATAGGCAACTGAAGTCTATGGGAAAGGATTCGGTGGACAAGTTATTATTCTCAAATGACAACTTTACTAAAGATCTTGGTATAGAAAGAGAAACGAGCTTCGAATCACTTGGTATGGCCTTGACGACGGCCAAGGAAGAGGTTTTTGTGTGTATGCCAATGTTGTTAGCCGATGAATGCATACCCCTAATCTTTATTCGAGATTCACCGAGATGACAACCATTTAGCAATAGTGTTTTAACTTTCTTTAGCATGCCTAAGCTTCTTGGAAGTTTTTCAAGCTTGATGCAATAACTCAGATCAACAAGGACAAGTTCAAAACATTGTTGAATTGATTCACAAACCTCAAGCAAACCAATGCAATTTCTAACTATTAATCTCTCAAGTGCTGGGAGTTCATCGAAGCCACCCACACTACAAAGTTGTTCACAGAAACTTAAATTAAGAATCTTTAGTGAACCAAGCAATCTTTTATCTTTCGAGCACGATCCAATCAACTGTTGAAATGGAGATAAGTTAGAATAGTAGTGAACTTAATCAACTTAACATAGAAGAATGACAAATGGAAATAAGTTACCTTTTGCCTCTTTTGAAGTCGTTGTGGATTGCTATAGATGCCAAATGATTCAATATTGCTATATGACATGTCAAGAGCAACCAGATTCTCCATCGGTAAGTCTGAAGGTATAGACTTCAAAGGGAACCCATGCATACAGAGCCATCTTAAATCTTCTGGAAAGTTCTCGTAGGACCCATTAGTTTGCACATGATTGAGTTGTAGTAGCATCAGACTATCCATGTTACTCAATGCATTTGTTTTCAGCTCAAATGATGCACACAACTTATCTTTCTCAAGCCTTCGCATGTCAAGGGCAAGGCCTAGAAGATTTCTTCTACCCTAAAAAGGAACCAAATGCCAAAATAAGTCATAATAATTATATAAATGATACAAAATACTTTAACGTGCATACTACTATGGAATAAATGCAAGAACTGGTAATATACTTTCATCTATATGTGTTTACAACATCCTACTTCCATTTCTTTCTATTTCAGCGCTGTACTTTCAACCTTTTTCCTATTAAGACATTTTACTTTAAAGAATCTAACCAATTATAGCATCACACTCTCCATTCTTTTCTTATTAAGATATTATACATCAAAAAATCTACCCATTTATAGCAATGAAAATCACTTCGTTATTTGGATGACATTGATATAATAGAGTACATTTTTCAAAGCACAATGCTATTTCTTGCATTTAATCCTACTACTAACAAGCATACATGGCTGTTTACCTTTTTTTGATTCAACACTTTGAATATGTCCTCATGAGACCATAATCGACTTCGCTTCCATGGCTTGTCAGGTGATTCTTCGCATACTAGGAATCTTCCTATATCTTGAACCAGCTGATGCATCATAAACTCGTTATCCCATCCAATAGTAAGAAGGCATCTGTCAATTAGATTCGTGATACCGGTTCTTGTTTCCAAACCACACGCCTGTAATATTGTTTCGGTAACGTCTCTATCCATTCCAACAAAAAAACAAGCAATATGCTTAAATATGTCCTTATTCTGTTTGGATGGTAGAGAATTAAAGCTCATTCTCATGACATTATTTATAGGGGAATCATTTTCTTTCTTTAGCCGTGTTATGTACCCCTCCCAATAAGGTATATCTCGATTATGTAGGGATCTGCCCAAAACTTTAAGAGCCATTGGATGTCCTTCACAATACTTTGCAAGTTCTTCTGACATGTCTTCATAACCTGCCTTGGGATCATTGCACATGAATGCATGAAGACACAAAAGTTTTTGTGATTCAGTCTTATACAAGCCTTTAAGCACATGCTTTGTATGCCTGGGTTTAACATTTGTTTTGAATAGTGCACAACTCTCAGTCAACCACGCATCCTTTGTAGTTATTATAACTTTGCTTCCCGGATAAAAACCTTTGCTTCCAAGTAATGCGTCCAACTGGTCGAGGCTATCAATATCATCAAGAACTAGAAGCACCTTTTTACGGGCTAGTGCATTCTCTATCTTTGAGGTGTAAATAGAAACATCATGAAATTTAAATGGACTTGTTTTTGAAATGTCACCACAAAGTTGTTTTTGTAAATCAAGTAACCCACTAAATTTTCCATCACATCTCCTACTGATATCTTCAATATAGCTGCTTGTGTGGAATTCATGACAATGCAACCCATAGATATATTTGGCTAAAGATGTCTTTCCGATTCCGCCAATGCCCAAAATAGTGAGTATGTCTGCCTTATGTGATGATGCATCTTTCAACCAAGAAGTCACCAAGTCAATGGAATAGACCATCCCAAAAAGTTGTGGAAGAGGACTCCTTGCAGATATGTGTAATCTACGGTGGATGTCCTTAACAATTTCTTCAATAAACTCCATCTCATGCCTGTTAATTTTAATAAGAATACGATTTAAAAAACTAACTTGGAGATTTAATTTATCCACAGATCCAACCAAAATTACATCAAATTATATCATAATAAGCTATTCTGGTTAATTATTTTTTCACATCAATACTATATCATATTTGCACTAATAACCAAATAAGCATCAGGTTTTGAGGAGAATTGGTTGTTGGTGGGAGAAGGACATGTCCACAGTTAATAGTGTGGGTGAATGGAACGAAGTGCTTCATGTTCAGGCGAATTCATCCACGAAAAAAAAAAAACTTTTGGCTGTGATTTGTTCAGTTCTAATTTTTGAAGTGTGGAAGCTGTGAAAGGAGGTGAAATTTCAAGGAAAAAAGGGCTACATGGACTTATTGTTTGATGCTCTTACACTTACTTCTTTTGCTTGGATCAATTCTAGATGTAGGAGTTAAAAAGTCGACTGGTTAATGTGGCTTGTTCATCCAAAAACTGTTATGTATCCCGTGTGATCTCTGTTTTTTCTTGCTAGTCTCTAGCTAGCTGGTTGGAATATATTTGCCATTTCTAAAAAAAACAAAAAGCATCTAATATGCAAGGTCATAATTTTCATCTATAATAAGACGAGAGGCACCAATCCAATACAAGATTTCATTAATAGGCCACCAAATTTCATATGTTTAGATCTACAAGACCATCTAACTTAAATATTAACGTGCATTTGCATGAAGCTGAACAAAAAGTCACATAACATTTATAGGTCAAACTTTACTATTTACAAGTCAAGGAAATCATTTATCATAACAAAAGGTGGTGTGATTTTCAAGGTAGAATTCTATAAAATTGTGTAGGCGCATTGAAACTTAAAATTTGGTTTTTATAGATTGCCATAGAAAAATTGATTAAAATAGTATATCTAAATTATTTTTCTATAAAATAATAAATGCATAGCAAATGTGTTAAAAGTAACAGGATGTCTAACCAACCTATATGAATTAATTTATCAGATCACATAACTGCAAAACTTAGATTCAATTCCAATCATTCCTTTATCCAATTTAAATACATAAAAACTATGCATATTTGATGATTATGAAGAAACTATTAATACGCATAGGGAGAACACGATATTGAATTTTCATGTGCTATTTAATAAAAAAAACTAAAGACGCATGGAAATACGGGTAAGAAAGTGGTTACCTGCCCTTTATGTCCTTCCCTTTTAAACCAGCAACTTCTATAAGCGCATTATTCCATCGGTCCATTTTTTGAGCCCATTTACTTCTTTTATTTTCATCTGTCTCCGCCTCCATCATCTGTCTATGCTTAGCCATTGCATCCCCAAAGCTAACTTTTTGCTTCCTGACATGGGTGGGCTCCACATGATAAAATACGGGGATAACAATATGGTTGGATTTCACACGCTGCTCAAGGATCAGCACCAATTCGTCAAGACACCACGTGGAAGCAGCATAACTCTTGGACAACACGATAACGGAAGCCTTAGATGCTTTAATCGCACTCTCCAATTCAGGTTTCAGATCTTCTCCTGTTTCAGTCTCTTCATCATCCAAGAAGGTTTTGATATTGGCATCAATAAGGGCCTTATGAAGGTAAACCGTAAAATTATGACGCGTGTCAAGACCTCTGAAGCTTATAAATACGTCGTATTTACGACGATGAGTAGATAATGAAGACGAAGATCCTTGTTTAAGTTCAGAGAGAACAACCATTTTGAGTTATAGGTTGATTAACGTTCACCGGTCCCACAATTTTTTGTATTTGTTTCTCGCTTCTTCTTATATGTTGGTGTATCCAATAAGCTCTGAAATTCAGTTTTCTCACTTGTGCCTCAAACTCGAGATCCCAAACATATATAATGTCTCTGCATAAAATCCAGATTTTAATACCGTATGCAACTTAAGTCTCATCAAATAGTATAAACTTCAACATAGTACCTATATGCTTCAAAATGAAAATTTTTAATTGACTAAAAAACAATACATATGCACCTCCAGACTTTTCCATGTGAATTAATATGCATCAACAACAGCGAACATATATACAACTATGCATGTATCTATATAGAATCACCATAACCTTGAGATCTGAATTGTTTAAAAAGTTAGTTACTCAGTAAAGTAATTTAATTAGCCTTTTTTCCCGTTGAGTTCGGTCATCAGTGCAAGACGTTATGAAACCAATTTTACTCGGTTAAACTTTAAAACCTTTATTTTAATCCAATAACCCACCATAGACATCCCTACTATTGTCTACAATTAAAATCCATCTAAAGTTCATTTAAGTAGTCCTCAAACAAATCAACTCCAAATACCATTTTAGAAACAATTAAAAGATCCAAGATTACATCCGATGAGAGGAATTGCAAGACATAGTGGAAATTCCAAACTTATACTGGATATGAGTAAACATAAAAAGAATCCAAACATAAGAAAGAATGAGTTTCTTGACATATTTGTTTATCAATCCACAAATTTAGCAAGAACGGTGTTTTCAAATTTAGATTTTTAATCACTAAAATCTAAATCTAGTGACACCAT